>JABTXL010012493.1:10784857-10833748 GCA_025134845.1 Neodon shergylaensis
GTGTGGATGCATCCGATCGGGAGATACTGGGAATGGTGGGAGACAGCTTCACTTTTTTAAAAAAATAGCTTTTATCTCGGGAGGGCAAATCTCAAGAGGAAAAATGAGAAAAAGAAGAGGGTATTTAAAAGATGATGTGAGGCCATGCATGAGAGGGCCTTCAGGTACTGTATCATGAATACTCACCAACTGTAGCATCAAGCAGCATTTGTTACCTGGAGGGATTTTGTCTTCAGGCATCTAGATGATAAGCGTTGCTATCAAAGTTCATCTGTATTTCTAAGTTCATCCATTTTGATGTGACAGTTTCTCCACCTAATTGTAAAACAAGGCTTAACTGGATTTGTGACTATCCAAGTTTATCAGCTATTTGCATTGCTTTTGATAGGCCTTGTCACTGGATGGTAAAATGTTACAGCTATGAAATTTGATATACATATTAATATACACAAAACCTAGTCATTTTACAAAGCTAAACATTTACAATTTATCTTCATACAGAAAGAAATTTCATGATGCTACTCATTTAATGAGATTTACATATATTATTTTTAAACCATGAGGGAATCTGGCCAAGAACAGTCCCTGCAACAATAGAGTTCTCAGCCTTTATGAATATAAATTCTTAAACGAGCAACTTGATAGGGCTTGAAAAACAAGCAAGAGCTTTGCTTTGCTTCATTATTGATTTTCAAAAGCTCCTCTTCTGAGATGTAAGTCAGAGAAAATAAATTGTTTCTCACATCGGGATATTTTTAACAAATATATCTATCATAAACCATCAATCATCATAAAAATATATGGCATTTTCATGACCTCTGAAATTTCTTCATGACCCTTTATGTCATCCCCTGTTCTCAGCCCTACAAAATAATTTGAGTTTTCAAGTTATCAAGGCATACTTTACATACAGGATAAGGCATCCATTTTTAGCATGCAGTTTGCTCTACTGTAGCCACTGATATTCCCTGTAATATGTAACATGTAAAGTGTAATATGCTCTCTGTAATGTTTTACCTTTGACTTGTCATTTATAATTCATCTTTTAAAACCTTGCAAATCATGTGGTTATATAAATAAGCATTTTTAGAAAATTTTCTTTGTTTTCTACGTATAGACAGTTCCATGCTTTTTGACCAGAAACTATGAGATAAAATATTTGTGATATCATGGGAAACCTGCACAAACCTAGCTGCTGAGTTAGACTAAAGATACCATTAACTGATGCTGTATACTGCCCATTGTGAAGACCCTGAAATACTGGTACTAATATTGTTTTTAGCTGGTCACATGTATATAGTTATCTTAAAAGAGGTTGAATATCAATATTAATAAACAAATGCACAAATACGCACACACAGTTGACTTAATGTGTGGTATATGGGGAGAGCATAGTTGCTGTGTGCCATTCAGGAACTTACACTAATGGCATTACCCAGACAAAGCTCATTTGAAGCTATCAGCATATTTCATGAGCTATTGATTTCTAAATGTCTTCCCAGTTTGGCAAAAAATCAGATTTTTTTTGAGGTCAGTGCCAGTAATCCTTTTAATCAGGCAAGACGGATAATGGTTGACACACATAACAGCACCATTGTACAGTGATTCTCTCTGAACTGAAGTGTTTTTTCCTGGTGTGGGGAGTGAGACTCTGGAGATTCAAGAAACTGACAGAATTACAAGGTTTAGGAAATTCATGAAGCTTACAAGACTTAAAAGTTCAGGAAGTTGCAAGGTTGTCAAGCCAATTCCCCAAGGTGGTATCCAGAGTAAACAGTTGCTAAGGAGAGGAGGAGACCCTGATGGAGCTGCCTGCAAGTCCTGCAGGGAATTGCTGGGATGTGGAATTCCTAAACTATCACCTACACTGGGTGGGCTTTTCTGTAATTGAGTCATCCATGTTTTCACAAGAAACTCCTCACTTAGACTCCCAAGAAATTCATTAGCTCACCAAGCTAGACTGGGGTGGAATCGTGTCTTGGTGTGTTCTACATGCCTCATCTGGGGTGAGTAGGTGTTTTCTTCATGTTTTCCTGTGAAAAGCCACAGAAGAGTTTGCCCAAATATAAAGTAAACAGGATGGCTTTCCCCAGTTTGCATGTTGATTACCATGCGAATGCCGGTGTGTTCTACCAGTTTGCATATTGGCTACCATGTGAATGCTGGAAACACTCATTATAACTTAGAGATGTAGAACCCCAGAGCAAGTTTTTATGAAATGCTTCACTTACAATTTAGAAAAATATCAGTAAAAATGACAATTGTACAGTCTGTAGGTTTCATATAATAATCTATTGCAACTTTTCCTCCTCTTCTACTTTCTCCTCCTCCTTCTCTTCTTTCCTCCTTCTCCTCTTCCTCCATATTCTTTGCCATAGATAGAGTCTCACTTTGTAACATAGGCTGGGCCTCAAACTCAATGGCAATCCTCCTGCCTCAGTCCACAAAGTTCTAGTATTTCAGGCACGGGCCACTATGCCTAGCATCTCTCTCAGTTCTTTTAAACAAACTTTTTGTGTCCTAAGGTGTTATGAGGATGAAGAAAGGCTTCTCTCAGTTTTTTTTCTGAATGGTCAGCACCAGGTCAGGGGGATGAAATATGAAGTTAAGATAGGAATACAGAGCACTAACCTCTTAAAGAGAGAACTCTACCCAGAGTGTCATGGCAGCAGATGGAAAACATACGGAATTTCTGCTGGAAGGATCAGAGAAATAGCTTTCCAAAGGTAAGGATATTTTTGCTAATGGAAGGCCAGCTGGTTAGCTAGGCAGAGGAGGTCGTCTGCTGGGTAGTGCTTTTAATCCCCAGTATCAAAGTCAGATTGTAATTTTTCAATGGAAACAGTTTATATGACAGAGAGATCCAAAATCTTAATATACAGTTCAGTTCCTCTCTGTAGAAATTTAAATAGTACACGAGCCATTGTTCTGAGCATATTTTTGTACTATAAGCAAACAGTGATCGAAATAGGAAAAATCCAAACCAATTTTTTTTTGTATTTATTTTTTGGCATACACAGCCTTTGTCCCTCTGCTCCTTGGCCCTGACCTTACACAAGTGCTCCCTGCATTGATCATGGATGCCAAAGGGAAACAGAACCCAAGAATAGAATTCCAAAGAAGGAGATTGGCAGAGTCCCTGGCCATATGCTCAAGACAGACATGTGCTATCATGCTTTGTCTGTGGGAGGCTTGCTTTCCTTCCTTCTTTGTTGGTCAGTTATTAATTCCTAGTACAGACTGGCTTGTAATCAATGACGACTTTCACAATGCAAACAGGGTTTATAATTAATTGATTTTATTATATCTGATTCCCAATATAAAGTATAAAATTTTTCTCTATCGGAGAAATGCTTAGGGATTGGTGTGACTGCAACATAAGACACCTCTGGGGGTGTGTTTAGGTTTTTATGTGTCATGCTAAGGAATTTGGGTTTTATTATGAAAGGGAGATCAATTGATGAGTTTCAAAGAAGATTAAGGGACTATGCAATATAAATGTAGAAAAGTCCCTTGGCAGCAGAGTGAATATTGATTGATGTGCTGGGAAATGGAGAGGGAGCCCACTGAAGAGGCCATTATGATAATGAAAGCTGAAAGAAAGGCGCTAGGAAAGTAAAGGACAGGCTGATAAAAGACCTTAGAACAGAGAATGAGTCGATTCAGTTATAAAGTGTGTGTGTGTGTGTGTGTGTGTGTGTGGTGAATATATGCATGCAGGGTGTCCAAATTAAGTTCTATCTTTTCCGAGTAAGATGGGAGAATGGGAAGCAGGCACACATTTTTGAAGGGAAGTAGTGGAAATGAGATGGTCCACATTTGCATCCCCCTTTGGACAGGGTTTCGTGTCCCAAACTGGCCACAGACTTCCCATGTAGCCAAAGGTTACTTTGAACTTCTGGTTCTCTTGCCTCCATTTCCACAGTGCTAGGATTACAGGTATGTACCAGTGCACCTGGTTTATGTGATTCTGGGAATTGAATCTAGGGGTTCACACATGCCACACAAATATCTACTGAGCCATATATCATCAGCAATTTGTCCACATTTTCATTATTTGACCATGTAGAATATATGGAATTAAATATTTTCTTTAGAACCTAGAAGGCATTGAATCATTATGTTCTGATGCTCAGCACCCTTCATACACAGCTAAATGTTCTAACCATTTGGAATCTTTTTTCTTGATTTTGGTTCATGAGGATTCCCAATATTAGGGATGCTGGGAATCAGAACAGAGGCACAGACTCTTCAGCAGTACATCTTCAGTTTTCTTCCTGGGACTCAGATGTCCTTTGTACTGGATGCTTTTCTTATCATGTCAGAATAAATACCCAATGGAAGCAACTCGAGAAGATAGGCTTATTATGGCTCACAGTTCAGAAGGAAGAGTCCATCACGACACGGAAGGCATGGCATTGGGGCTTGCTTGTGTCTGTGTGATGGAGATGTGAGGTAATTGGTCACGTCATGTCAGAGTGAAGAAGATAGACAAACCCAGATGTAGGTCTGGGTTATAGCCCTCAAGGATCCATCTCTTGGAACCTACAATAACGTCCCAAGATAAGGTTTCAATCTGGTACCTGTGTTTAAAGACATGAGCCTACGGGGGATATCTCATATTCAACCAACAACACCCTCTGTTTCATTTCGCTTCTTCAGTCATTAGTTATCTCCATTTTCTGTCTCTTATGTTTTATTGAAGTATCTCATGTGCCTTGACATGTAGTAGACATTCCCCCTTAGTCTGTCTAGATAATTCTCCCGTCTTCTCTTCTCTTCATCCTGGTGTCAGCACAAGAAGGTGATTTTAATGAAGACAATAATGAGTTTCTGTGCTCTCTGGTCCTCAGTTGGGTTTGGACAATGGATGGCATCAACAGGATTTTAGGAGGTGGAAGGAAGATGAAGTGCTGTGTGGTTCATTTTGAGCGCGTTTTGTTAACACATGGATGGGCAATGGTTGCATGTTCTGTGCAGAAGATTATAGCAGCATCTAAACCTAACAAGTACCGCTGGTTCTTAGGCCTGATTGAGGAATGCATTCATTCCATGCTGTGGCTGTCCCCAGAGTGCATCATGGTTCCTTGTTTAAATTTCCTTTTGGAAATGTCTCTATGTTAATATCCCCTTCACGTGTGTTTTGGGTGGCTCTGAGGGACTTGGCTGATGCAGTTTCCCATACCATTTTCTTCCTTGTGCAAGGAAGTATTCATTGGGAGAAAAGAAGGTTAATTGGATAACCACATTGGAGAGAAATAGAAAAGGCAGAAATTTCTGGGGGAAAAATTTATTTTTGCTGGTTTTTCATGATGTCACTGTGTGTTCTAACTCTCAGAATTCTCTTTACCATAGTCGTTACACTGGTTGAACAGCAATGACATTGGCTAGAAGGGACAGCTTATGTGCTGTCTACCAACCCCAGGATTCTTTTTATTTTATTTTATTTTTTTATTAAAGATTTCTGTCTCTTCCCCACCTCCACCTCCCCTTTCCCTCCCCCTCCCCCAATCAAGTCCCCCTCCCTCATAAGCCCAAAGAGCATTCAGGGTTCTCTGCCCTGTGGGAAGTCCAAGGACCACCCACCTCCATCCAGGTCTAGTAAGGTGATCATCCAAACTGCCTAGACTCCCACAAAGCCAATAGGTGCAGTAGCATCAAAAACCCATTGCCATTGTTCTTGAGGTCTCAGTAGTCCTCATTGTCCGCTATGTTCAGCGAGACCAGTTTTATCCCAGGCTTTTTCAGACCCAGGCCACCTGGCCTTGGTGAGTTCCCGATAGAACATCCTCATTGTCTCAGTGTGTGCAACCCCAGGATTCTTAAGTCCCATGGTAGGAGTCAGTACAGCTCATATGTGCTTAAAAGAAACTGTCCCTTCACTGACAGAGACTAAGACAACTGTTGCATTAAACCACGTGCATCCAACCAAGAGTCTTCTAGCCTCCTTGCCAGGAAGCCCTAGAGATCCATGCTCCCTCCCTGCTAACATCCACAGGCATGCAGTATCTGGCTCCAGTTCACTGTGTCTGTTCCATTATTCCATTTGCATCTATTTCCGTCAGCTCTCTAAGAAGGTCCCAGATATCCAGGTCAGTCTTCCGCGTCCGCCCTCTAATCCCCACAGAGGACCATATGCTCACAGTGGGTTCTCTTCTTCCCTCCTTCCCTGGTCCCTGCAATTCCACATTTCCCTCTGGCCTTCCGGCTCTGTTAGAGGCAAAGCCTCCCACATCTTCAGTTTATTATCTGGAGTCTTTCCTCTTCCTCGGTCTGAGGGAAGCCTTGTTCCGTCAACCTTCCTGTTTCCAGCTATGTCAAACGCTGGTCACTCGCCCCCCTCCCCTTCACCACTGAACCTTCATGTGGAGAATTTTATTGCTGTTTCCACACAACCCTCCATCTCCAATGTTTAATCTTGTATCTTACGTCATCATTTATTCCTCACTTTCTCTTACTCGCGGTCACATGACCCTCCAGGCATTTCCTCTTACTTTCCTCCAGTTTTACTTTTATTTCCTTCCTGTTACATCCAATATGCTCATGGCTCTTGCCAATTTTAATATGAACATAAACCATCTAAGAAAACTGGATCCAATTAATTTTCAGTGATTGCTTCTAGCATCTTACAAGGTTTTGTTTGTATCCAGACTTTGTGAAGACTACTGAACGCGTAAAGCTTCCGTAACATCAGCGTTTTGTTCTTGAGTTCTCCATGGCCACTCACCTAGCCTTTGGCTCCTCCATCCTACTGCTATGGGATCAGCACCTTTGGACATGGACCTTCCTTTGGACATCCTCATCACATTTAATGGCTTTCTTCTCTCAGCGTACAATGATGATCTATTTCAGAACTGCTGGGGGAAAACCTGACAGCGAACACTGACTGGTCTCATGTTACTGTGACCAAACATCCACAGGCACAGTCTTTGTGGCCATGCCCATCTATGATCCTTCTAGGCATTCACTTCAGGACTTGCACCCTCCCCCTTTTAACCTCTTCAGCACGAAAGCAGAAGCGGCAGCAAGAACTTCAGTAACGCTCTGACCGCACATCTCCCCACATCTAAGCCCTCACTCGGTTTCACAGCCTGTATCTGCAGACGAGCTACGTTCCACCTGTCTTCTCCATGTTTCACCTTACGCTTTACTGGGTTCCTCCCGCCGACATGCAGACACAATGGTATTTCTCTCGTGCAAGTCAAGTCTTTGCCTCATTCTCTCAGTGGTTAGCACGCCTCGTCATGACTTCCCTTTGCTGTGGAACGCCTCAGAAGAGACGTCACTGTGTCCTTGCAAGTTTTGCCTCCCCCAGCAATGTTCAGGTGGGCAGGTGTAGACTCAGAGAAGAAATTCTTTAGCCCAGCTTTTCTGCAGGGCTGTGGTAAAAGGAGAGGTGGAGGAAGGTTGTCAAGACAAGATGAGACTAGAAACTGTTCTGCTCGGTCATGGAATTAAAATGATGATAAGCACAATGCAGATGTCAAAGCAGAGGGACTGTTGACGGGTGCTGATGCTCGGTGTCTTTGGTTTCTCTTCTCTCTGTGTGTCTTCAGCACTCCCCGCAAAGGAATGATTCCTGTCAAGGTGCAGTTATTTCCACGGTACTCACGTTAGTGGTCCATTCCTAGTGCTCATCGTCTTTATCTCTCAGGGAGTTTGATGAAGCTGACCACAGGGACTCCAGTGACCCAGTTTCTTCATGGTCTGTCATTGCACTGGGCAGTGGGCTTCCTCACACCTGTGAGGTAGTTCCTCAGTCTCACCTGCTTCCCATCATGGAATCCATCATGCTGAAGCACTCTGTGACTGAACTCTTTATTTCTTAGTTCTCCTCTCCATGTTCACTCACCATGAAGTAGCACTGTCCTTTATACAGGATGGACACGAGGCAGAGATTAATTAACTTGCCTGACAAACAGCTAATAAATAGTAAGGTTGGATTGACTCCAGGTGATCTGACATTCTTCTCTTTATCCACTACCCTCTCCTTTCAGATTCGTTTTTAATTATGTTAATTTGCATCACAATATAAAATATTATTTATATTACATATCCACAAGCATAATGCCTTAAGTGTTTTAACCATATCAGCCAGTATCTTACACGAGGAGAAGCCATTTATAGGGGTCACATGGCAGGCAGATGATGACACTGGAGCTTTGGGCACGAAACTTGAACTCCAGTAGTACTATTCTTTAGGTTAGAACACCTGTTCCGGTTCCCGAAGTCTGAAGGAAATACAGCACCAGTCTAAGAGGTTAATATGTGAGTCATTTTCCTTGAAAAATGTGAAGGCTCAATTATCACACTGTTCTACGTTATTTTGAGGAAGGAAGTACCCAGTGCACGATCCTGAGCCTGCTCTCTCTAGCTTTCCCATTCTGAAGTGAGTACACTGTTTTTACGTTTGTGCCTTTGCTTGTAAAATCAAGGGGTGATATCCAGGTAAGGTTGGGAGTACTAAGAGGACCAATGTCTTCAAGTAGGCAGGGCTGCATGCGGCCACAGAAGGGGCTGTGGAGGGGCTGTTCCCGTCTTCTGCGAGGGAGGTGGAGGGCAGCATCCTTTCTGATGCAGTTGAGAGGAGGAGGTTTCTGAGCTCGTTTTAACGAGCTCCCAACACAGAAGCAGAAATGATCACAAAAGAAGAAGGGGCTCTCGAGGTTGCCTTTCACTTCCTCTGCTAATGATGTGGCGAAGAGCTGCCAAGTTCAGTAGAAGACTGCACTCCGCTTCCTGGAAAATCTCTGCCGGTTAAGAGACTGAAGGAGTACGTGAATCCGAAGTTCTAGGGGACAGAAAATGGGGTTGGTGGGCGGCATCTGCCCCGTTTTCTGTGAAAGGTTCTGTAAATATCATCCCATTCCATTGCATTCTAGTTGTTTTCAGCATCTCTCCCTTTCTGCCCCCTCCTTTTTCCTCCTTCCTCTTTCTTTCCTTGCTCTTCTGCCTTTGTTTCCCTATTTTCCCTTCCTTTTCTTTCTTCTTTTTTTAATCAGCATATATTCATCGAATGCCTACTTTGGGCAATGCACTGATCAGTTGCTGGAAATATGCATGCCCTGATGGACAAACAAGACCTACTCTCCCATCAGTCAGGGAATCATTTGAATGAGTTTACGAACGAGTAAACAGTATGTGGCAAGATAGGTCACAGAGACGGTGGAGAAAAATCAGAGTGGTGTAACGGAGATTCAGAAGGCTGTGAATGATAGGGTGGGCCGGTGCAGTCTCCACGTGAAGGCGAGATCTGGGTACAAAGCTGAATGAAGACAGGAAGTGAGCCATGCCACTGTCTGGTGTAGGCAACCTGAAGTTAGAGCAAGTGCAGACCTGGTGTCATGAACTTGCTTGGAAAGGAAGAAGGGCAGAGTTGCTGCTCACAGGCCAGGGCAGAAAGAAGGCCTTGGAAGCAGGTTGGACAGTTGCTAAATGCCCAGGCACAAAAGCTTTTTATTCCAGGAGCCGCAAACCGAGTTCAGCCATATGACTCACATTTTCCAAGGGCCCCCTGGTGGCCTCATGGAGAAAGACACCCAGTGAGGAGGGCTAGGACCACCTGAGTGTCCAAGCTCCAGATTTGTTTGTTCATCCATATATATATATTTAATTGTACCCATAACTTCCACTGGAGAACACGAAGGGATTATGGATTACAGGTAAGGGAAGAAGAGGATGGGGTGAACCATCCAGAGAGTCTTCTAAAACCACCCATCCCATCCCAAATGTGTGCTCACTGACAAAGAGAATGAACCAGTCTGAGTAATAAAACTTCATTGATTAAAAAAAATTGTAAAAGCACAGGAAAAGAGGGCAACATAAAGTGAGTGGGCTCGAGGCCTTGCATCTGAGGAACCAGTGCATGGGTATTTGGTTGGGTGGAAGGAGCTGTGGTGCTCAGGAGGGAGTTTCCATCTGGTCATCAGATGTTTTGCTTTGTCTGCACTTCTTGAGAACAACTGTTCCCAAGCGTGTGTGTGCGTGCATGTGTGTGGGTGTACGTGTGTGTGCTGTTCAGAAAGCAAGACTGGAAGTTGGCAAGGGATATTTGTCGCTGGGAATCTAGGACCACAGGTCTAGTAAAGGAACATCACTAAAATTCTCTTCAGATTATATGTCAGAGTGCAACTCTGCATTCCACCTGAAAATGAACAGGTAACATGTGTGTGTCAACTGAGAGTGGGATCTCAAATAATTCAAAATATTATTCTTAACAGGAATCTTGAAGTTTGCTAGAAAATTCTTGCATTAAATTGAAAACCACTTTATTTTTCTTTCTCCTTTTTTTGATAGGACTATGCTAAGTCAATGTGTCAAGATACATATTTGTGCCTTATTTTGATCTCGCCATAATTTTGGTTTCAGTTGGAATGCTGTTATGATTTGAGACACTGTATTATTAAAATGACCAGTTGCATTTACTGTACATGTTAGATATGCAAGCTGATTTTCATCATCAATTAATTTTGGCTTTGGCACATTAATAATTTGACAGGTCACAAGCCAAGACATAGTTTCATCATTCGGTCTTGATTTAGCCATCTTCATGTGTCGATAATCTGGTCATATTAAACTTCAGCACTTTAAGGAATTCCCAGAGCTGGCAACCATTTAATCCCGTGGTCCTTAGGAAATTCAGCCTTGATGACAATATTCGTGATGACATCTATCTTTATTGCATCTGTGCATGCATTTTCTTAATGGACTATGCAATAATTCATTATGTGGGAGTTTGGGGAGGCAGATGCACCATCTTCTGTTAATTTTGCAAGTCTCTTTTATTTAGCATCATTGGGACACCATCTGTAGCTACACCAGACGTGTTGACACTGGACAGAAAACACCCACCTTCATACATTTCTTACTGTGTCGTGTAAATCTTTGATTTAATTATATATTTTAACGTGACTAAAAAAAGCCATTTCTTCAGTGATGTTAGATGTGTCACTAGTACCGCTAATATAAATGTCAATCGGACCACACTTGTAGCATCTGTGCTGGCATCCATCACTGAGGCACGGCACAGCGTCTAAAATTAGCAGCTCTCTCTCTCCAGATTGATTTGATTGATCTTCCAGTTTCTTCACTTTGTCTGGCTACAGCCTGGTGAGGAAAACAGATTTAAAAAACATCCTCCCTGCCTTTGGTAGGGCATATTATATCTGTGACATTTTCCATAATTTTCTGAACAAACTCTGTCAAAAACAGCTTTGATTTGGGGGGATATTAAAGACATAGCTGTGAACTGGATTTTACAATAGAATCCATCATTTTAAAAAGGAGGTTTCATTGTTGTGGTGAAGGCACACTTTTTAAAGTTTTGCTCTTTTCTTCTCTGACATAATATTTGCTATGCACTGAATTTGTCAGCGTGTTTATTTGTGACAAACATGCATATAATGCCTTTTCAAATAATAGCCTTTGCATGTGTGCACATGTTCTTGACACATTAAGCAGAGTAACTTATGATTTCCCCTGACAAAAAAAAGTCACCTGTCCACTTTTTGTTAAACATACTTTTGTTTCATTTGGTAGTTTCCCTCGTTTTTTTATTTGAGATTTTTTAGAAGCCATGTTGGGGTTAAGAAAATAACAAAAGACAAGAGACTATTTTGCTTTTTTATGGAAGTTAATTGATAGGAAAATAAAAAACCAAGTTTGGACCCTTCCATCTCTCAACTGCTGGTGTGGGACGAAGTAAGTAGACAGTGAAGCATGGGGGACAGTGGGGAGGTTATGTCAGAGGTATGAAGTATCCCTAACAATCAAATAAGAATGCAAACCGTTCCTGGGTTAAAAGCAACATTTAGCACCTCTTGTTTACATTGGCAGGCTGAAATGTTGTCGATAACTATGGCTTTTGCTTTTTAAATCACAAGAGCATAATTCTGGTTGGTACCAATTTGATTTTCCTCCTTGCCTCCTTTCTATCAAGATTCTCATTGTTCAGTGTTCTGTGAAGACATCAGAGCTCCTGCACGTGTTGTGACAATGAAAACATCTAATAGCATCTTTGGATCAAGTCATGTGAGTGAGATTTCAATTCATATTTCATCGTGGAGTGTTCATGCTCCTGGCTGCATTTTCCAGGAAGGGACTGCTGCTCTCACAGTGATTAATCAGAGACTGACTCACCCTGTAATTGGAAATACAGCATGCCTGGGAGCAGTCACACAGCCTCAGACTTCTTTTTTTATTCAAAGTCTTTCATCATTTGAAAAATCTGCTTGTTTCAATGAGAGCAAGACAGGTGGTTGCTGCTGCGGTTCTAGTGTGAGAGTGTGTGGAGCTTGGCTAAATCCTACAAGGTCACATCAGACGTTACTGGTTTGTTCTACAAGGTCACATCAGACATTACTGGCTTAGTCACGTTAGGAACTCACCATCTTTGTTTCAACAGACTAGTGCCCTTCAAGTCACCTAGTTACGGTGACAAATGGAATAGCTGGGGATAATGTGTTGAGAAGTGACCTAGAAGTCCTTGATGCAGAGATCATGAAGACAAAAGGGGGTTCTTAGGTGGGCATAAAATAGTCTATGCCACGATGGGAAGTCAAACGAAATGAGTTGAATCTTTGCTTCTTTTGTTATTGTTATGGGCTGTGTCATTTCTCTGAAGCCTGTCTTTGCTTTACAGGCGTCAAGCGATTCCACATTGACTCTTTTTTTTCTTTTGAGACAGGGTTTCTCTGTGGCTTTGGAGCCTGTCCTGGAACTAGCTCTGTAGACCAGGCTGGTCTCGAACTCACAGAGATCCGCCTGCCTCTGCCTCCCGAGTGCTGGGATTAAAGGCGTGCGCCACCATCGCCCGGCATCCACATTGACTCTTGACATGGGTAGGAGCCACCAGAGGAAGGCTTGATGGTCTAATGATCAGGGAGATGGTTCCATAATGCACAGTTAGAGGCGAAAGGAAGAGCGATGCAGCATATTCTTGTTCTGTTCTTTTTAGAATCTTAGGAAATACGCTCTTGCACAGGAAGAGAAGGGCCTTCAGGAAACCCTAAAAAAACAAAAACAAAAAACAAAAAAAACTAGTCTATTCTCTTGCTTGTCTCTCTGGTTGGCAGTAACAAAACGAGTCTGTATTTTAGGCTCATGAATTGAAGATGTAACCTGAAGAACAGTTAGGGGAGAAGGTGGGGCAAATCTAGAGAAGGGACGTATTGCTCTTGGGTCTGATGCAGACAGTGTAAAGGGACAGGCCTCACTGTCTCACCCCAGGTGCTGTCCTATGCAGGAGTGTCTGATGTAAACAAAGGCAAGCAGTGTGGAGACAGCCTCATTGCAGAATGGACTCGGGCGAGGTTCTGAGTCCTGACAGAAGCAGGGCTTCTGGGCAAACTGTAAGAACGGTGCCTGGAGAATAGTTCTCGCCTCTCTACATCAAGAGTATGAACAGGATGAACAAGGGAACGAGTGGCTGCAGAGTGGGCACGGAGAGACGTACAGGTCACAAGGAGGCATCGTCTGTCTGCCCCTCCACCCCTAGAGGAAAAAGACATCAGAGGATTCAAGAACAACAGCTTCGTTTCCTGAAACTTTCCCTGCACGTTTTGACAGTTAGTAACTCAATATTTTCAATGGCATTAGAGAACTGTCTGGGGTAGTGATCGCCTTTGTTTTGCCATGGCCTTTTGTATCATCCACACAACTGTGCCTCTTCTATGGCCCTGGTCTGTGTGTATACATGTGTCTGACTCCTTGAAGGGGCAATTTCTCTGGAGGCAAGGGTATCACTAGACTTTCCAGTGTGGTTTCTCACTGGTCCCGCACAATGTATTGGGACTCCCATGGAAGGAATTGTCCAGCAGAGAAAGAGCATGAATTTAGGAAGCAAGAAACTCTGCCCCAGGTCAAATTCCAGTGGTATTCTTTAAAGATATGTAACTATATAATGAAACATGCTTGCTTAGAGATCATACTTCCTGCTGAGCTGTGTCATTCCATGGTGTTTACTTGTGACTGGGGACAACGACACCCTTGTACATGAGTTAGGCACTGAGACGCACTTGTGAGCATGCGCACCTTCAGAGCCCAGAGCCCAGAGGTCAGATGACTTTCTTAATTGTACCCTGCCTTTTATTTGTTGAAGAGGGTTTCTTGTTGAGCCTGGGGCTCACCAATGGGCTGGATTGGCTGGGAATGAACTCTGGGAATCCTTCTTCTGCTCCCTCTTCCCTGTGTACTGTCACCAATGCTGGGTTCTGGATGTGTGCCACAACACTTCACTTTTACATGGGTGCTGGGCATTGAAACGTAAGCCCCATGATAGTGGGGCAGGTGCTTTACCGACGTTAGCCATCTCTCCAACCCTAGCAGTATGCCTTTTACTGTGGTCACCCGATGGCTGGTGGGGCTTTGCTTTTTGCTTCTGTTTTACAGACAGGAAGAAGGAAATGAGCAAAGCCAAGCCGTATCAGCGGAATGTGATCTTTCCAAGGAGATTCCAGACCCGGCCAAAACTTTCCGTTTGTAGTTCTTTGGCCAGAATTTGGCTCATGAATATCTTGTCTGAATAGGAGTCTTAGAAATGAGTTTCCTTTCTTTGATCTGGACATATCACTAACACCACAATTTTAGAATGATTATGTTGATAAGGGATAAGTGGAGAAGGCGTTTTGGGTGCATAAATATCAATAACAAAGCAGCCCCCACTTCACTATCCCTGGCAGGATTGGCCTTCCACTGTGCTATTGTTCACTTAGTACACTAGAAGGATCTAGACGGCAAACAAGTTCCTTCTCTATAGTTACGGCCAATGTCCCACACAGATTCTGGATAGTAACTCAGCATCCAGGAGTGAAACATGTGACCCATGTATTGCCCAACCCTGACTGTACAATTGGGAGAACTGCTAGCCCTCCTGAAGGTCCTCATGGAATATCAGTCTAAGCTTGTTAATATTTTCTCTGACAGCCAATATGTGGTCCAGGTCATTTGTTTTCTGCCCTTTTCCTAAGTCAAAGAATGAACAAATCCTTCATATGTGACCATGTTGTCCATATAAGATATGTTATCCCTGGCAGCCCGCCCCTGGCATATTTCTCACATCCACCCACACACTGGACTCCCAGGTATTCTGGACAGAGACAATGATCAAATTGATACCATGATCATGATGGTAGACTTTAACTTCCTTGAACAAGCAGGAGCACTTCATCAACAACTTCATCTCTCCTCCCATATCATTCATAAGCTTCTCCCGGAACGTTCCATTTCTCTATGTAAACACTTAGACCATGTGCTCCTCTGATGCTCTTGGGCCCCCTCTTTAAGGAAGTGTGAACCCTCAAGGGCTCCAGCCCAATGCAATCTGGCAGATGGAGGTCATTTACCACCCTCTGTTTGGTAGTCTCTGCTATGTTCCTGTCATGGTAGATACCTCTTCCTCCTTCATGTATGCTGTGGCCCTCTCAGGGGAAAAGGCCTCCCCCATGTTATTAAGGCCCTTAAATTGGCCACACTGGTTATGGGAGGTGCCATGGGCCATAAAGACTGATAATGGCCCTATTTATATTTCCCAACAACTCAATGAGTTCCTCAGTTCCTGGAGGATAATTCACACCTTTGGCATCCCCTATAACCCATAAATCTCATCCCCTATAACCCATATATCTGGACATTGTGGAGAGAAGCCATAGAACACTCAAGGATATCGTGGCCAAATCTGTTTCACCTAAGGTCAAATGAGACCCCATCTGGCCTTAACTAAGGCCTTATTCCACCTGAATTTTCTTATCTTTGATGAATTGGGCCTCAGTCCTGCTTATAAACACTGGATATACCTACCCTACAATACACCACTGCCTTTAGTAAGATGGAGGGACTCTATCACCCTTCAATGGCAATGGCCAGCCCTGTGTAAGTGAAAGAGGTGAGCTAAATAAAAAGCTACGATCTCTCCTGAAACCCTCCTAGTTCACCTGATGGAGTGTATCAGCTATGGAGTCTTACAGACTCATCTAGATATGTTGTTTCCCCATGAAACAGTGCTCAAAATAAGGAGAATAAATAGCAGGTGGTGGTATTTGTAGACTGAAAACCCAATAAGGAGAGTATCGAGTTTAGAGCCACCTCAGGGTTTCGATGCAGGTAATTCAAATGCAAATATGAACTTGAGTGGGGAGGGAGCATTATTTACAGCTGGATTAGCTAGTGACCAAAAAAAAAAAAAATCAACATTAATTCTGTCTGTATAGGCCAGAAGAGGTGACACCTGCCTCCCTTTGACTTTCTCTTGCCAATTTACAAACAAATCAGCAGCAAGGCAAGAGGCACCTGCACTAGCTTCTGATTGGCTGCTTTCCCAGCCCATGAAAGGAGAAAGAAGGAGAACCTACAGGTGAGTTTATCATTTCATAGATATTCCAGGTCCATTCTACCATGATGAGCTCCAGTGGCCGCTTTTTGTTTCTCTCTGTGTGTTTCATCAATGCTAAACACATTGCCACTTCATCCTCTCCTCAGAGAGGTCTTTCTGCCAGGGTTGGTAGCTACAACTTTCAGCTGCGCAGACTCAGGAAGCAGGGTTTTCCTTGACTGCCTTGCCACCTTTCCTGTGGCCTTTGCTTTAGGGGTTGCACTTTTCTTTGTAATCAGACTGCCGGAAAAGTGTGGTGAGAGTGAGTGAAGGCTGCCAGGCAGCCCACGCCTATGCCCCCACCCCTCCACTGCTCCAAGTGTCCTCAACAGCACATACTTCAGGTGGTCAGGGGATCATCTGTTGTCTGTGGAACTGGGAGAACCCCATGAGGAAGCAGAACTCCCATACATAAACAGAGCATTATGCAATTAACATTGTTACGGGTTAATTATTACAGTTGTACTCTTGACTAGACATTCTCTTAGCTCAGGACAAAGGCGTCACACATAGGAACTCAACTGCTGTTTGATCAGAAGATGAGAGGGATGTTTTTTCATACTGTTCTTTTGTCATTGCTTTGTAGTTTTTGAAAACGTGCATAATTTCCATCAAGGGCCATACTTCCCAAAGCTGGCTGTGATGGATGCAGAAACAGCTCAGTGACGCCTGTTCCTTTAGTTCTCTTAATGGAAGTTTACCTTGTCAGCTTTGTTTACACTGTGCAAAAGATGTTCACTGGTAACTTGAATTTTAAAAAGTCTACTTTTTTAAAACTATAAAAATTTATTGTCATAGCATTAGGATTTTTGTTTATGGTAGTTCAAATGGATTCCTATGGCAACTGAAAGAAAAAATATTAAATAAGTTTAGAGAAATCTGATTTTTTGATTACTAAATGCAAATTACTCTTACACATCTTTGGACATTTCAATTCTTAATAGTCATTTTCCCCTTAGAAACACACACAGCTCATTAATTTGAATGAGATTAATAAGTAATGTGTTATAGTTTAGACTGTATAAAACTTCCTAGTGAGCCATTTAATCAATGAGAGAGTAAATGGGTTGAAAAGAACCTCAAAGATTATAGACAGAATGTTTTAAAGAAAAATGAGAATGCACTATTGTGAAATAGAGTTCTATAGTTCATTTGGTAATATTTTGGAAGCATAATTGTGTTCAAACAACTTGATGGCTACAAGGGTTCTTACTTTCTATATTTTATTGACAAATATACATGGAGAAATCTAACTTGTCTCAAGAACTGTACAAATTACATGACATCTGCAATAAACTAGATGGCTTTCTTCAATGAGCTCAAAGTCTAGTGCTGTCATTGGAAAGAAAGAATTCATGGCAAAAGTATATAGGAATGACAACAAAAGGATTTATACAGGTGGTCATTTCCATCCTCATTTTTGAAACCAGTCACATGACTTTAGCTGCTATTTGTAACTACCTTCTTCTACTCTCTATTCTGTACTTCCTCTACCATTAGCAAGCACCTTAGCTTGATTCTTTATTTAGAGGAGTGACCCATACCTTCCTTAATTCCTGCAATATTTATAATCTTGCCTGGATTATTGGATTGTTGTACTTTTCATTGATATTAATCACAGGGCACAGTAACACAGCTCCCTGCCACAAACTCACAAAAGGAAAAACAAAAGAAAACATGAAGTCAAATGCCTCAAAGGATCTCCTGCATTCCAAACATGTTCTTCTTTAGTTCCATTGTGGAGTCCCATCTTCCTCTCATGGTCTGCATCAATCACACTCCCCTAACACAGTCACTTCCTGATTACCATGTTGACTCTGTATTATTCCACTACAGGTACCAGTTTGTGATCCACTTTTAGGTTATGGTCATCCCTTAGGTAAGTCAGGTGTAGACAGATTTTTCTTTGGACTGCCAGTTCACAATTAATGATATGTATATGGAGACTTTTTAATTAAGAAAGTTCAACCTTAGCTTAGGCTTGTTTCTAACTAGCTCTCTTAACTTAGATTAACCCATTTCTATTAATCTATGTGTTGCCACATGACTCATGGCTTTTACCTCTCCTGCATGTCATCCTTCCTCTATGTCTAGCTGTTGACTCTGTCTTTCTTTTTTTTCGCAAGCTCTCTCTATCCGGGAAGTTCAACCTATACATACTGCCCAGCTATTGGCCATTTAGCTTTTAATTAAAGCAATCACAGTGGCATATTTTTACACAAGTTTAATAAACTATCTCACAACATTTCCTCCTTTTTGTCTAAATAAAAGGAAAAGGTTTTAACTCTCACATTGTAAAACTATATACAATAAGAAGAATTATCAGGTAAGAAATACATTTGCAATGTCTAGCCCATTAGTATTTGGAAAATTCAGAGAAAGTACTGTATTATCTATCTTTAGTGAGTTCTGACTTTATTTTTTTCTGAAAACATATACTTTTAAAGGTAACATATATGTCTGCATTAACATAAGTATGGAATGTGTGGTGTGCACAAGTCATCTAAAGATAATTTTTGTTTTATGTTTGACAGATAAAAGGCATCTTTCAACTTTATAAGTCCTTGTGGATTGTATAACCAAACTATAATATAAATCTCTATCCATTCCATATGTCAACAAAGCACCATATAGAATCCAGGCACCCTGTGTATTTACCATTTTACATGGCTTCTTCTTTTTACATTACTTTACTCTTTCTTTAAAGGCTTTATTATTTTAAATTACTATTTTTCTTTGACTGCCTATACCCATTTTCTTTTCTTTCTTCAACATCTAAGCACATTTTTGAAGCATACTGTATCTATTTAGAGGTTTTCTTGGTCTGAACCTGACGTTTTGTGTGTCTGCAGGGAATTCTGATCATGTGAGCCAAACCTTAACCAGCCAGCTGCCCTGTATCTTCCTTTAGGACATGGCAATGGCAGCTGGTTCTCATGCCTGTGAGAACTGAGCCTTATGCCCATAGGGCCTGGGCAGGAACTGTTTAATTGGGAGCTGCATTTAACTGCCTCAGCTCTGGGAAGTTGCTGGGCTGTGACAAGCCTTTTTACTTAACGTCCTGCTTCTACTCAGCCTGCAAGCTACCCAAGTGCTCACTATATGGCAGAACCATACCTCTGTACAAGCACTGGGTTACTAAAAAGCTGAGTTCATTTTTTCTTTTATTTTTTTTTCTTTCAACTTTCTCAGGCGCTATGTGAAAATACACATCCAGACATTGGGCACCATATGTAGATGGAGTTTTTTGGGGGGTCACCAGCTTACAAATAATGACACAGAGACATATTATTAATCATGAAAGTGCAGCCTTAGCTTAGGCTTGCTTCTAACTAGCTCTTATAACTTAGATTAATCAATTTCTATTAATCTATGTGTTACCACTCGTGACTTTTACCTCTTCTCCTGCATGTTATAGTTCCTCTGCATCTCCCTAGCAACCCCGCCTTTCTTCTTCTCTGAGCTGTTTCTGTCCAGGAAGACTCAGCTATACCTCCTGCTTATTGACCATTTACTTTTCTTAAACTAACCGTAGTGACATATCTTTACATAGTGTAATCAAATATTTCACAACAGTTAGGACAGGAATCTTAATTAGAAATCACGGAGGGATGCTGCTTGCTGGCTTGCCTGTAGACCTATGCTGAGCTAGGTTTCCTATATAGCCCAGACAACCTGCCCAAGAAGTGGCATCTCCCACAAGGGGCTGGGCTTCCACATATCAATTGGAAATCAAGCAAATCCCCTTAGATAGGCACTCAGGCCAAACTGATCCAAACTGTCTTTCCATTGAGACTCCCTTCTCGGGTGAACCAGGCTGTGTCAAGTTGACAATTAAAGCTAATTATGACACAATCAAATGAACAGTTGATGTAAACTCACTCAAAACTTAAAAAGTTCTCCCTTTCAGACTTATTACTAGAAGCAAAAATAGCATCTTTCTTATTTTGTTCACTTATAGATCTTTGAAGGAAAAAAAATATAGAGTGCAAAAGTGACCTGTGCAAACATGATAATGACAATGTTCTGTGGCACAATCTTTGCACACTGTAAATATGTATTACTCTCATTGGTTAATGAAGAACTGACTGACCTATAGCTGGGCAGGAAGAGACTGGGCAAGATTAGACTAGGAGAATGCTGGGAAGAAGGGCAGAGTTGAGGAAGTTACGTGCCAGACACAGAGGAAGCAGGGCATGTAAAAATGACATAACACATCATGAGCCATGTAGTAGAACTCAGATAAGAAATATTTGTTAATTTAGACTGTGAGAACTAGTTAGTAACAAGCCTAAACTATCAGCCAAGCATTTATAATTATATTGAGTCTCTGTGTGGTTATTTGAGACCGCAGTCCCAACTCAAAGTTCCATCTACCACAATGTCCAGCCAAGTCCCTATTCAGGTAAATACAGGTAATTTAAAATAGCCTAACAGATTTTGATAATCTTTTGTTAGGTTACAAATATCTACGTGAAGGTTCAAGTTTCTAAGGATTGTTGAGATGACTTAGTGGGTAAAGGGCGATGACATGAGTTCAGATTGTCAGTATCTATAAAAAAATGTGGGAGTGGTGAGTGCCAAATCTATAACCACAGCACCGAGAGGTGGCAGAAAGGATGTCAGAAACTAGCAGATCTGATAGCTCATTCGTCTGGAAGCCTAGCTGAATTGATAAGCCCCATCTTAAAAAAAATCAGGTGAGTATCAAAGAAGCTTGGTGGTTTTATGTCAACGTGACACAAGTTAAAGGCATCTGAAACCTCACTTGAGCAGACACCTCCATAGGAAGAGCTGTGGGCAAGCCTGTATATCGTTTTCTTAATTGGTGATTGGTAGGGGAGGACCAAGTTCATTGTGGATGGTGCCATCCTTGGGTTGCTGGTCCTGGGTTCTATAAGGAAGCAGGTGAGCTAGCCATGAGGAGCAAACATGACCAATGAAAGAGGTCCTGCCTCCAGCTTCCTGTCCTGTGTGAGTTGCTGCTCTCACTGCTTTTGATGATATGAAACTGTGAGTGAAATAAACCCTTTCCTCCCCAAGTTGCTTTGGTTATGGTGTTTCATCACAGAAATGGTGATCCTAACTAAGACAACACCTAACAGCAACCTCTGGCCTTCATGTACCCTAAAATCAAGCATGTACAGACCCATACAAACATGCACATAAAACACACACACACACACACATTTGAACATGTTTAAATGTTTGAGAATTTCCTTTAACATGATGAAAAATTCCATACTGAGTTCATTGATTTTTCATTTTCATTTGCCTGTTATTATTGTGCCATGCAGAACTAGAATAATACTTTCTACAGTTATTTAATCTCACAGCTCTTAGTATTTTGGGTCTGATCCATTTGTTCTGTAGTAACCTGTTAATTATATATTTGCTAATGTTGAGAAAGTTCTAGGTTCTCAGAGAACTGTGCAAATGATTAGCACAATACTTCAGGGTTGGCTTTTGTAGTCTTAACATAAAAACGAGGACTGACAGAGTCCACAGTCACTAGGATGGAGCTTCCCCTTACGGTGTGCGTTTCCATGAACCTTTCTCAGTTGCTTATCTCATGGTTTCACGAGCAGCTGTTTCCTTACTGTATGTGATTCGTATGTGGATTGCTTTGTCCTTAATTGCTGCCTGTGAGGATGTAAGCCAGGGCATGGTGCATGTTGATTTAGACATACCTTTTCAGACTGTAAGTAGATTGTTATGCCCAGTGACCAGTTGAAGAAGTTCCGCTATTTTTCGATCTTAAATGTCCCTGAAAAGACTTGGTTGTCATGCACTAAAGGCTTGGTTGCCATGCCCTTAAACTCTTAGTAGCCAGTCCAGAAACTACTGGGAGGTGGAGCCTATAGGAAGGAAGTTAGGTCACTGGTACTATGCCCTGTAGGGATATTGAGAACCTGGCTTAGTCTAGTCTCTTTGTGTTGGCTTCCTGGCTGTTCTGAGGAGAGAGGTTTTGCTTGGCCACATTTTCTCCAGCACCATGCATGCATTACTTTATCACAAACACAAAAAGCAAGCTAGCCAAGAGACCATGCCCTGAAACATTTGAAATCAAGACCCAAACTAAACCTTTTCCCTTTTAAATTCTCAGTATTTTGTTTTGGTGACAGAAAGCCGAACAACATTGGTTATAATCACACGTTACAATATTAATTCATGAATTGTATGAACATGAAGGGTATTTCAACCTTCTAACAGCTTCTTCAATTTATTTCTTTAGTGTTTTAGTTTTCATTGTAGAGGTCTTTGTCTCTCATTTCCTTGGTTAGGATTATGCCAAGGTATGTATGTATGTATGTATGTATGTATGTATGTATGTATTTTTTAATCTATTTATTTGTATGTGTGTCTTCAGGTAGTTATGAATGGGATTATTTCCCTGATTTCTTTCTCAGTATGTATATTATTTGTATAGAGGAAAGTTAATGATGGTTGTATGTTAATTTTGTCTTTTGACACTTTGTTGAAAGTCAGCTTTTACAGTTTTTTGTAGTCCTTTGGGTCTCTTCCGTATAGAACTGTATAATCTGCTAAGATCTGACTTCTGTTCCTATTTGTATCCTTCTTTTGACTTCCTTTTCTTCTCTTGTTTCTCCAAGACTTTAATCATTAGATTGAATAAGAATGGAAGGTGGACATTCTTATCTCATTTGTGGTTTTAGCAGAGAAACTTTCAGTGTCTCATTGAGTGCAATGTTTGCTGTAGGTGTGTTGTTTGTAGCCTTTATTGTGTCGAGTACATTCCTTTTATACCTACCTTCTTCAAGACTTTTACCATGAAGAAATGGGGATTTTTTTTTTCAAAAATCCTTTTGGCATCTATTGAGAAAACCATGTGATTTCTATTCTTGACTTCACTTATTAGACGTATTATTTCATATATGTTGAACCATCCCTATAACTCTGGAATAAAACTAGTATGATTATAGTAAATGACATTTTTGATGTGTTTTTGAATGCAGTTTGTAAATATTATATTGGCTTTTTATTTGTGTTTATTAGAGAGATTGTTGTAGAATTTTCTTTATTGTTATTATGTGTTTATGTGGTTTTGATATCAGAATAATATTGGTTTTGTAAAAAGAGTTCAGTAGCACTGCTCCATTTTCTGTTTTGTGGAGTAGTATGAGATGCATTGGGGTTAATTCTTGAAAGACCTGGTAGAGTTCTTCAGTGAATCTATTTGTGCCTGGGCTTTTTTGTTGCTTTATTTAAAGCACTGAGATTTCATAATTGCTGTGTTAATCTTATCACTGTTATAGAGCTGTTTAAATATTTTGTCTCACCTTGGTTTAATTTGATAGGTTATATGAGTCTAGAAGTTCATCCATTTATTTTAGATTTTGCAATTTGGTGGAATATAAGCTTTAAAAATATGTCTGAATATGATTGCTATCAATTACAATGTCTTACTTTTAATTTAATTTGGATTTTCTCTATCTTTCTTTGAAAGTTTTTTATTTTATTTTATTATTTTATTTTATGTGTATAGATGTTTGGACCACATGTATTTCTGTGCACCATGTGCATTCCTGGTGCCTTTGAGGACCAGCAGTGGGCACTGAATTATAGATGGAGGTTTCTGTCCCACCTGGTCCTGCAGCCATTCAGTCCCAAAGAAACACACAGAGGCTTATATTAATTATAAACTGTTGGGCCCATTAGTTTAGGTTTATTATTAGCTAGCTCTTACAATTTAAAATAACCCATAATTCTTATCTTTGTTTAGCCATGTGGCTTGGTACCTTTTCTCAGTGCAACTTTTTCATCTTTCTTTCTCTGCATCTGGGTGGCAACTGCAGTTTGAGTCTTTCCTCTTCCCAGAATTCTCCTAGTCTGGTCATCCTGCCTTTACTTTCTGCCTGACTATTGGTCAATCAGCATTTTATTAAACCAATACAAGTGACAAATCTTTACAGGGTACAAGAGCATTATCCCACAGCACTGGATGTCCTAGGACTGGAGTCACAGATGGTGGTGAGCCACCATGTAAGTGCTTATTTGAGAAGTCAAACCTGGGTCTTCTGTAAGAACACACAGTTAGCTTGGCCACAGGACTGATCTTTTTAAAGAGCCAACTATTGTTCAATTGACTCTGTGCAGTTTGTTTGTTTTAATTTCATTAATTTCTGCTCTAATGTTGATTATTTATTTCCACCTTTTGATTCTTGTTGGGTTGTTGTTTCACCAAGGTCTTAAGGTACATTACCAGATTATATATTTGAAAGATCTCTGTGTTTTTTTTAAAAAATATAGGCACTTAATAGCTTTCGTTGTATATTTATAAAAATATAGGCACTCTTGCTGCTTTCATTGTAGTCCATGGGTGTTGGTATGCTGTGATTTCATTTATATCCACTGATAAGAACTTGAAAGTTTTCTCAGTTCCTTTGATGATCCACTCGTCATCTAATAGTATATTACTCAGTCTCTATGAATCACGTGTGTATTGTTTCTCTTGCTGATTTCTAGCTTTCTTCTATTAGGTTCAGATAGAGTAAGTTGTTAAATTTTTCCTGTATTTGTTTAGACTTGCTTTGTTCTATGATGTGATCTATTTTAGAGGAAGTTCTATGAGGTCCTGAAGAGAATGTGTACTTCATAGTGTTTGGATGGAAATTTCTGTAGATGTTTGATCTATGATGTCATTTAATTACAATGTTTCTCTATTTTTGTTGGAAGGACCCATCCGTTAGTGAGCTTAGGGTATTGAGATTACTCAGTGTTATTAAGTTTGGGTTAATCCGTGTATTTGCACCCCAAAGTATTTGTTTTATGGAATTGGGTGCCTCAATGTTGCATGTACATGCTTAGCCAATCATGTGCTAGCTTTCTGATGAATTGTTTCTTTCCTGAGTATGTATAGGCCTTCTTTATCTCTTCTGATTTTGGTTCCATATCTATTTTTTCTGTTATCACAGTGGCCCCTGCTTGCTTTCTAGTTCCATTGGCTTGGAGTGCTTTATTCCAGGTAATTGTTTTAATACACCATCTGGCTGGCTAGCACTGTATGGGCCAAGGGTAATAGGAACCCTTGTTGTGGCTTCCCTCACCTCAGAAGCAGCGTTGGTAGGGAGACTGTTTCAGGCTCTACTGAGTCACATTCCACCCTCAGCCTTCACAGCCCAGGGTCCTGTGTAGGTCCCTTGACAGGCTCAGTTACTGGCTCTGCCACAGCTCTTCCTTGGGCTGTTCTGTGGCTTGTGTTGGGTGAGGGGAGGCTCTAAACTGTCGTCTAATGATTCCCACTGACCTTAACCAGAACTCTGTGCTGGGACGGAAGGAAGCTTTGATCTGACCTCTTCAGTTCCAGGGACTCACTCTGACTTGTGCATCTAGCCGTAAATCATCCATCTTAGCTGTCCCTGCAGTGCCTGTATGTGAAAGGAAACATTCCCCTGGAGATTCTGGGCTGATGGAAATTTCTGTCCTGCCTGGTCCTGCAGCCATTCAGTTCCAAATACACACACAGAGGCTTGTATTATTTATAAACTGTTTGGCTTTTTGCTCAGGCTTACTACTAACTAGCTCCTACAATTTAAATTAACCCCTTATCCCCTCATCTTCCCCTTCTACCTTCCCTTCTCCCTCATCCCCATGCTTCCAATTTTGTCAGGCTATCTTGTCTATTTCCCCTTTCCAGGTGGAACTATGTATGCTTTTTTAGGGTTCACCTTGTTACTTAGCTTCTCTAGGATCATGAACCATAGGCTCAATATCCTCTGCTTTCCAGCTAGTATCCACTTATGAGTGAGTACATACCAGGTTCATCGTTCTGGGTCTGGATTATGTCACTCAGGATGGTGTTTTCTAGTTCCATCAATTATCAATCAAATTTCAAGATATCATTGTGTTTTACCACTGAGTAGTTCTCTGATGTGTAAATGTGCCACACTTTCTTTGTCCATTCTTCAGTTGAGGGGTATCTAGCTTGTCTCCAGGTTCTGGCTATTACAAATAATGCTGTTATGGACATAGTTGAACAAATGTCCTTGTAGTATGATTGAGCATCTTTTGGGTATATGCCCAGGAGTGGTATTGCTGGGTCTTGAGTTAGACTGATTCCCAATTTTCTGAAAAATAGCCAATTCTGATTTCCAAAGTGGTTGTACAAGTTTGCATTCTCACCAGCAATGGGGGAGTGTTCCCCTTACTTCATATCCTCTCCAGCATAAGCCATCATTGGTGTTTTTTGATCTTAGTCATTCTGACTGGAGAAAAACCGGTATTTCAGTGTTGTTTTGATTTGCATTTCCCTGATGGCTAAGGATGTTGAACATTTCCTTAAGTGTCTTTTGGACATTTGATAATTCTTTTGTTGAGAATTCTCTGTTTAGCTCTGTACCCCGTTTTTAAATTAGGTTATTTGAAATTTTGATGCCTAATTTCCTGAGTTATTAATAAATTTTGGAGATCAGTCCTCTGATCTGAGGTTGGTGAAGATCTTTTCCCCTTCAGTAGGCTGCCTTTTTGTCTTTTGACTCTGTCCTTTGCTTTCAGAAGCTTCTCAGTTTCAGGAGGTCCCATTTATTTATTGTTTCTCTCAGTGTCTGGGCTACTGGGATTATATGTAGGAAGTGATCTCCTGTGCCCATGTGTTGCAGTCTACGTCCCACTTTCTCTTCTATCAGGTTCAGTGTAGTCAGATTTATATTGAGGACTTTAATCCATTTGGCCTTGAGTTTTGTGCACAGAGATAGATATGGATCTATTTTCATTCTTCTACAAGTTGACATCCAGTTATGCCAGCACCATTTGCTGAAGATACTTTCTTTTTTCCATTATATATTTTTAGCTTCTTTGTAAAAAATCAGGTGCTCATAAATGTGTGGATTAATATCCAAGCCTTCAATTCAATTCCATTGGTCAACTTCTCTGTTTTTATGCCAAATACCAAGCAGTCTTTTTTACTGTAGCTCTATAATAGAGCTTGATGTCAGAGACGGTAATGCCTCCAGAAGTTCCTTTATTGTACAGGATTATTTTGGCTATTCTGGGCTTTTTATTTTTCCATATGAAGTTGAGTATTGTTCTTTCAAGGTCTGTGAAGAATTGTGTTGGGATTTTGATGGGGATTGCATTGAATCTATAGATTGCTTTTGGTAGGATTGCCATATTTATTATGTTGATCCTACCAGTCCAAGAGCATGCGAGATCTTTTCATTTTCTTGTATCTTCTTCAATTTCTTTCTTCAAAGACTTAAAGTTCTTGTCAAACAGGTCTTTCACGTCTTTGGTTAGTGTTACCTCAAGATATTTTATGTTATTTGTGGCTATTGTGAAGGGTGATGTTTCTCTGACTCCTCATCTTCTTTATCACTTATATATAGGAGGGCTACTGACTTTTTTGGGTTGATCTTGTATCATGCCACATCACTGAAGTTATTTATTAGCTGTAGGAGTTCCCTAGTAAAGTTTTTGAGGTCATTTATGTATATTATATCATATGCAAATAGTGAAAGTTTGACTTCTTCCTTTTTGTTGATCTCTTTTTGTTGTCTTATTGCTTTACCCAGAACTTCAAGAACTATGTTGAATTGATATGGAGAGAGTGGACAGCCCTATCTTGTTCCTAACTTTAGTGGGATTGCTTTGATTTTATCTCTATTTAATTTGATGTTGGCTGTCTGCTTGCTGTATATTGCTTTTATTATGTTTAGATATGTTCCTTGTATCCCTGATCTTTCCAAGACCCCTCTGAGTTTTTATTAATCATGCTTCATAAATGAGCTCACCTGGTTTGATAAATCATTCACTGAGATAGTTTCATGCAGGAGTGGAGGTTATTGTGTATGGTCTTATTTATTTTTCTTTTCACCTATGTGTGTTCATGGGGACTTAAATCCAACATCTTATTCTGAAATCTCACCATTATTATATAATTATATTCAAAGAGATAAAGGGAGAAATAATAATAAAGATGGATTTTATTGGCATATTTGTCACGTTAATTATCTGTGTTCTTATTTTCTGTGTTGCTGACCTTGTTAGAATCTATGCTCCAAAAGAGCAGGGATACTTACAGTTTTCAGAGTCAATCAAATACATTAATTTTTTAACCACTCTTAAATTGCTATGATAGGTTAGGATATTTGTGATTGAATGACACAACCTGTTGGTAT
The DNA here is from genome assembly GCA_025134845.1 of Neodon shergylaensis. NCBI lineage: Eukaryota > Metazoa > Chordata > Mammalia > Rodentia > Cricetidae > Neodon > Neodon shergylaensis. Next base: position 10,813,361 of record JABTXL010012493.1, read on the forward strand.
TTAACAAATTTCAAACTGTAACTCTGGGGATGGCATACCTTCTGTGTCACCTGCCCTCAGCACATGCACACACAACTTTACAGTTTATCTATCAGTTCATGAGAGTGCGAGGACTTAACTGTGCTTCCCCAGACTTCGACCCTGGAAGAAACTGTGTTTGGAGTAAAGAAGCAAGTTTAAGTTAAACAAAATCTTGAGTGGGACTTGGATGCTAATTAGGTGATGAGAACTCTGCCAGATAGGGACACAAGGAGTAGGCAGCCAAGTTAGTAGGTGAGAAAGAGCTCCCACCAGGAACTAAATCAACCACATCTAGATTTTGAACTTCCTGGCTTCCCAATCTGTGGGAAATAATTTTGTTGTTTAACCCACCCAGTCTATGATAATTTCTGATAGCACCCTGCCTGACTAATACGCAAGAAATATATTTAAATCTTACCTAGTAAGCTTGAGAGCAGAGGAATGTATAATTTTGCATTAGTCTAAAAAGTAGCAATGGCTTTTGGAGGGCGGATCTACTGTTTACGCTGTGAAATGATTTTAGAGAGCCTGTTATTTCTAAGAGCAACCTCGTCAATGATAATGATGTATAACACACATCTGTCAATTAGAGGTATGCCTGTCAAGTAGATAAGGAAGAGAACTTAATAATACAGCTAGACAAGAACCTGCAAATAACTCTGACTGATGGAGTGATTGACGTAAGTCAATTAGATACCAGTTCTTGGTGTATAATTTGTTTAAGATTTTGTGATATTTCTTAGACAGATTTCTAATGGCTGTCAGTGGTGAAATGATTAAGAAGCTTACACAGTCAACTGCCAGCTCACTTAGGAGACTTACTAGTTAGATAGAAAGACTAGCAGTTATTTGAATTCCTTTTTTTTTTCTAATTTTTCCTTTTTTATCCTGTGCAACTCTCAAGTGCATCTTTTCTTTTCCTTCTTTCCTTCCTTTTCTCCTTCCTTCCTTCTTTTCTTTTCAAGATAGGGTTTCTCTGTGTAACCCTGGACATCCTGGAACTCACTCTGTAGACCAGGCTGGCCTTGAACTCAGATCTGTATACCTCTGCTTCCCAAGTGCTGGGATTAAATATGTGTGCCACCACTGCTTGGCAAGTACATATTTTCCCATAAGCCTCTTTTTAGATAGTGAAGCAGTCTCATGACTTTAAATATAAGCTACACGGTAACCATGGTAACAACTTACATATTCCCTTCTTAAAGTTTCACCTCTGCATCCCAACTGCCATTCTTGCTCTGCACTTTGAGGATTATGTTAATTTCACTAATATTTTGCTTATAATTTTTACTTGGTTGTGTGCGTGTGAGGGTGCACGTGCACCATGCATGTGTAGGGAGGAAGAATTCTCAAGATCAGATAGATCTTCTGGGGATCGTTGGAGGACTGAACTCGGGTGATAGGATTTGCATGGCTAGTTCTTTTACCCACTGAGCTATCTTGCTGGCCTTTGTTACATTTGAGCAGAATTTTCTCGGGGAGCAGTATTCGGTCCTCAGCACAATTGGGCGGATACTTTTCCGAATGGCTCCGCTCCCTGCTCTGCACCAGAGCTCACTCCCTCTGACTCTTTAGCTGCGCTCACATCCCCTTCCTGTTCTGAGTGCTCACAACGTCTTCAAAGTCACGCTGCCCTTCTCCCTCCCAAGGGTCTTTCCCTACCTGCCACCCGTTATTGGTTTTCTCTCTTCAGCTAACCCTGCCACCGCTGGTCACTTCTTAAACATGCTCAGCCAGCCCCCGCTTTTGGTCGTGTGCATTTCCTGTTCATTCTCTACAAGAACGTTCCTTTTCTAGATCTTCACACTGTCAGCGAAGGAAAAGTTCCGGTTGCTCCCTGTCCCCTCACTCTGATGCACTTCTCATGTAGACTTCTGGAGCTCTCGCTGTCTGGCATGATACTGTGATTTGTTTGCTTTTGTATTTATTATTTGCCTCCTGTTCTGTAATGGTAGCCTTATGAGATTAGGGGCATGCAAAGTTTTTCTACTGTATCTTCAGCAAACGGTGTTGGCAAAACTGGATGTCGACATGTAAAAAAATGTAGGTAGATTAAAGGCATTTATTATTTTTGGTTTATTGAGACAGGGTTTCTCGGTAGCTTTGGAACCTGTCCTGGAACTAGCTCTCGTAGACCAGGCTGGCCTTGAACTCACAGAGATCCACCTGCCTCTGCCTCCCGAGTGCTGGGATTAAAGTCATGCACCGCCACTGCCATTCGGCTTTTAAAGGTTTTCTTAATGCTAATTTTTAAGACAATTTGTTTTCTGTTCCTGGATGGAGTTGCCCTTATCTTGAGGAAAGAAAAGAACTAGAATCCTAGGATACAGTGTTTATGTTTTGATTTTTATTTTGATAGGTTTTAATTGTTAAAATAATTATTTCACTTAAAGCTATTCTATGGAAGACTTGCTACACATGTCATATCATGGGAGATTTCCTCAGAATAACTGATTTATATTAGAAACCAATAGTTACAACTTGCTTTTCAGAGCTGAAACCACAGGTTGTTTTGTCAAGCTGTAACACCACAGTATGACACTAGGTGGCACCAGCAGCCAATTGACAGGCAATAGCAAGGGACGTGACCGGTATACTGCCTTCTTTTTGCATGTAGCTTACATTAACCTTGGGAGATCTCACTGAAAGAAAATGAAATTTGTTGGGGTCTTTAGTCGTGTCATATGTAGCATAGAAAATTGGCACTAAGCTATGGATTTAACAACATAGAGAGGAATAGTTCACAGATAAGAGCAGTAGCGTTTTATTTATGTGGCTATGGATATTGAGTTAAACCATCAGAGGGCATCCGGGAAAAGTAAAGTTAGCTCCAGAAGAGCTTAAAGACAGTGCTTTCATTCTCATCTCTCATCCATGGATCAAGACGACCTTCCCTCCTCCTCTTTTGGAAAGCTTGTCATGCCACCTGCTCTCCCTGTGTGCCCAGCTGGTGCTCACTATACCCAAAAACTCACTTGTACGTTCATCCTATCACACCAAGCCCATGGCTCACTCTTGCACAGTCAGAGCTTTGAGTTCTCACTATCTTCCTTATCATCAGTGGCTGATCAGGAAACAAACCCATTTGCACTTGTTAACTGCGGGCTGGAATGTAATAGGAGATCTAGCTCAACATTTCTGTTTGTTCCTCTTCTCTCAGATACACAATCACATCTTCATAGATGCACAGAAACAGTAGACATATTTATTTGTAATGTGAGCATTTGGTGAAGGGGATATTTAAATGATAGAGATCCACGCCAGGACCATCCACTGTGGGATTTTAATAATGCCTGCTAGCAGCTTTCTCTAAGAAACTGCCTCGTAAAAGAATACACCTGGTGTTAACAGTGGCTCTAGGCTTGTGGTGGTCGTGTGTGTGTGCGTGTGTGTGTGTGTGTGTGTGTGTGTGTGTGTGTGTGTGTGTGTGTGTGAAGGGTTTGGCACAGAAAGCCTATTTTGACTTTCTTTTCATTGAAATATCTTTCTTTTAATTATTTTAGTGTGTTTTTAATTGAAATAGAACTACACAATTCCATCCCCTTCCTTCCTTCTTTCCTTCCTCCAGCCCCTTTCAACTACTGTCCCTCAAACATATCCCATGTCCTCCTAACTTTCAGGCTGTTAATCTCCTTTTCTTTGATTATCACTGTTACACACACATGTATGTGTGACATATGTATGTACTCTGAACCCGCTGAGTCTGCTTTTGTTGCTAGTTGCATATTGTTTCAGTGCTGGCCAGTCTGCATTAGACAATCACTAATGGGCCTCACGCCTGGAAAAGTCTAATTCCTCCTCTCCCAGTAATTATTGGCTGTCTGTGCTTACTTGTGTATAGGTGGGAACCAGTGAAACTTCCCCCCTTCTCCATTAACATACAAGTCCATTGGGATTGCTACTGCTCTGGTCTTGTGTATGCAGCCATTTCTGAGAGAGACTGTTTCACAGCAGACTTCCTTCTATTCTGATACGATCTTTCTGTTTTCACTTCTACAAGGTTTCCTGAGTCATAGAGGCAGGCAGGAGCTGTGATGTCGATGTATCTGCTGGGGCTGCGCTCCCCATCATCTGTTGATTTCTGCACTGTATCTGGTTGTGGTTTTCATCAGTAAACAGAGCTTTCTTTGACGAGGACTCATGGTTACACTTACCTGTGGGTGCAATATTAAGATTTAGAATGTAGTTAGGAGTTATGCTAGTCTAGCAAAGTGTCGGTAGTAGATTCTCTTCTAAGGTCCATGACCTCACTAGCCATAGGAAGCTGCTAATTTTCCAGTACCAGTCATGATTTCTCTATTGCTGAATAGGCCTGAAGTCTAGTTCTACAGCTGTTGGTTGCTATTGTTATGTGAGTGCCACTTCTTGCACTGTTCTGCCTGTCTTGTCATGCTGGTAGTTTGGTTTGTAGGTGCTGCTGCTGGGAAGGATGGTTTAATTGCTCCCTTCCCTATAGCAGTGTGCATAGTATTTTCCAGAACTATAAAAGCTAGATCACAGCAAGGAGGTTCTAGAACCATGGAAGCTAGACCACAGGAAGGAGGCTCTAGAACCATGGATGCTAGATTGCAGGAAGGAGGCTCTAGAACCATGGAAGCCAGACCACAGGAAGGAGGCTCTAGAACCCTTGGAAGCCAGACTACAGGAAGGAGGCTCTTTAACCATGGAAGCCAGACTGCAGGAAGGAAGCTTTCAGGTCCGGTCTAGCTAGAGTCACGAAGTCACAGAGATTTTCATTTAGCTTTTTCAGATATTCTTAATTTTGGAGCTGGGAGATGGCTCCACAGTTGAAAGCACTCGCTGCTCTTCCAGATATCATATCCAGCTGCTCACAACTACCTGTAACTCCAGCTCCAGGGGATTTGATGCCTTCTTCTGGCCTTTGCTGGTAAGCACACATACCACACATACAAACACATATACACAAACACACAGATAGACATGCATACATACACACACATGCACACACAGAGACACACACAGACAAACACAAACACACACATAGCATATTATGCATGCGTACACACAGACACACACACAACATACACACAGACACACACACAGACACACACACAAACACGTAGACAAACACAAACATACACATAGCATATACACGCATGCATACACACAGACACACACATAGCATATGCACAGACACGCACACACAGACAGATACACACACAAACACATAGACAAACACAAACACACACATAGCATATACACACATGCATATACACAGACACACAAACATAGTATACACACATGTATGCATACTAACAAAAATAAATAAAATATGTATTAATGTTTGCTATCCCCCCATCTCTCTGATTGCTTGCACACCTTCCTCTGCCCTTAATCCCCACATAATCTTTCTTTTTCCTTTTCCCATTCAGGTGAGGACTTTTAATTAATTAAGCTTGTTGGCGAGTGACCTTGATAAATCGCAGGAAGTTCCCTAGAGACCATTGCACAGGCTCCACTTTGCCCAAGCTGAGCTGCCTAAAACCAGTTAACCAATCAGCGGTGGACTCATGGACCAAATGTTTGCCTGTAACAGGGATTTTAAGGTTTTGCTTTCTTAAGTCCAAATTCTATTTTCCCCTTTCTTTAGAGAACACTTTTAGTTTTCCCGGAATCTGAGTTTCTAGAATTATCATTTCTAAGACCCTGAATAAAGCTATTTCGCATTTTACCTTCTCAGTGTTAAATATTGGCAATTGATTGATAGAAGGGCAAATAATAATTGAACAAATATGTTTTCTGTTGCAGTATAAATATCACATGACTAGTCTCTATTCATGATTATTTTTATATCAACAAATAGGTAGTTTGTGAGGGCCATTTGGTTGCAATAACTTGTGTTTTCCTTGATATTTAATTGTTTTATTTTTTTATTTATGTGTAAGTGTTTTGCTTGGACATATGTCTGTATACCACATAAGTACCTGGTGGTCATGAAGGATTTCCTAGAACTGGAGCTACAGAAGATTGTGAGCCACTGTGTGAATGCTGGGAATCAAATGTGGGTCCCCTGGAAAAGTAGATAGTCCTCTTTATTGCTGAGCCATCTCTCCAACCCCAGCCTCCCCACCTTTATTAGTAGATTCTTTAATACACCAGAGACCTGGCACCCATATTCCATCTAAGAATGGTCTTGAGGAGTTGGCGATGAGCCTCTGTTGATGGGGCATTTTCCCAGAATGCACTGAGCCCTGTGGTCAATCCCCAGAACTACATGAACTAGATACAACTGTCATTCTTTAGTTCCAGTTCTCAGGAGGTGGAGGCAGGGGGATCAGAAGTTTAAGGTCATTCCCTTATACACAGTGAGTGTGAGAAGAACCTTAGCTACTTGAGTCACTATCTAAACTAAAAATCTAAAACTAAAATCTAAAAGTCTTAGGAATGTGAATATAAATGAAAGCATGGGCAATTTACTCTTCAGAGCCATCTCAGGTTTAACAGAATAGGCTTTATTATTATTATTTGCTAAAAGAGGTCTTAGGCAGAATTCACTGTATTATACAAAGCAGCTACACAGGCAATTTTGTCTAAGTTTGCTCCTGTGCCAGAGACACAGCTGAGCCCCTGCTAGGCCCAATTCTTTTTCTCCTTCCATAAAGTCCTTCTGGAAAGAGAAAAACCTTTTCCCTTAAGAAAATAACACAGCCATGAGAGGGACTCAGGGTGTGAGGAACTGGCCAGGATCTCACCCAGGGTCGATTTAGGGGGTTCCATAAAGGAGTGAGACCAAATAGAGTTTAGTATTCTGCATACAATTCATTCTGCTGCACCGCTTTTTAAAGCAAAGCTGCTGTGGTGGTTTTTCTTACTTCATTTTCTTGGGCTCAAATTCATCTACAAGAAAAGATTAACATGCCATGAAAGAACATGGAGCAAAGCCTAGGGAATGCATCACCACATCGGGTAGTATGCTGGTTTGTAGAGCAGACATTTTGTGAACTGTGTGGATTTTTGCCACACTCTGATTGAGACCTCCAGTTCACCTGATGATGATGTTCATCACAGGCTGCTCTAATTGCTGGAGGGTAAACCAATGAGTCCCTACCATTCTAAAACATACCTTCAAACTTCTACAGGTAAACGTAGAGAAGCTCACAGGTGATTCCAGGAGCCAGCTGTACAGAGTTGACCCTCAGTTGAGATCATCTAAGTTTCAAACCCAAGTGCCTCACAGCCCACTGGCCTCCTCTTCCTTGCAGACAGAGACACAAGCTGAAACCCTGCTAGGCCCAGTTCTTTTTCTCCTTATTGCAAACTATTTGCAAGCAATACGCTGCTACCTTAGCTTCCGAGCCAGTCACTACTTCAGTCATATTTGCTCAATAATTCAGTCCATATTTCATGGTTCACCCCACCAGAGTGTATAGTGGCATCTCAGTGTCAACACGGATTGGTTTCAGGGCCCCAGTGGCTAGAAAAATTAGTGAATGTTGACGTCGCTTATGTAAAATGACACAAGTAATACTTTGTTGAGAAGCCACAATCCACATCTTGATAAAACCAAGAATCCCAGCTTCACATTCGTATGAGTTGTGATTTGAATGTGAGGCGCTCCCTATGGGCTCATGGGAGGAATTGCTGGGGAAGGTGGGCGACTATAAAGAGGTAGAACTGACTGGAGGTGCACCCCCTGATGTGGGTTTAGGGGATTTATTGCGTGGCTCCATTTCCTGTTCATTCTCTCTGCTTCCTGAGAGAGGAGGTGGTGTGTCCAACCCGATTTCTGCTCTTGTAAACTTGTAAATATCTTCCTGCTTGCTGCCATATCTTGCCTACCACAATGGATCACTCTGGAACTGAAAGCCATGTATGTGGTATTCTGGTGTGTAGGTGGGGTTTTCCACCTAGGCTGCCAATCAGCTCTGTCCCACCAGCTGCTCCCCAAATAACCACACAGGACTTATTATTAATTATAATTGTTCAGCTGATAGCTTAAGCTCATCTCCAGCCTGCTCTTACAACTTAAATTTGTCCTGTTAATCTACTTGCTGCTCATTTGCCTCATCTATTAACTTCCCATGTTACTTCTTCTACGTCTGGTTCATGACACCTTCATCTCTATCCTCCTTCTGCCCAGCGTTCTCTCTGCCTTGAAAATCCTGCCTAACTACTAGCCAATCAGCTTTTTATTAAGAGTGAGAGCAACACATCTTCACAGTGTAGAGAAGGATCACTTCACAGCACTGGTGAGATAAAGCATTTACACAAATTTGCTTATTGAGGAGAACAGAATCATTTGGGAACATAACTTATTTTATTTTTTTTTGTCATTTGTGTGGTGTGTCTCCATGCTCATGTGTGTGTATGTTTGCATATGCACATGGGTGTCTAGGTTGGAGGCTGACTTAGATGTCTTTCTCTGTAGTATTCCACATTATTTTTTGAAGTAGATTTTCTTACTGGTCCTGCAGCCCATGGATTTGCCTAGGCTGGCTGACAGTTGAGCTCCGGGGACCCTCTTTTCCCTGCTTCACCAGGCTGACTTTATACATGTGTGCCGCCACACCCAACGTTGGATGTGATGCCAGGGGTCCACATTCAGGTCCTCATGCCTTCACAGCTAGCACTTTAAACCGTGAGGCCATTCCCCTAGCCGCTTTTGCTGTTTTTTTTTTTTAAATTAAAGAAAGTATATTTGCCATTGTATTTGTTAAATGTCATGTTAGAAACCATGCAGAAGTTTAGTAAAATGGTGAAAAGAAATAAATCAAAGCCTGAAAAATTATCTATGGAAATAACCATCCTTAAGGGAATATTGGCAACAAAATTAATAGGTGAGATGAAATGGAGCAGAACCACATTCATCAGAAAAGCTAATGCATCGTTAGTGCTCATTATCAGAAGAGCGTGTCCAAGGGTTCGGAGGCCACCCGGCTTAGAACTCCACATGACCCCGTCTTCCTGTGGCAGAGTGGGAAGGGGGCATTAATAAATAATAAATAAATAAAGAGGCCGGTGTCACAGCTCCTTGTGGGGACTGAAAACAATGAGGCCAGTACTTACTCTTGAGAAGGAAACAGACGGTGAATGTGACCTGTGCCGATGGAGTCCGGAGTCTAGAAAAGGAACATGGGAGGATGCTCTTCAAGGTGGTGGCAGTTCAAATGCAAAGGGTGTGAAATAGATACAAAGGCTGGAGAGAATGTTCTGAAAACAGCGCAGTTTGGGTGTGGAAATAATGACTCAAGCTGGCCGTGGAAGTCAGGGTTTAGGAAGGAGGAATTTATTACATATGTTGGTATAATCACGGAACACAGCGGGTGCTGAGAGTATGAACTGAATGCATTTTTATAAAGAGATTCCATTATGTCTTACAGACAATCTCCTAGCTACGAGGCAGGTGCTAGGATATGCTTGTGATTAATTCATTCCTGACAGTCAATCAATACGTGATTATACTTTGAGATCCTAATTCATAAATACTCACATTGGTACCTCCTCCCACACCAATACCAAGGTAGATAGATACCCATTGTCAAGGGAGAAAACTGTGTTTTGCTGACTATATAATGATCAGAAAGACATAAATAAGCATCAGTCAGGTAGATCTGGGAAGAGACCATCAGTTAATCTGTTTCAACTCGGGATTTTCTTGGTTAAGCAAGAGCAAGGCCCATGCACACGAAATCTGCATTCCCCGAGCTCTCGAGTTTTATGAGTGAAAGATAGTTTTATCTATTATAGACTATTACACACTTTTGGAAGCCTGCTATTTCATTTCTATTTGGAGGATATTTTCATTATCTGATCTTTGGTGATCTCTACCACAACTCGCTTTTCTGTTTCCCTTTCTGGCAACCCTAAATAGCTCTTGGAATCTCACAAATAGATTCTAATAAACTCTCTCTAGCTCTGCAAAAGCATCTTGCTGGCTGCCTTTGATTATCATATCTAAGCATGGCTGTAGGCATCACCACCAGATGGTAATCTTGCCGTTGAACATTTTAAGGCATGAACAGGTTTTACAGGGTTTTCACTCAACACAAGGCCCTCAGCCACACCTGACTTCCCTGTGAAGAGAGGGAGGGAGAGTGTATCTCTACCACTTTGAGTGTTATTTTGCTGTGTGGATAGCAAACAAAAAGAAAAAATGGCACTACCTTAGGAGAAACATCACATATATATCTCTTTCCGTAGGTAGATTTGCAAATATTTACATATAAATAAGGATGGGGGTGTGAGGCAGAGCAGAAGGGTCTTGAACACACTGTCCTTTCTTTCTGCCAGCAACTCAGGTTGGTGGCTGACCAAATCATTTCTATTCCTTGTGTATGTCCCTCCCCAGACTGACTTCTCAGTCACAAATGCAAATACATCTCTAGATTTTTTCCTTCACTTCCTCCCTTTAATTATGTCGGAGTTGTAAATACATCTGTCACTCAAAAAGTGTTAGCCATCCAGGAAAAAGTAAAAGGATTTCTGACTGAGTGAGGACTCTTAAAATTAAAAATATTTAGAAAAGAGTGGGAAGAGAAGGCCCAGTAGAAGGAAATGGGGAAAAGCAAGCATGCTTCAAAGATTCAGAGCAGCCTCGCCTCCCATTTTGCTTCTGTCCCTTTACTCACACTTGGGTTGTCATCAATGCTTACTCTCTTCAACATTTCTAGTTAATTATTCAGCATTTCTTGTCCGTACATCTCCCAGTCTGATATTTCTTGTTAAATGGGATCAATTAGATTTCCCAGAAACATTTACATATTTTTTAACAAAAAGAAAGTTTTTCTTTTATTTTTTAAAGGATTTATTTACATTTTTATTGATTTTTATTGAGCTCTATATTTTTCTCTCATTCCCTTCTTGCCTCTTCCCTCTTCCCTTCAATCCTCCCCCAAGGTCCCTCCCCATGCTCCCAATTTACTCAGGAGATCTTGTCTTTTTCTACTTCTCATGTAGATTAGATCTACGTAAGTCTCTCTTAGTGTCCTCATTGTTGTCTAAGTTCTCTGGGATTGTGGTTTGTAGGCTGGCTTTCTTTGCTTTATGTTTAAAAACCACCTATGAGTAAGTACGTGTGATACTTGTCTTTCTGTGTCTGGGTTACCTCACCCAAAATAATGTTTTCTAGCTCCATCCATTTTCCTGCAAAATCCAAGATGTCGTTATTTTTTTCTGCTGTGTAGTACTCCATTGTGTAAATTACCACATTTTCCTTATCCATCAGTCAAGTGGCCATTTAGGTTGTTTCCAGGTTCTGGCTATGACAAACAATACTACTATAAACATAGTTGAACACATGTCCTTGTGGCACGATTGAGCATCCTTTGGATATATACCCAAAAGTGGTATTACTGGGTCTTGAGGAAGGTTGTTTTCTAATTTTCTGAGAAATCACCACACTGACATCCAAAGGGGTTGTACCAGCTTGCATTTCCACCAGCAATGCCAAAGTGTTTCCTTTTCCCCACAACCTCTCCAGCATAAATTTTCATCAGTGTTTTTGATCTTGGCCATTCTTACAGGTGTAAGATGGAATCTTAGAGTTGTTTTGATTTGCATTTCTCTGATGACTAAGGATGTTGAACATTTACTTAAGTGTCTTTTAGCCATTTTAGATTCCTCTGTTGAGAGTTCTCTGTTTAGGTCTGTACTCCATTTTTTTTATTGGATTATGAGTTCTTTTGATGACCAATTTCATGAGTTCTTTGTATATTTTGGAGATCAGACCTTGTCTGATGTGGGGTTGGTGACGATCTTTTCCCATTCTGTTGGCTGTCATTTTATCTTGTTGACCGTGTCCTTTGCTTTACAGAAGCTTTTCCATTTTAGGAGTCCCACTTATTAATTGTTACTCTCAGTGTCTGTGGTTAGCAAATGAAATTTCTTTCTATTTCTGGGACAGTGATGAAAATGAAACTTAAAAATCGTTGAAAAAAAATTTCCGCCTCCTCCCAGCCTCTTATTTCCCTCCCCCTCCTCCCGCCCCTCTCCCCCTCACCCCCTTTTCTCCTCCTCCCTCTCCAGTCCGAAGAGCAGTCAGGGTTCCCTGCCCCGTGGAAAATCCAAGGTCCTCCCCCCTTCATCCAGGTCTAGGAAGGTGAACATCCAAACTGGTTAGGCTCCCACAAAGCCAGAACATGAAGTAGGATCAAAACCCTGTGCCATTGTCCTTGGCTTCTCATCAGCCCTCATTGTCCTCCATGTTTAGAGAGTCTGGTTTTATCCCTTGCTTTTTCAGTCACAGACCAGCTGGCCTTGGTGAGCTCCCAATAGATCAGCCCCACTGTCTCAGTGGGAGGGTGCACCCCTCGTGGTCCTGACTTCCTTGCTCGTGTTCTCCCTCCTTCTGCTCCTCATTGGGACCTTGGGAGCTCAGTCTGGTGCTCCAGTGTGGGTCTCTGTCTCTATTTCCATCCATCGCCAGATGAAGGTTCTATGGTAATATGCAAGATATTCATCAGTATGGCTATAGGATAGGGTCATTTCAGGTTCCCTATCCTCAGCTGCCCAAGGAACTAACTGGGGACATCGCCCAGGGCACCTGGGAGCCACTCTAGGTTCTAGACTCTTGCCATCCCTAAGGTGGCTCCCTTAACTAAGATATGTGCTTCCCTGCTCCCCTATCCAACCCTCCTATATCCCAATCATCCCGTTTCCCCAAGTTCCCCCCATCCTCCTCTTCTCACTTTTCTCTCCCCCTCTCCCCTTACCCCCATCCCGCCCCACCCCCAAGATCCCAGTTTTTGCCTGGCAATCTTGTCTACTTCCCATAGCCCGGAGGATAACTATATGTTTCTCTTTGGGTTCACCTTCTTATTTAGCTTCTTTAGGATCACAAATTACAGACTCAGTGACCTTTATTTATGGCTAGAAACCAATTATGAGTGAGTACATCCCACCACAAACCTATGAACACCTCATTTTCGATAAAGGAGCTAAAAGTATACAATGGAAGAAAGAAAGCATCTTCAACAAATGGTGCTGGCACAACTGGATGTCAACCTATAGAAGAATGAAAATAGACCCATATCTATCACCAAGTACAAAACTCAAGTCCAAATGGATCAAAGACCTCAATATCAGTCCGAACACACTGAACCTAATAGAAGAGAAAGTGGGAAGTACCCTACAACATATGGGCACAGGAGATCGCTTCCTATGTATAACCCCAGCAGCACAGACATTAAAGGCAACATTGAATAAATGGGACCTATTGAAACTGAGAAGCTTCTGTAAAGCAAAGGACACTGTCACTAAGACAAAAAGGCAACCCACTGACTGGGAGAAGATCTTCACCAACCCCGCAACAGACAAAGGTCTGATCTCCAAAATATATAAAGAACTCAAGAAACTAGACTTTAAAATGCTAAAAGTCGTTTTTATACATTTTTCTCTGCTTCCTCCCTTCCTCCCCTCTCTCCTTCTATACTCCCCCGTGATCTCCATGCTCCCAATTTTCTCAGGAGATCGTTTCTTTGAAAATGGAGCATTTTTACTGAGGAAGAGAAAGAAATCATTTGTAGTCCTTTCTGGGTTTCTTTCCACCCAGCTTTGGGTTACAATGTTTACGTTGGTGGTTGCCTGCATCTTTAATATGTAATTTTCATGGCATAACTTCCCCCATGGGCTATAACTTGCCATTTTAACCTCATTAAGCAGACTGTTTCCACAGATGGTTTAGTGACATCAAGTAGACGTCTTTGAATGACCTTGAAAGAAGTTTCTTCTTTTTATTTGATAACCTTTACTTTGATAGCACACACTTTATTTTATATTAATTATAATAAAACACAATAGAAACAGATTATTTTCTTTAGGATTCCAGAGAGCATATATTTACCTAGTGTTATTTCTTCATGGTTTTATACCCTATGTACATAGAAATATTGTATTAATCTTTTTATAAGTGAGGTCAGACTTGTTAAATAGTGAAAAACTGAAAAGTTTTTTTTTCCCCAATCCATCTGCTTTGCTTGTATGTTCTGGAGTGACCCACGGAGAGCTCACAGAGCTTTTAAAGAATGCCAGTGTGAAAGCCCACACTCGTCCTTTGGAACCTGTTGCTTTAAAATGATGTTTGAATGTTGTTTTTATACTTGTTTTATCATAGGAGTGCCTTTCCATACTGCTAGTGTAGTTTCCCTTCATTTTCATGGCTAGATTCATACACAGCATGATTACATATTATTCTGTATTTTATTCCTCCTTTTATGGTATATTACTAATTGCAGGAGGCTGGTTATGGTTCTGTGCTGTTCTCTGTGGAATGGTGAGAGTTACCTCATGTGGCACACAGCCTTGGCAGGTGTTACAAGCCTCATGATCTGGAGGAGGCAGGATTCTCTGTGAAGATCTTGGAGCAGAAAGTGGGACATTGGCTCTAGATGGAGTAATAGCTCCATCATTGACAGTTTTACAAAGGATTTGTTGAAGCTGGAGAAACTGGGTTAGAAGAGAGGCCGGAGTAGGATTCAAGTGGGAAGTTGGCTAGGCAGTCGCCATGACAAACTGGCAAGGGAATCTAAACCCGTATTTCAGGAAAAAATTCATATTTGGCTGCTCATAATCTTAAGAGGAAAAGGCCGCTAAAGGGCCAGGTGAGAACGGAACATTGGTCTCGGTAGACTGGCCATAATGATGGGCTGGGAATGGTTCAAGGTCATGTATACTGTGGTGACAGAGAAAACAGCTATATAATTGTGTCTGTCAGGAAAGTACGCAAGAAAGAGAGAAAGGAAGGATGAAGGAAGGAAGGAAGGAAGAAAAGAAGGAATAAAGAAGAAAGAAAGAAAAAGAGAAGCACACAAATTCATATACACCAAGAGGTGAATTTAAACACCAGTAGAGAAAGGAGACTTCAGTGCCCCTCTCTGTGTTTTGGAATATCAGTCTGGCATTTCTAATTCTGCTAATGTCACACAAGTATATCCTGTTTGGGGTTGTGTGCCTGATCTGTAGCCAAGCTGAAAACAACTTACCACGTAAGATTTCCACATGTTAAAGGATGATATTTAATTTAAAAAGGTCACATCAAGGTCTGATGTTCTCCTTTATTTCCCAGTAAAGAAAGGGAGATTTACTCAATGGTGGACATTTTTAGTACACATGTTTCACGTAGACTGTTTCTTTCTATCAGGAACTGATAAACTTGTCAGAAGGGAAAGTCAGAAGGCTGTTATTCACTAGAAAAGGGAAGAGAGAGCAAGGTATAAAGCAAGGGTAGCTTGGTCCTTCCTCCCTCTGGGCACATTCATCTTCTATTCTGTATGGTAGGACATAAGCCTGGGCTGGAGAAGGTGTCTGGACCTTGAGATCAAAGCACACTTTAAGTGTGATGCTGAAAAGCCAACATTAACAGGTTTCCTGTGGTGATAATGAACCACTCCTGCTTAGATGAGGTTTCTGTCTGGGATGAGGAGGGTGCAGAGCTGGGGGCCAAAGATGCTCAGGCTACAATAAAAGCCCTTATTTTAGTATTGCAGGAGACACAGGCAATCAAGTGAAATGAAGGACATTTTCACAAAGAGGACGAAGATCCAACGATCGGGGGCAGGAGTACAGGGAATGTCCCTCGTCCTGTTGCTAGGATAATCAGGATCTTCTCAGAATTTAGGTCAATAAGAAGGAGAATCTTAAAAAATCTGTCCCAAGATTATATTCCTACAAGAGTAATCTGGAATTGCCTCAGTGGGGACAGATACAAGAAGTCAGGGAGAGCAATGTGAGCTGTGCCAACAGGATGAGTGAGACTGCTGACCGGTTTACGAGTCCATCTCGAAAATTCCCCAGGAATGAATGACAAACCTAACAGCCTGGAGTTTTTTCTCTGAGATCATAGGGCACTAGAAGAGAAAGGGATCTCTGCTTGAGGATTCGATTCTACCAAGGAGAAGTGGACACAGCTCCTGAACCTGCCCTCTTAGGCGCCATTGGTAAATTTTCTTGATTTGTATTTATTCTCTGTCAGCCTCATGGAAGAAAAATGTTTACAAGCTAAAGATCACTGGAAGCAAAAACTTCATCAGGTTTTTTATTCAGACGAACAAAGGGCCTGACAACGTTTTTGACTTTTTTGCTCTGAAACAGGTCAGAAGCTCTTTTATGAAAACTCTTCAGGAAGCGTTAAGCTGTGAGAGTCAGACTGAGACATGCTGAGAAGAATGTGATCTGGATTTCAGTTGCCAGGGAAACATAATGCTCAGAGGCAAACCAGCACAAACCTGCTTTTGTGGTTTAATATCCCTAGATGCTATCTGTATACCTTCACCTCCTCTTCCGACTTTAGCCCCTCCCACTGAGATCCCGACTCTGGCTAGCAGCCGCTCTAGGACTCTGCAACAGGAACTGAGAAGCAAACCCCTTACAGTCAAGGATGTTGTTTACAAAGAACACAATCTGACCGTTGAGAGCTGCAGCTTTACAAATACTTCTACAAAAGAAAAGAATCCTTGGACTAAACACAGCTATGGATTCAAGGATCACTCATGGCAACACAATAGAAAGACAGCATCCACAGAGCAACTCAAGAAACTTTTGGAGAGTACTCTCAACTGAAACACAGATCTGCACCATGTAGGCTTGAAGAGCAGAGTTCAACAGGGACCTAAACGGGGGCATCTTAGTTGATAGGAGAGCCCCGCCGAGCTTAGTGCCGTTCTCTAGCCCACATTCCCTAAAGCATTGAAACCCAGTCCCTGCTGGTATAGCAGCTGCGCTTGGCTCTCCACCACTCACCTGCACACCCAGGAAAGGAATGAATTTTCTTAAAATCAGAGCCAAATGAGTCACATGTGGTTTCGCCAGCCCAGTGGCTTACTGACAGCTTTGCACATGGATTATACTCACAGGCTAGCTGGGCGGCTTCTGTCTATAAACTTGGGTTTTGGAAATTAAACATAAAAAAAAAAAAAGATTGTGAAGTTACAATGTGATTGTTAGGACTAAGTCATCCCTCATCTCCCTGTGTCCCTTCTCCATCTCTCTGCTAACCACAGCAGCTGTAGGCCTTTGAGATCTGACGGGGAATATGCACATGGCTATAGTTGACCCTGAGGTCAAGCATGTGTCTCAGGGTTTGAATTTGTTGACATTGTGCTGGTGTCCTTTTCCTCACTCCTCCTCCTCAGTCCTTGAAGATCGAGTTTCAGTTACTGATGGCTGGTGATCTTCTGTCCAGTCTTAGACCAAAGAACAGAAGCCAAACTTTTAATAAAGATGTAAAATGAGCCCATTTAGGAGGGAAATTTGGATCTACCAATCTACTACAGGAGATTACATATGTCTTTTTAGAAACTGTCTTTTAAAACTGTTTATATTTTATTATTTACTCATGTCTCTGTGTGTGCACCCAGGAAGGCTGGAAGAGGACATCAGATGCTCTGGAACGCTAGTTCTAGAAACTGTATTCTACCAGATGTAGGTATTGAGAACTGAACACTAGGAACCTGTGATCTACCAGATGTAGTTGCTGAGAACTGAACGCTGATGCTCAGAGAGCTGCAAGCACTTAGAACCCTTGAGCCATTTCTTGAGCACTTGCATACTTTCTTATGGTTTTTATTGTACATGTACCAGTCAAACGTATACCGTTAGTATAGTGACTCACTTGGCCTCAAAGCAAGATGTGATTATAAAAACAGACTTACCTTAAAAGTTATTTTGGTATATTTAAGTAGGACTGTGTACATTTTGACATTCATAAATCAGTTGTGCTTTTTCCAGGGTACATTTCTAGCTTCTTTATCAAAATATCAGGTGTCTATAGGTATGTGGATTTATGTCTAGGTGTTTAATTCAATTCAATTGATCAACATGTCTGTTTTTATGCCAACACCTTGCTGTCTTTATTACTATACCTCTGTAGTACAACTTGAGATGGAATATGGTGTGTTTTGCATAAGATTTGCAAGTATTTTATTGAGAATGTTGCATCTATATTCATAAGAGACACTGGTGTATAATTTTCTTTTTTGGGGGGGTCTTTATGTCATTTAGGTGTCAGGGTAACTGGGGCCTTATAAAATGAATTTGGAAATGTTTCTTCGGCTTCTATTTTGGAATAATTTGAGGAGTGTTGATGTTACATCTTCTTTGGCGGTCTAGTAGAATTAAGCGCTGACTCAATCTGGCCCTGAGCTTTGCTCTCTTGGGGCGGGTGGAGTAAACTGGATGGTAGACTTAATTACTGCTCTGTATCACTAGGAGTTATAGGTCTTTTAAGTCTGATTTTGATTTAACTCTGGTGGATAGTATGCATTGAGAAAATATACATTTCTTCTAGGTTTTCCAATCTGATGAAGTTCAGGTTTTTAAAGTGTGTCCTTATGATTGTCTGGATTCCCTTGGTAACTGTTGTTATGATCCCTGGCTCATCTCTAATTTTGTTAACTTGGGTCTTCCTCTCTACCTTTTAATTAATTTGGTTAAGATTTTGTCATTATTGATTTTTCTCAAAGAACCAACTCTTTGTTTCATTGATTCTTTGTAATTGTTTGTTTGTTTCTATTTATTAATTTCAGCTTGGAGTTTGATTGTCCACTCATTTTGGATGTGATTTTTCTTTTTGCTCTAGAGTTTTTAGGTATGCTTTTAAGTTAATAATATAGTATCTCTCCAGTTTCTTTATGTAGGCATTTAATGCTACAAACTTGCCTCTTAGAACAGCCTTCACTGTGTTCCATAAATTCGGATATGTTGTATTTTCATTTTCATTCAATTCTAGAAAGTTTTTAATTTATTTCTTAATTTCTGTCTTAACCTTCTTTTCACTCAGTAGTGAGTTGTTCAATCTCCATGAGTTTGTAAGTTTTATGTTGTTGTTGATACCCAGCTTTAACCCATGGTGCTCAGTTAGGATGCAGGGTGTTATTTCAATTTTCCTGTATTTGCTGAGATTTTCTTTGTTTCTGAATATGTGGACAACTTTGTAGAAAATTCTATGAGGTGCTGAGAGGAAGGTATATTCTCTTATGTGTGGGTGAAATGTTTTCTAAATACCTGTTAAGTCCCTTTGGTTTATAACAAGAGTTAGCTCCAGAATTTCTCTGTTTAGTTGTTGTTTGGATGACCTGTCTGTTGGCAAAAATGGGGGACTGAAGTTTCCCATGATCAGTGTGTGGGGGTCAGTGTGTGATTTTAGCCAGAGCAGTGTTTCTCTTATGAACTTGGGGCCCTTGCGTTTGGTGCATAGATGTTAAGAGTTGCTCCCGGGTCTGTCTTGAGAAGCAAGGCACAAAGGCACAGAAGGAGGAGGTTTTGAGAGTGCAAAGAGCAGTGAGGCGCATGTGCGCTGGGGTAGGAGCTAAGCATCCGTCCAAGGAGTGAATGTGAAGAAGTTAGCGTGAGAATTCCTTTGAGTTTTTCTCTCTCCCGACTGTACTGTTGTGGCTTTAAAGAATGGCTGCATATTCTGGCTATAAACTCACCAGGAAGAGAAGAACTAATCCTACTTGATATCTTTTTTTTTTTTTTATTTTCGAGACAGGATTTCTCTGTAGCTTTTTGGTTCCTGTCCTGGAACTAGCTCTTGTAGACCAGGCTGGCCTTGAACTCACAGAGATCCGCCTGCCTCTGCCTCCCGAGTACTGGGATTAAAGGCGTGCGCCACCACCGCTGGGCTCCTACTTGATATCTTGTGTGTCCTGCTCCAAACTCAAACTGCAAAATCCAGCTTCAGCTTTGCTATCTGCATAAATACTGCCCTCAGGGTTCAGAGGACAAAGAGTCACTATCTGTTCTTGTTTCAGTCAGGCTGGCTTTTCGGTGGAGGGTCCTTCACCTCTGCTCCTACCAGGTACGGGTAATCTCATTTAGGAGACAAGTGCTGAGCTGGGGGGAAACAAGCCTCAAATATACCGTAAATGTGATATGCAAATTTTATCACAGTCGTGTTATTTGCTAAAGTTCATTTTGAAGCACTCTGGGATGTGATCGATTTTAAGGGCAATACTAGTTGCTATCTACTGAATTTACAGGCCACGTGGGATAGATAATCCTGCCTGCTTTCTTGCTACCAAGAGAATTTTAAACATAAAATGAAAACGTAAGAGTCAGAGACAGAGCATCTTATTTGTGCTGAGGTATAGGCTGCGCTGAGATGTGTGCTGTAGGATAGATGGGGCTATTATACCACGGGGCAAACTAATGAAACAAATCAGTACGCTCTACTTATATGCTTCTACACATCAGAAGGATGTGTACATCGTGTACATCTCTTGGAGAGAAGGCTCGATTATCTACCCATTTGACCCACCTATCAGTCTGCTAATCTGTCCGTCCATTGCACAGTACCAAGGCATAGTGAGGCACATCCATCCGTCTCTCCATTCACCCATCCATCCATCATCCTTCCTTCCTTCCTTCCTTCCTTCCTTCCTTCCTTCCTTCCTTCCTTCCTTCCTTCCTTCC
>JABTXL010012493.1:10838828-10885080 GCA_025134845.1 Neodon shergylaensis
AGAGAGAGAACAACATAGAGACTTATTATTAATTATGAAAGCTTGGCCTTAACTTAGGCTTGTTCCTAACAAGTTCTTTTATCTTAAACTATCCCATATCTTTTAATCTATGTTCTTTTACGTGGCTCAGTTTACTTTACTCTGTGCATTCTGCTTCCTAGTGTCTGACTGGCAACTCTGCTTTCTTTCCTCCCTTCTCTCACTGCCTGGAAGTCCCGCCTTATCTCTCCTGCCTAAGTACCAGCCTTTCAACTTTTTATTAAACCAGTCATAGCAATAAGTCTTCACAGTGCACAGATATGCCACGACATTCCCTCCCAGAATCTATTAGTAGCCAATAGTTCAGCAAGGGTGGAGCCCATGAGCTGACTGATTGTAGACAGGGTTGGACCTGTGCAGGCTCAGTGCAAGGAAACCATAGCTAACTGTTGTGTGTTCGTGAGTGCAGTGACATTTCCCAGCTCTTTGTCTCTTAGACGTTTTCTGCCTCTTCCACGGTGTTTCTTGAGCCCTAGAGGGGATGCTAGCTACACGTTATCCCCCTCAACCATCACATGCTCTCAGTGTCTGTGACCCCATGCCTCCATAGCTGCCAACACTGAGAAAATCCCAATTCCCATTTTCAGTTACATTTTCACTCCTGATCACTCCACACCTTGCTCTCTTCTGAAGCCCCGGGCACTGCTCACTCCTGATCACACCACGTTCCCTCTCCTCCAGACACAGGAACTGCTCACTCCTGACCACTTCACACCACGTTCCTCTCCTCATCCTCAGGCACTGCTCACTCATTCCTACCTTAGTTGATGGCTTTGTCTTATGTTTCAGAGGCCAGAGCTGTAATCCACAGGAAATGCTCCATTTTTCCACCTGCTTTTATCTTTAGCACAGACTCTGCCTTTCCTCCTACATTGCTCTCTGCTTGTGTCTCAGTTTAGTTTCTGAATTTACTCTTCTGTTTGGCCTCTCCATTTTTTTTAGCTCATCCCTAAGAGTTGGAGTGCCCCAGGGTTTATGTTTTCAGTGCCTCAAATCTATAGTTACTTTCCCTGGTGGTGGGGATTCTGATTAGTCTCAGGGTTTCAAGTGCCTGCTATAGACTTAATGGCTTCCAAAATTTTATCTGTTAGATTATGAACTTCTTTAAAAATTGAAAGTATAATCACTTAAACAATATACCCCAACCACAGTTTTTCTTTCCTCCATTCCTCCTAGCTCCTCTGACCTCCCTTCTCCCACAGATCAACTCCCCTTCCATTTCCTCTTTGAAAAAGAGCAGGTCCCCAAGAGACGACAGCCAAACGAGACCAAATGTGATCCAAGAGGAGGCGAATATTGAGACTGGCCAAAATAACCCAATAGGAGGGAAAGAGTCTCAAGAGCGGGCAAAATGTCAGATGAACTAGAAACACTCTGATGTGAGATTAACTTTAGAGGCTAGAATTGAAATGCCATTGTTTAAAAATAACATGTTTTGGTGTTAAGTGGACATAGGGTGAACAAGTGATTATTAATCTTCGTAATAAGTTAAAATCAACGCAGAGACTTATTTCTGGTACCTTATGAGGATATTTCCACAGACATATAGCTGAAAGGGTGAATTTACCCTGAATGAAGGTCTACGATCATATGGGCTAGGGTGTTAGAAGGAACACATGGGAAAAGCAAGAAAGCCAGATACTCCCTGGCCATCACGGTGTGAGTAGTGCCAGCCACATTCACAGACATGAAGTCCACACACATGTGAGCCGTGCCAGCCACATACTCTCACAGACATGAAGTCCACACACATGTGAGCCGTGTCAGCCACATACTCTCACAGACATGAAGTCCACACACATGTGAACCGTGTCAGCCACATACTCTCACAGACGTGAAGTCCACACACATGTGAACCGTGTCAGCCACATACTCTCACAGACATGAAGTCCACACACATGTGAACCGTGTCAGCCACATACTCTCACAGACATGAAGTCCACACACATGTGAACAGTGCCAGCCACATACTCTCACAGACATGAAGTCCACACACATGTGAACAGTGCCAGCCACATACTCTCACAGACATAAAGTCCACACTGTTTTTCTTTCCACCATGTACTATATACTGTCAGACCAGATCCAAAGTAAATCTTCCCTCCTTAGGTTGCTTTGTCAGATATTTGGTCACAGAGACAAGAAGGGCGTCTGATATACTAGCACATACGTGTAATCCCGAACATGGGAGACTGAGGCATGAGGAACATGAGTTCAAGCAAGTGTAGGCTACATAGTGGACCCTGTCTCAAAAATCAAAATAAAACTCCAAAGATCCATAAACTCATGAAAACCCTGCTGTGACAAGTTGCCATGGAAAAGAGCAGAAAGAGAGGAAACAATTATGTCACTCTTGACTGGGACTTGGTCCGTATGCCAATTAAGGATAATCTAAGACTTAGTAATGTAATTAGTTTCATTTTCCAACAATTGCCAGAGAAAGGAGGCTTGCTCGGTTTTGTATATGTTCATATGGGGCATCTGTCTACAGTGACACACCCGTGTCTTGGTGGTCACTAACAGCTTTCTAACTGGAATTAAAGCCCAGGCAACAAGAGGGAAATCATGCCTGGTATGGGAAACCTAACCAACTGCCCAGAGCTAGTGAAGTCATGGATCTCAGAGCAGGACCTACAGAGGCCACTTGATGAAATCAGCATCGTTTTTAACTGCAGGCTAACATACTCATCCTTACACCCACAGAAAAAATGCAGCACCAATCCTGAGAGGCCGTCTACTTAAATTACTTAAATGCTGTGCATTACTTGAGAGTCACACTTGGAAAGTTTCATGGCATTGCTGAGTTTTTTCTCTTGTGTAAATAAAATGCAATAGGCCAGATCTGTGTAGTCCACCTATAGATACAAAGCTTAGGGAGAGACAGAATAGTTGTGTGGCAGAATCAGTGTTCCAGAGACTAATGGAAAGTTAGAGTTTGGTCCATGTGCTAGGATAAGCAAGATGAGATTCAAATAGGTTCATTTTAAGGTCACAGCTAGTGTTTGGAAGAGGAGCCGAGCTGAAAGGTGAAGGCGTAGGTCAGGAGCTCTGTAATGTGGAAGTGTAGGAGGGACTCACCCCAGTCTAAACCACTAATGAGATTTTAATTTCAGCGGAAACAATTTAGCCTCTGCCTGTGAAGATGCTCCTCCACGTATGACGGGTTATGTCCCAACCAACTCCCTGGAAGTAGAGATGCTTGGCCTTCCAAACGGTAACTTAGCAACAGACCGCGTTATACAGTGTTAGAGCTCTCCCGTCACAACTGCGACCCTGAGTGAGGTTCACAGCTCCAGCCTAATCCTGAGTCAGGAGTTTGTGACATGCCACTAGGAAAACATCAAAATCTAGAAGGTGAGCTTTGGTTTCTGCTTGATGTAAATGACTTTCAGTGAAGTGGAAAATCAATAGTTGTATCAAAAATAATAAATTGAAAAGTTGTAAATTGTAAGTCAGCGACTCTTTGCATATGATACTTTAAATTAGCATATGAAGTAACAGATTTCTTCTCGTAACTTTCATAGATTGTTTTGGCCGATCCTCTTTCCTCCTCTTTCTTGTCTCCTCAGACTGTTTGTCCCCTTCTGTCCCATAGTTCTGTTTCCACTGCCTCATCTGCATGCCATGTTCTGTCACTCTCTCCAACTCTTTTCCTTAAAAATGTCCTTTTCTCCTCTCATGGATCCTTCTGGTTTCCTTCCCTCTACCCATACCCTCTCCCACATAATGGCACACAGAAACATTAGAAGCTCTGAGCAAGTGGCCCTTGTCTTCCTGAGCCTAGACTATCTTGCTAACTATAACCATTTACAGATCCCTCTGTTCTCCTGCAAACTTTACAGAATAATAAAATACCCTTCTGTATGTATTGGTAAAGAATTGTGACATGGATCAGCATACTGTTCTTCAGGGACAGGTTCTCGATAAACAGTGGACGTGAGAGAGAGAGAGAGAGGGAAAGAGAGAGAGAGAGAGAGAAAGAGAGCACAGAAGACAGAGAAAGTAGCATCTGAGCTTGGGAGGTCTGTCACAAACTTTGTGCAATGCCAAGTTTATTAAGAAGTCCAGCACCTTGTGCTGTTTACAGGGGAGAAATGGGATGAAGTCAGCAGAAACTATTGCACAATGGGACAAAATAATCAGGAGGCTGATCAAGCAGCGTGTTCAAGGGGGACACAGGGTACCTCAAGAGCATTTCAAGCTGAATATGCAGCAGTCTTGGGACTGAGATCCAGTTTCTTCAGGGATGAAGGCCTGAACATGGTCCCAGAACTAGGTTCCTTTTGTCTTTGCCTCAGGGCCTCTGAGAAAGCCTCGGATTGGTCCAGTTCTCACCAGAGCTGTAAACTGTGATATTATCTTAGTTTTTCTTTGGAGACATGAAGATAGCAAGCCAGAGATGCTTCTTCACTTTACACATTGTCCTGTTAGTAAAAGGAGCCTTTAAAATTTTCTCTTCACTTTATAACTTGTTATAATGTTTGAAAAATAGGAAAGCCTATTTTCTTTTGAGTTGTGAAGATCACTTAGGGTATGTTCTCATTTTTGTAAAAATAAAATTTCATGTAATTGTATACAGAGTTGGCAGTACACATGCATTCTCACATGCACACACACATCCACTGATATCAATGGTTATCCATATTTTGATAATGTTTCAAGCTGTGAATATATGCTTTTTTAAATAAACACTAGACAGTGCCATTACTACTAAAGGCGTTTCTAAGCCCTACAGTTAAATAAAAGTACTTATTCACAACACAGTGATTCATCTCATAATTGTAATGAAATTCACATATGCTGCCAATGTGTAGAACACAGAAAAGACAAAGTTTTATTGCATATTTGCAGCTTAGGGAGAGACTTAAAGATGTGCAGATAATAATTGGCTGATTTTTAGTCTCTTCATCTACTTAAGCATCCATATTCTATTCAAGTTGTGCTTTAATACAACCCTTGTCCACTATCCAGTGACTGCAGAAAATGTAGAGGCTATGATAGAAATCGACCTCCAAGATTCTACACCTCGTGCTGCTGCATGGACAATCTGGAGCCAAGCGCTTCCCGTGGGTGTTTCAGGAGAGCAGCATGTGCTAAGGTCAGCAGAAAGGGGGTGTTGTGGTCCTTGAATACATTCACAGTGTGAGATACTATGTATGCGTTTTCTGATACTCTTCCAGCTGACAGAGAAGCAGAGGAATGGGCACAGCTGGGGAGTTGCTTCCGTGCCCTTCTCCTGAGGGTCTTCTTGGGTTGTCTTCACAGTTTCATGTTCTAGAGATTCTGAGATTTTCCAGAATCCCTTCTCAACCACATTGCTGTGTTTTTATTTGTGATGACAAGGTGAATTTCAAGTCTGTAGTGGTTACTTTGTCCGGTTGCAGCAACAAAATCCAGGCCAAAATTACCAAACAAAAGCAACATAGGTTTATTTTGGCTAGAGTTTGAGTATACTATAGTAGGGTCCAGACAGCAGGGCGTGAGGCAACCGGTCACACAGTACCTGGGTCAGGAAGCAGAGTGTTGGATGTTGCTGCTCAGACCTCTTTCTCCTTTTTATCCTGTCTTGGACCCCTGGAATTGGTGCCACTTACACTCACGGTGGGTCATCTACTGCAATTATCCTAATCTAGAAAATCTCTCATAGACACATCCAGGTTCAGAGGTTTCTTCCCTTGATGAGTTCAGATCCCATCAAACTGGCAATGAAGATCAAACTGGCCCTGAAGATTAAACCCCACAAAGTCCCTGGCTGGTGAAACACAGGGTCTGTCCTGAAGAACTATGAACGGTAAAGATAGATCCTTGTGTTCAATATGCTAAAACTTTATCAGTAAAGATTCTTGTTCAATATGCTTTAACTTTATCAGTAAAGATTCTTGTGGCCAGCCTACCTGGCTTCCTTATGAGATCTGTCAGATACCGTCTGTGTCTTTGTCCTCTGATTCTCTGCCCTTCTGGAATGTACTCTGTCTACAAGAATATTATTGACATTGTAGGACAGTCAAAGACCATCTCAGCTTTCTGAGATATGTGTCTCAGAACAAAATACTTATGGTCTAGGTTTTAATTTTTCTCTGAAAATGACTGGAAAGATATGCAACTCTCAGGGCTATCCAGAGCATCCAGCAAGGTAGGGAGAATTCCTTTGCACACAGTAGATTCTTCTTGACAATAGCATTTTCTTTTACTATCCTACGTACCTCTCAGAAAATCAATATAAAGATAGAACACAATATAAAGATTATCTACAGAGAGTTCCCTGGGCTGGAGCAGGGTATCCATGCTCCGTCATTTTTTACTTCCAGAGAGGGTGGAGGAAGAAACGCTTTAACAGATGTACTCTTTTCATCATGAGGAGGATTATTTTTATTGGGGCTGTTAAATCACCACAATCTTACCAACAGAACCATGGTACAACAATTGCAATACTGCTAGTTCTTTTTCTGGCCTCATTATCCACACGGCCTTAGGGTGCTGACAGCCATCCCACTTAGTAGCATCTAAATGTCTCCCTAAAACTCATATGTTTCAAACTTAATCCTCAGTGCAGCTGCGCTGGGCACTGGGGCTTTGTGGGTGGTGTTTAGGTCATCAAAGCCAGAAGGGCTTGATCTGCCCTTTTATTTTCTACCGTGTATGGACCCAGTATTCAAGATGCCCTCTTGGAAGTAGAAAGCAGTCCTTAAGGCAACTGTGCCTGCTATTCCCTCATCTTGGACTCAGCTTCTGAACTGTGAAAGATAAATTTATGTTTTTTTAAAATAAATTCTCCAGGCTGTAGCATTTTGTTATAGTAACGCAATGCAGTAATGCAGAGACAAGTAGGCTGTGACATTAACAGATACCTTACCGTGTGACAGCAGCTCCGGAACTGGGTACTGGTAGAGGCTGGGATAGTTCTGATAAGAATGGTGGGAAAAGCCTCTGTTGCTATGAGCGGAGCAGGAAGGGGATCCTGGAGAGAAGAGAAGAGCTGCAGACGAAGTCCTTTATTCCTAGAGATCACCTCAGTGCTTGCAGCCAAAATGCTGACAGAAATCTGGTCAGAAAAGGGCATTCTGATGCAGCCTTAGCCGGAATGAAGGTTTTATGATTAAAAACAGGAGGAACAACAACCCTTGTTAAGAAGTGGCAAAGAGCATGGCTGAATTATGCCCTAGGCGCTACTCAAGGCCAGTGAACTAAGATATTGGGTAGGAGAAGCTGCTAGACAATTAATTCAGGGCGATGGTCGACTTCTCTTCACGGCTAACAGTTTAATGCCAGGAGAGCAGTCATTTGAGGATAGAATTTTCAATTTATAGGGAAATGGACTCTAAAGATGTAGAAAATCCCAAGTTTGGAAAAATAAAAGATGAAAAATGTTTAGAAAGAAAAAAGGGTCTTCATTTTTAATAAAGAGGTCAGATAAGGGAGAGTCACATCCTAGACATAAAGAGTAGGGTAAGGGTCAGAGAGGCATTTTAGAAGTATTCTCACCGGCTGCACCTATCACAGGCCTCGGCTGCTGGAGCCTTGAAGGCCGAATGATTCCACAGGAAGGCCCAGGGCATTTGGGGACTGGATTTCTTGTTCTTTCTTTAAACCTCTCCCTCCCTCATCTCTACGTAACAACTGCCATATTGCTCAGGGGAGCTCCAAAAGGTTTTGGGTTTTGGCTTTAAAGAGAACACTGAGACAAATTACTATTTGAATAAGAAATTTACTTTACTACAAAAGTTAGTTATGACATAGACGGACAGACAGCAACATAGCAGGGATCATAGGGAAGAGTAGGCTCATAAAACAGAGCAAGGAGCTGTGCACAAGAGAAGAAGAGAGACGTTCTGCAGCATACGATTGACAAGTCGTCTGTTGAGCATGCCTGTAGTAATGGTGTCCCTGACTCCTGGCTGACAGAAGGCAGGGAGGGCATTTCTTAGCCTTGGGCCTGTATGCAGAATCAATCGTGAGGGTGGAGAATGCAAGAATATAGCAAACAACAACAACAGCAAAAACAAGTTAATAAGCCGGGCGGTGGTGGCGCACGCCTTTAATCCCAGCACTCGGGAGGCAGAGGCAGGCAGATCTCTGTGAGTTCGAGACCAGCCTGGTCTACAGAGCTAGTTCCAGGACAGGATCCAAAGCCACAGAGAAACCCTGTCTTGAAAAACCAAAAAAAAAAAACAAAAAAACAAAAAAACAAAAACAAGTTAATAGAAGAGCTTTACAAAACAGTGTGTCCCTGACTAGCGAATCCAAGTGCAACTTGGATCCTTGTTCCTTAGGATGTGAACCATAAATCAAAGCAGTGTCCACATGGTGTTAGCAAGGCTAAGGCTCTGAAAGAAAGAGCTACAGTCGCATGGACTCCTACATCTAGCTGTCACAGAGCATCTCTTCCAACAGGGACCCTGTAAGGGCGATGCCTAGTAAAGTCATGGGGGCAGGATGCTCCTGAGACCCTACAACTGTAGAGTCATGCTATGCAGTACTAATCAGGAAATATGACAGGCAACTGACTCCAATCCATGTGATCTGTGGTCTTGACTTTGTCCAGAAGACATGGAGGCAGGATACTCTCTGTCTTAGGAAATGAAGCCTCATCGCAGCATCATCTGGAAGTCATCACATGCATTCACAAATTATTCTCTACCTTGATTTAATGTGAAAATAGAATAAAAGTTGTTTATAAAGACAGCAAGGACTATCATCAGAAGGGGTTGGGGTGGGAAATGGAGGTAGAGGGTTATAGGTGGGAATATGCTAAATGTACAATATGTATGAAAACTAAGAAAAATAAAACAAATATTTGATATTATTCAACTCATTTGGTTTAGACTTGTGACCTGCCAATCCCTTTCTTCTTATTTATATCCCCAATTCCCTTGATAGTGTCCAGTTTATATCCCATCATTGCATATTGTAAGCGTGCTGCTCTCACTGGTTCACAGATAAGAGCAATTTGCCTCGGGTGAGTCAAACTTTTGTGCCTTACCCTTGTCTAATTTAGATAAGACACTGGACTGGACATGAGGCTTCAGAGTTTTTGTGGGAATTGTTTTCTTCCCTTTGAGGACAGAAAGTCTGACTCATTCATTTTTACCATAGATTTGTTTATTCTCTATAATTTGTTTATTAACCCATTGGTTTTTAAGAGTATGAACCTGTGGAGATTATCTATATCTATATCCACATCATCTATACCTATATCATCTATATCTGCATCTATGCCTATGAATGATCAGGTCTACAAGAAGTATTTGCAAGTTTATTATTTCTGTAAGGGGTAGTGAGCACAAACTCAGAAGAATCCCCTCTTTTGTCTGCTAGACCTGATGATGTGTTTGTGAAATGCTTACATTTCTGAGAACTCGCAACTGTATACAAGAGTTGGAGTTAAGAGCTACAGCTTAAAGTGTAGTGCACATATCTGAGAGGCTTCTTTCCTTAAATATGTGGTATCAGAGCATACTGAGAGCTGAATATAGTCTAATGATCCAAATCAGAATCTTTAGATTTAGCTAAACAAGGCTAGTTCATAATTTTGTACATCACAAGCTATGGTGCATGTTACAAGGGAGAACAATTTACTTGATTATTCCAGGAAAAAGAATAAAGTCAGTGCTTGCTTCACAATCCATGTTACAGTTACCTTTCTTTTCAAAAGGAAGCTTACTGTTCTGAATTTTATGCTTTTTCTCTCTCAAGCTCCTATTATTCTGATTCCACAATGAACCAAGAGAGATCCCTTTTGTTCCTAAACCTGTTTCTGCTTGCCAGGCCCGATTTTTAAATCACATATTTTACTTATATGTCATGAAAACCCGTGAAGACAGAATTTATTATTGAGAAAAAAACCCTGGCAAATGTAGTCCGCATGCATTGAAATGAGCTAAAGATTGGAAGAAGAAAAGCTATAATGCTGGCAAACTTGATCTTAGTGAGTACTTAACTTTTTACTCTCCTTTAAAATGGAAACTCTGAGGCAGCATTAGTAGACATCACACCACAGGTGGGTGACCGCGTATCCTGGGCTGCCTGACTGTTCACTTTATGCTCCATGGCCCGCTAGCAACCTAATTTACCATTTTAAGTGAAGTATCATTATCATTGTCATTTCCATGATGTAGGCTGGGATGGGTTAGCGTTCTCTTTTGCACTTCATCTGCCTTGGCGTCTTTATTCGTGTGCAGGAGGGATGAATAAAGAATAAAAATTACTTGACTTATTCTGTATCACAAAAGTATTTGCTAGAGAAGCAGTCACAATGTAGGTAAGAATGGAAACTTTGAGAACACTGAGTTCCTTAGAAATTCTAATGGGGAAAACCACTCTTTTAGAGAGTGGAAATATTTTCTTAATTACGAATATCACCCTTCAATCGAAAACTTCTCAGCATATGATGGAGGTCATTACAAAACACTGCAGCTGCTCAAAATTCAGAGCACATGTGATGGAGCGTGGCGTCCAGTCACAACTGACACAGCCACAGCACACCTCTGCACCTAAGGAGCAGCGATTATGTGAAAGAGGAGGTGGGAAGAGTGTAAGAACCAGAGGAACAAGGTGTTATCTGTGAGGATGCATCTCCTAGTAATGTCAGAGAAGCCACAGCCATGACATCTCATCAACATGGCTGCCCAATCCAGTCCTGAACACGGCAACACCAACAGGCATGCTAACATGAAAGTGAGGGGTGGGGGCTCTGACTGTGTAGGCTGTATTTATATGTTGAGAAATGTGTGTCTGTGCTACTGGGGTTATATTTAGGAAGTGGTTTCCTGTGCCAGTGTGTTCAAGTGTATACTTCTCACTTTCTGTTCTATGAGGTTCAGTGTGATTGGCTTTATGTTGAGGTGTTTGATCCATTTGGACTTGAGTTTTGTGCATGGGGATAGATATGGATCTATTTTCATTCTTCTACATGGTGATATCCAGTTATGCCAGCACCATTTCTTGAAGATGCTTTTTTTTTCCATTTTATATTTTTGCTTCTTTGTCAAAAACAGGTATTTGTAGGTGTATGGATTGGTATCTGGGTCTTTAATTTGGTTCCATTGGCCCTCCTGTTGTTTTTATGCCAATACCAGGCTGTTTTCAATACTGTAGCTCTGTAGTAGAGTTTGAAGTAAGGGATTGTGATGCTTCCAGAAGTTCATTTATTGTACAGAATTTTTTTTGGCTAACCTGGGTTTTTTGCTTTTCCATATGAAGTTGAGTATTGTTCTTTTGAGGTTCTGTGAAGAATTTTGCTTGGATTTTGATAAGCATTGCATTGAATCTGTAGATTGCTTTTTGGTAAGATTGATATTTTTGCTATGTTAATTCTACTGGCCCAAGAGCATGGGAAATCTTTCCATTTTCTGGTGTCTTCTTTAATTTCTTTTTTCAAAGTAAAGTTCTTGTCATACAGGTCTTCCATTGGTTTGGTTAGAGTTACCCCAAGATATTTGATGTTATTTGTGGCTATTGTGAAGGGTGATGTTTGTCTGATTTCTATCTCAGCTCATGTATCATCTATATAAAGGAGGGCTACTGATTTTTTGAGTTAATCTTGTATCCTGCTACATTACTGAAGGTGTTTATGAGTTGTAGAAGTTTGTTGGTAGAATTTTTGGGGTCGCTTATGTAAAGTACCATATCATCAGCAAATAGTGAGAGTATTTTCTGATTTGTATCCCCTTGATCTCCTTTTGTTGCCTTATTGCTCTATCTAGAACCTCAAGAACTATATTGAATAGATATGGAGAAAGTGGACAACTTTGTCTTTTTCCTGATTTTAGTGGTATTGCTGTGAGTTTCTTTTCTTTTGGTTTGATGTTGGCTGTTGGCTTGCTGTGTATTGCCTTTGTTATGTTTAGGTATGTTCCTTGTATCCATGCTCTCTCCAAGACCTTTATCTTGAAGAGATGTTGCATTTTGTCAAAGGCTTTTTCAGCATCTAATGAGATGATGATGTGTGGTTTTTTTAGTTTTCAATTTGTTTATATGGTGGATTACATTGACAGATTTTAATATGTTGAACCATCCCTTCATCTCTAGGATGAAGCCAGCTTGATCATGGTGGATAATTTTTCTGATGTGTTCTTGGATTCGGTTTGCCAGTATTTTATTGAGTATTTTTACATCAGTGTTCATAAGTGCGTTGGTCTGTAATTCTTTCTTAGTAATGCCTTTGTGTAGTTTGGGTATCAGGGAAATTGTTGCCTTATAAAAAGAGTTTGACAATGTTCCTTCTGTTTCTATTGTGTGGAACAATTTGAGGAGTATTGGTATTAGTTCTTTGAAAAATTTTTAGAATTCTGGACTGAAACCATCTGACTCTGAGCTTTTCTGATTGGGAGACTTTTGATAACTGTTTCTAATTCTTTGGCAGTTATAGGTCTATTTAATTTGCTTATCTGGTCTTGATTTAATTTTGGTAAATAGATATCCAGAAAATTGTCCATTTCTTTTAAGTTTTCAATTTCTGTGAAGTACAGGTTTTGAAAGATGACCTAATGATTTTCTGGATTTCCTTCATGTCTGTTGTTATGTCCCTCTTTTCATTTCTGATTTTGTTAACTTTCATATTTTGTATCTGCTTTTTGGCTAGTTTGGGTCAAAGTTTGTTTATTTTGTTGATTTTCTCAAAGAATCAACTCTTCCTCTCTGATTCTTTGTATTTTTTTGTTTCTATTTTGTTGATTTCAGCTTTCAATTTGATTATTTCCTGTCATCTAGTCCCACTGGATGAGTTCGCTTCTTTTTGTTCTTGAGTTTTCAAATGTTCTGTTAGCTCACTAGTTTGGGACTTTTTCAGCTTATTTATGAAGGCATTTAGTGCTATGAACTCTCCTCTTAACATGTTTTCATTGTGTCTTATAAATTTGGGTATGTTTTGTGGTCATTTTCATTGAATTTTAGGAAATCTTTAATTTCTTCCTTTATTTCTTACATGATACATTGATGATTCAGGTGAGTATTGTTTAATTTCCATGTGTTTGTGGGCTTTCTGGAATTACTGTTGCTGTTGAAATCTAATTGTAAGCCATTGTGATCTGATACGATACATGGAGTTATTTCAATTTTTTTTGTATCTGTTGAAGTTTGCTTTGCTACCTATTATGTGGTCAGTTTTTAAGAAGGTTCCATGAGGTGCTGAGAAGAAAGTATATTCTTTTATCTTTGAATGTAATGTCCTATAGATGTCTCTTAAGTCCATTTGAGTCACAGCATATGTTATTTCCCTTATTTCCCTGTTGATTTTCTGTCTGACCTGCCCAGTGGTGAGAGTGGGCTGTTGAAGTTTCTCACTATTATTGTGTGGGGTTTAATGTGTGATTTAAGCTTTATTAGTGTTTCTTTTACATATGAGGGTACCCTTGTATCTGGGGCATAGATGTTCAGCATTGAGATTCACTCTCGATGATTTTTTTTGTGACTAATATGAAATGTCCTTCTTTGTCTCTTTTGATTGATTTTAGTTTGAAGTCTATTTTGTTAGATATTAGGATAGCTATACCAATTGTTTCTTAGGTCCATTTGATTGGAAATTTTTTTCTCAACCCTTTACTCTGAGACTGTAGAACTTTAAGCTGAGGCCTCTCAGCATTAATCTAACAATTAGCCACACATGCACTGAAATGTTGGGAACTTTCCACCTCCATGAGTCCTTGTGAATGTTCTCCAGATAGAACTCAGTTGTTGAAATTGGGGCAAGATAACCCTTAAGATGTTGACTCAGTTCCTGATGTTTTGACTCAGTCCCTGGGAAAGAGGCAAAGTAACCCTCACATGTTTCCTCTTACCTCACCTGATCTGGCAACCACTCTCCAGCCAATTATTGGTAATAGCCCTTTGAATAAGCCAGTCATAATAGTTAAAGAACAAATCCCAGATTCTCCCCTCCCCCCCGTTTCTGTGGCTTTTTGCTTTAAAAGTAGCCTGTACCAGCTATTCGGGGGTCTTTCTGGTGTCTCGAATGCTGAAAGATTCTGTCATGACAGAATTAATAAAAATCCTCATGCTTTTACATCAACTGTGGTGTGAGGGTGGTTTCTTGAGGCAACTTCTCCTCAGTGATTGGACTCCAGGGTCCAATAAGGCAATGTCTCTCTTTGAGGTTGAGGTGTATTTCTTGTATGCAGCAGAAGGATGAATTCTATCTTTGTATACAATTCGTTAGCCTGTGTCTTTTTATAGGTGAGTTGAGTCCATTTATATTAAGGGAAATTAATGACCAGTGATTGTTCATCCCTGTTATTTTAGGTTCATTGTTGGTGAGTTATTGTGTGTGATTTTCCTTTCTTTGGGATTTGCTGCTGTGAGATCATCTATTGTCTGTGTTTTTGTTGATGTAGCTAACTTCCTTGGGTTGGAGTTTTCCTTTTAGTACTTTGTGTAAGGCTGGACTTGTGGCTAGGTATTGGTCAAAT
Source organism: Neodon shergylaensis (assembly GCA_025134845.1). Lineage (NCBI taxonomy): Eukaryota > Metazoa > Chordata > Mammalia > Rodentia > Cricetidae > Neodon > Neodon shergylaensis. Next base: position 10,853,270 of record JABTXL010012493.1, read on the forward strand.
TTGGTTCTGTCATGGAATATCTTGTTTTGTTCGTCTATGGTGATTGAAAGTTTTGCTGGGTATAGTAGTCTGGGCTGGCATCTGTGGTCTCCCAATGTCTGCATTACACTTGAACCAGGACCTTCTAGTTTTCATTGCTTCCATTAAGAAGTCAGGTATAATTCTGATAGGTCTGCCTTTATATATTACTTGGCCTTGATCTGCGCAGACAGGCAACTGCAGCTTCTCTGAGTTCACACATACATTTCAATTACTCCTCTTCATCCTCTGTTTCAGAATATCCCTTTACACTGTGTGATGATACAGCACTGTGATGGATTTAATAAAAAACTGAGTGGCCATAGCTAGGCAGGAAGAGGTTAGGCAGGATTTCTTGGGACAGGGAGGGCTCAGAGAAGAAGAAAGGAGGAGTTCCCAGTCAGATGCGCAGGAAGCAGGATGGGCTCTACAGAGCAAGGGTAATGGAGTCATGTAAAAGAATGTAGGTTAAAAAATATGGGTTAATTTAAGTTATAAGAACTTGTTAGGGACAAACCTAAGCTATAGGCCCAGCTTTCATAATTAATAATAAGTCTCCATGTCATTTTTTGTGAGCTGGTGTACCAAAGAAAAATCTGCCTACAATTCTCAGTGATTACAGTCTTTCCTCCTTATGTGTGATGTTTCCTGCATCTTGGGGAGTCAGGCAGGTGGGTCCAGATGTCTCACTTACAGCTGAATGCTTTTGGACATAGGTCAACCTTGATTTTGAATTAATTCTTCTTTCAAAAGTTTAATTCTTCTAGGAAAACCTGAACACAGCTACTGAGTCCAAGTGTAGCAGTTTTCTTCTTCAACAAACCTATAAAATCTAATGCTATTTTCTTTTTTTGGGGTGGTGGGGGTGGCTATTCTTTTGTTTTAACTTAAAACAAACAAACCCCGAATTCTTTCTTTTTAGAAAGTTTTTGATTTATAAAGTCATGGAAGTAATTTTGAAAGGGGAAAGGACAAATCTGTCATTTTGTATCCAGTGAACTGAGGCTCAGAAATATTACTTAGATGCTATGGTTTATGACAATGTATCAATTGAGCCATAGCCAGGACACTCATTCTGACTGTCAGTGTGGAACACTTGCTACCTACATCTAACTTTGTTGTTGGATTTTCATGAGATATTATTCCATCATGCACAGGCAAATTGCCAACTCGAAGGTTTCCCAGAAAATAGCAATCTCAAAGTGATCAGTCTTTCAAGAAAATTCATTTTTATAGGTAATTCCTTTTCATAGCTTAATGCTTTTGAAAAGCTAAATATTAGGTATAGGTAAAAATATCTTTAGATATTTTTGTGACGTTGCAATGCCCTTGAACCATACTGGTGGCCTTAAATTTTAATCCTAAGTGTGATTTAATTGTGTGTGTGCTCGCGTGCGTGTGTGTGTAAATGATACAGAATGTGGTACAGCTTTTCCAAATATTTCTATAGTCTTGTCCTAGACTTATTTCTGTTGTAATGGTGAAATACCCCTGCAGAAGGCAATTTAGGGGAGAAAAGCTTTGTTTATGAGCCCAGGTTACTGCCCACCCTTGGAAGGAAGGGGAAGTCAAGGCAGGAATGTGGAGCAGTTCGTTGCATCCACAGTCAAAAGCAGGAGAGAATGCAGCATACCTGCCCCTTTCTGCATCTCATACAAACCCTGGGGATGGTGTCGTTCACAGTGGCCTGAATCTCCCCAGATCAGCTGAGGATAATCCCTGCAAGCATGCCCTCGGGCCAGACTGATCGGAACAAGCCCTCACTGGAACTCTCTTCCCAAGGAGGCTATTTCTAGATAGTGTTCAACTGGCAATTAAAATTCACATCCCAGTTGTATCTTACATTAGCGGTCATTGGGACATCTCTCTGGCTTTTCCTTAGCTCCTTGGTTCTTGTGATCTATGTCAAAAGAATTCATATAGGGCACAGAGAACCGAGTGTAAAGATGGGTAGGATTTATTCCAGTGGAAGTGGTCACAAGAGCTGACACAGCAATGGCCGAAGAGGCCCCCACACCCATCTGCATGTTAGACAGGTTTTATGCTGTTCTAAAATCTTGGGGACAGCATCGCAGGGTGATTGACAGATTCATTTAGATGAATGCTTTTAAGGGACCGGACAGTGGCATGCCCTTGTCCTTCAGCAGAAAGCCTATCATTAGACAGTAATCCTTTATATAAGGTTTAGATAGTTATCTGCTAATGACAGTCCAGGCCCCTCTAAGGTCAGAGAATAGACCTGCTCTTTTGACCCATGATTAGAGTTCTATAGCTTCAATTCTTCATTATAAAAGCTGCTGCCTATAATGAAGGGAGCCGTTCCCAATAACCTTCAGGCCTGAGAATAACTGGATGCCAGACACTCCCCAGAAACAACTCACCATGGTACACCCAAGTGGCTCCTTCCTCCAACAAACACGTAGACGTTTCAGCTTGTCTATGGCATTTTCTCTTTCATACCATGTCTGACTCTCAAGAAATTTTGAATTTGGCAGTTACGTTTCAGATCTTTAAAACAATAGATTCAATCAATTTCCTGTGGAACTGGAAGTGTGATTTCTTTTTAAATGGTCTGCCACACCATGTTAGCTACTCCAGGAGATGCGAGATTCTAGTTTTCCAAAGGATGTTGGCAGTAATAGAACAATTTTTTCTGTGTTTTTAAAATAAGAAAGCAATTCAGCACAGAGAATCCTACAGAGGATGCTGGCATACTTGCGTCTGTGGAAGAAGCCCTGCATCATCTCCCCACTGCAGATGAAGGAGACGAGCAGGCACTTTTATTTGCCTTTCCCTAGAGGGAAGGGGGCTTCCACTGATCCACATTATCAGTCATAGTACATAAACATGCTTCTAAAACACGGGTAGGGCAGGTGAGATGGCTCAACCTGCCAAGATTGTTGATCTGAGTTCGGACCCACATGGAGGAAGGAGAAAACCAGCACCTGCAAGTTGTCTTCTCTTTTTTTCTTCCCTCTTCTTTTTCCTCCTTCATCTCCCTCATGCCTAGCTCAACATACCAGCAAATGAAGGGTTGCTTGCTTTGAGACTGTGCTCTTTAAAATCAGGTGTAGAAACAAAATTCAAGCCGCCTGTCATGTGCCTGTGAAACTCAGAATGTATTTTAAAAATTAAGACTGCTTTTAATGTCATTATAGCCCAAATCAACTGCCATTTCTCAATCAATAAATATCTGCTTGGCACCCAAATTACCCCGATTAGCTTCTAAGTGTCTGTTTGAGGCTAGCATCTGAATGAGATCCTGAGCAAAGTGCATGTGGCTTAGTATTGTTCTTTGCATTCTCAAGGACACACCGACATTCTCAAGGACACACCGACATTCTCAAGGACACACCGACATTCTTACTAGCAGCTCTTCATTCTTGGGCGTTCTTCTCCTTTTCATTTCCTTGTAGAAGACGGGTCACTTGCTGACCTGATTTTAGGTGTCCACCAGCTGGCATTTAGCGTGTTCCTCTCTTGTGTTCTTTACCTAAAACAGTAAGGAATCTCAAAACCTCAGTTGATTAGACTCATGCTTTTTAGTTTTGTTTTTGCTTTATCAAGAACATCTTTTAGCTATACTTGCCAGTGTGTGCATGTGTGTGTGTGTGTGTGAGAGAGAGAGAGAGAGAGAGAGAGAGAGAGAGAGAGAGAGAGAGAGGGAGCGAGAGAAAGTTCATAGCATTGGGTTGTCTGAGGACTAGGATCAACTGGTCCACTACTTCCATCACAATCTTAGCCCAGCCCTCCGCCGAGGGCTTGTGTGGTCTTGTAAGGACTGTTTTTTAGACAGAGGCCACAGTGCTACTCTAGGTTTATTATTCTGTCCTGTTTACACCCAGAACTTATCCACGAAGGGCTTCCTTCATGACTCTGATAATCTGGAAGTAGACGGAGCAAAGGGGACAATTGTTTGCCTTCTGCTTTCCTTTCCTTTATTATCATGATGAAGTCATCACTGTGCCATTTCTCTCCTATATCACATGCCCAGGTGAGGGGCATGACAGAACTCTATGAGAAAACTGAAGGCTGAGATCCATGAGCACCAGGAACCCCATCTTGCTATTGCAAGGTGCATTGCAGCTGGTTTGTTCATGTGACATTTGCGATGCAGATCATTCCTCTGCAGGCTGAGGTGACATACTGGATTATGATGAGTTGTGCCTACACAGGCACAGGTTGGATCTTCTCATCCCTCTATCCCGGGCATTATCAGCACCCCTGCTGCCGTTAGCCTCCTGCAGAGCCTTTGTTCTAATGAGTGCCCTTGGAATCTCACTCACTACTTACTGCATTTGCTTTCAGCTTTTGCTGCCCATCATGCAAAACCTACTGAATATCTTGCTCCCTTTCATGTGAGAGAATTTGTTGTACACTTTATTTTGTCCTCCAACTAAATTGACCCAGTAAAACTGTTTTATTGAATCGTTAAGATCTTGTCACTGGAGGAGTAAATACATATATCTACTGTTCTTTTTTTTCCTTTTGCTTCTGCCTCTTTTTAGTGATGAAAACTTAGGCACCTCTAGCCCACTTTCTTAATTAGCAAAGTTGAGATAGAGATAACTCCAGGAGAGCTCTGAATATTAGCACAGGTAACTCACGTGAGGCCACGGCCATTTCACATTCCTCAGCCTACTGAATTCTAAGCAAACAAACAAAAACTTTAATTTTTTTTAATTACTTTTACGTTTTAAAATGGACTTACAGGCTGATAAGATGGCTCAGTGGGTAAGGGCAGCTGCTACCAATCCTTGGGGTCCACCTGGGAGAAGGGAATAACTGATCCCCCAAGTTGTCCTCTGACCTCTGCATGCATGCCACGGCTTGAGCACCCTCAGCCTCCCCCAAAGGAAATAAAGTAAAAACATGTGACTTAAGTAATAGGGCTGCCATGTGCGTGTTTCTCACTGTTTGTATCCTAATAATTCTCCAGGGAGCACTGTTTGGGGAGTGTGTCTCTGCTTAGTCCTGAGGACACTCCACACCAAAGCTTCAGTCCGGTAGTGAGACCCAACACTGAAAACACAGCCATGTGCAGCCATGGTGCTGCACACACAACTGCTTATGGGAGCGTTCAGTGAGATGACCGCTTTAGCGATTTGCTTCTTGCTTTTACTCCTTGTCAGAAGTGGGTCTTTAGTTCTCCTAATGTTCTGTGATTTCATGATGCACACAATATCCTGATTATCCAAGGAAAGTATGATGCTGAGCCAAACTGTGGACTATCCTAAGTATCAAAATAAGTAAAAGAATAGGAAGCAGAGAAGTTTCCATTCATTCATTCATTCATTCATTTATCAAATGTTCAAGGCGAACAGATGATGTAACTTGAGTTCCGGGAAATCAGACTCTCAAACCAATGTGTTTTTATAAGACAACAGAAACTTGTGGTCAGTGTTAGACATTATCTCTTTGGATGCTGTTTACAAATTGGAACAATCTGGTATATTAAAATGAAAGCTTTGGCTCAACACACCCAATTTAGTAAAGCTATTAACAACGTAAGAAAAAATGGTCACACTTTTAATAAGAAATTTATTCTAAAACATAAGCAGGACTAAAGGACAAGGAATGAACAGCAAATGTCACCCACCAGCTCTGAAAGTCCCAGTCTTTGTTTACACCCTCTCCCTGATTCTTTTTGTTTTATTTTTTTAAAATTCATTTTACATACCAACCACAGTTCTTCCCTCTGTTCCCTCTTCTTCCCCCTACCCCCCATCCACTTCTCAGAGAGGGTAAGCGCCTCCCATGGGGAATCAACAAAGCCTGGTATATCAAGTACCACATTTTCTTTATTGATGGGAGCGTAAACTTGTACAGCCACTTTGGAAACTAGTATGGTGGTTTCTCAGAAAACTGGGACTCAATCTACAAGACCCAGTGGTACCACTCTTCATCATATACCCAAAGGATGTTCAATCATATCACAAGGACACTTGCTTGACCATGTTCATAGCAGCACTATTTGCAATAACTAGAACCTGGAAACAACCCAGATGCCTCTCACCTGAAAAATAGATAAAGAAAATGTACATTAACACAATCGAGTAAAAAGCAATTACTCCTATTTTTTGTTTTTCCACCCTGATTCTTAATTGCCCAACACATCTTTTGTTTGCTTGTTCTTTGCATTCGTTAATATATCCTATGAGCGGACATTGAGCTATCCCATACACAATAGTTAAAAACCATCTCTATGTGTATGTATGTGTGTATGTTTGCATGCATGTTAAGACAACCATCTGAGTGTTTCAGGCATCTAATTTCTGTTCAAGTTGCACTGTGTCTTTAAATTCATGGACGTATGACATCCCCTTCCCACTGGCGACCAAGGTGAACATATTCTCTCTGATGTCTTTCTTTTCAATTTAGTTGTAATTATTTTCTCTTAATTGTGTCATGACATTCTTATAACATTTCTCCTGCTTCATTTCCCAAATGTCGTTTTTGATCCCTAGCAGACAAAACTTTCTATATTTATGAGAAAATTAAAGGGATACAGAAAGGAACAAAAGGGAAAGATATTTACTAAGAATCTGCCAGATTTAGTGTGCCATCTAAGCCATCTACGCTTGTCACCGTGTCCCAGGCTGCTAGCTGTACCCGAACCTGTTTCCTCTACTCACAGGTCTCCTCTCAGCACACAGCATGAACGCTTTTTCAACCCATATGGTACAATGTTGTCTTTGACCATGTGACACGATTCTGTACTTTTATTTTGGTGAGTAGAAGCATGTGGGCACAACTCAATGTGTTCTCTTCCTCAGTCGTACCCCACCCCACTTTTCTGTAAGAGGGTTATGCTTATTGCGCCCATTGATATCAGAAATAGTTGAATGGTTTCCTGGGTCAGTAAAGTATCTGAACTCCATGATAGCAGCTTATCTAAGCACTGGGAAGTTCCAAGCTTAGTTTTTATCTTTGCCCTGAGGTCAGAATAAAGGTGGTTCCTTCAGCTGGGTGCAGGATAGGGAGGGGCATTCCGTGTAAATTGAGGGTGGTTTACACATACTGCAAAATAAGTACTTAAAAATTCAGACTTGGAGTGTCACTTGCTGCAGCCTGACACAGCTGGCAAGCTCAAAGGGGCATCCTGTGCTACTTTTATTATTGTGAAGGCGCACAGGGAGGAGAAGGAGGAACCACTATGTAACAGAGAGCAAGGAGCTTGTAGTTCAGGGTCAGAAAGGCTGGGTTTGATTCAAGTTTGGGTTTATTTAACTATCAGAGTCTCATGCTTTGACCTGGGAAATGGGTTAAATCGACAGTAAGTTTGTGAAATGTTCTTTGAGAAACAGTGAGATAATGATGTTGGAATGATCCTTCTGCTGTGACCAAGGATGAAATGCAAGACCGTATAGAATGAAAACGCGGAGGACTAATCCCCTTTTCTACACTAAAACATGGGTGCTCTTGATTTCCGTGTTTGTCCTCTGAGAATGGATGCAGGAGTCACCACTGTCTAGTTTGGGAACTCTACTCTCTGCGAAACAGACCTTCTCAGCCTGTCTGGGCTGTCCAGACAGGGCAAAGGAACACAGAACCAGAAGGGAGGTCTTCTGTGGGTCTGGACATGGAGCTGATGTGCATTCCCTCTGCTCAGGTCACATGGACCAGTTACGTAGTCAAACAAAGTCCACTGTGGGCTGGTGACACGTTCTAATCACGCTCTTAAGAAGCAAACCAAAGGGGTTTATGCTGCTGATGTCACAGTAAAGCACAGACACAGATTGCTAGTTAGTTTAGTAAATATTCTTTTCTGTTTGGTCCTTGGAAAATCTTACAGTAAACATTAAAAAGGATTTTATTTTCTGGGGATCAGGTGTGACATTTAAAATGGACCATACACATTTTGAAAACATGAAAAATTCTTTCAACTCAGGGGTCTTCTTTTTACTGGTAATTCTTGATATTCATCCTGCAACTGGTATGGTACTAAGGGCTTGGCTCCTGACAATTAGAACCAGGGTGATGCTGATGGCATTGGATAATGTGTTCAATCCTAGCTGAATAAATATATCTGTCTCTATTCTAATAAAATAAAAATCTGAGCCAGTACTATGCCCCTCAGTAAGGCACACAGTAAAATTCAAGGAGAGTAACTGGTTTCCTAGACTCTTCCCCACCTCCATTATCCACTGTCATTTGGCTTTTATTAAAGATGAGAAGTGATTGTATTTCTTTTTTTCAGGGGCGGGGAGTTCAAAACAGGGCTTCTCTGTAGCTTTGGGGCCTGTCTTGGAACTAGCTCTTGTAGACCAGGCCTGCCTCTGCCTCCCAAGTTCTAGGATTAAAGGCATGTGCCACCACCGCCCGGCTTGAGAAGTGAGTATATTTCTAACCTAAATTTAAAGCCAAAATTCTTCCTATATAAAAATTGAAGTGCTCAGACAGAAATCTCAAGGTCCAAATGAGGAGCAGAAGGAGAGAGAGCACGAGCAAGGAACTCAGGACCGCGAGGGGTGCACCCACACACTGAGACAATGGGGATGTTCTATCGGCAACTCACCAAGGCCAGCTGGCCTGGGTCTGAAAAAGCCTGGGATAAAACTGGTCTCGCTGAACATAGCGGACAATGAGGACTACTGAGAACTCAAGAACAATGGCAATGGGTTTTTGATCCTACTGCACATACTGGCTTTGTGGGAGCCTAGGCAGTTTGGATGCTCACCTTACTAGACCTGGATGGAGGTGGGTGGTCCTTGGGCTTCCCACAGGGCAGGGACCCTGATTGATCATTAGGCTAACGAGGGAGGGGGACTTGATTGGGGGAAGGGGAGGGAAATGGGAGGCGGTGGCAGGGAAGAGACAGAAATCTTTAATAAATAAATAAATAAAATTGAAGTGCTAACTAAGTTTGTTTGTCATTTACTAACGCCATTGGATTTTACAGTCTGGTGAGACTAGATTTGGGTAAAAACTAGCCATATTTTCTGCTTTGTCAACATCATGTTTTACTCTTTTGGCTTTTTGGGGGGCCCACCACCCAGCTCCTCCCCACACACGGAGGCTTATTCTTAGTTATAAATGCCTGGCCTTAGCTTGACTTGTTTCTTGCCAGTTTTTCTTAACCTAAAGTAACCCATCTACTTTTTGCCTTTGGGCTTTTACCTTTCTCTTACTTCTGTATATCCTAACTTTCAGTCTTATTCCATGGCTGGCTTGGTGGCTGGGTGGTTTGGTGGCCGGGTGGCTTGGTGGCTGGGTGGCTTAAGGGCTGGGTTGTCGGGTGGGCATTCGGCCGGGTGACTGGCCCCTACCTTCCTCCTCTCCTTGTTCTCTCATTGCTCTTCTTTTTCATCCAGAAGTCTCCTATTTATTCTCTCTGCCTGCCAGCTCCGCCTTTTCTTTCTCCTGCCTCACTATTGGGCATTCAGGGCCTTATTAGACCATCAGGTGTTTTAAATAGGCAATGAATCACAGCTTCACAGAATTAAACAACCACAATATAAACAAAAGTCACACACCTTAAAATAATACTCCCAGACAACATCAGGATTATGAGAGTTTTCCCTCTCTATCTTCTTAGTTAAATCTGGGCATCTTATGTTTTATGGATAGACCTCTGCTATTCATCCACAAAACACAAGGTGGATTGAGCCTAGGTTATAAAGTCACAGTGGTTATGCTTGTTTGCTTTGTTTTGGAGACAGGGTCTCAGGCTGGCCTTGACTTACTATGCAGCTGAGGATGATTTAGGTTTCTGACGCTCCTGCCTCCACATCCAAGTGCTGGGATCACAGGTGTGTATGACCATGCTCAGTTTGATCAGATGTTGGGGAGCGAACCTCCCGCTTTGTGAAAGTTAGGAAAGCAGTCCTACCAATTGAGCCACATTCCCACCTTCATGATGAGTTTTAGGTGGGGTAGACTGTAAAGCTACGACTTTATTTTCTAGTAAATGGTAACTTTTCTGTTAATATTAGTGATGACAATTGCAACAGCCCAATACTAATCATAGAGAAATGATAAAACACTACCGGGGAAGCTTGTACCTTCATTACCTTCCAGAGCTGATATGGGAATGACGTTTAAACATCTTTCCTTTTACAAACCCCAGAGAACCGGAGAAAGAACGCAGAACTGGCGCCCTTCATCTCCAGGGTCAGCTTTTGTTCTCACCAGTGTTTTGACATTGCGTAATTTGATAGTAAACAAATCCTATCACGTGCTGGGCGCGCATGCCTTGATCATTTTCGAGCAGCCACCAGAGGGTGCTGTCTTGTAAGGAAACTAGAGAACCTCCCGACCTTAGTCGCGTTCAGTCTGCAGCCGCCCGCATCTCATGTTAGAGGCTAGAGCTGAGACCTCTGCTGTGAGTATCCAGATACAATTTATTCATTTGTTGTTTGTGTCGAAAGTAAATAGTAATGGTTTAGGTAAGCCACAAAAGTCCAACTCAAAATCCCTGCCTTGAAGAAAAGGTTTATGTCAATATTGTTAGGGGCGTTATTTTTATCAAACAGAATTGTGAGGCTCTGTGATTTCCTGAGGATACAAACGCTGGCGTTCACGTGCATGCTGTTGTTTTTGCTAGGTAGCTGCTGTGTTAAGTTTGATGCAATGGCTTTATTCTGTCTTTGGTAGTTTTCATTCTAAAGGTTGGTGACAATGGAGATCTTGTATGATTTGTGTCCTCTGAGAAGAGTATTTCAGGGGTCCAGGGGTCACAGATGTATTCAGGTGGGTGAGGTGCACACAGACTAAGCCTGAAACCTGCCGCTTCTGTTCCCCTGGATGTAAAGTGGATATTATGCCAGCAAAAGGTCGCATTAAGTGTCGGCATCAATTATGAATAGGAGCTGGCGTGAAGCTCCGTTCGGTGGCAAGTGCATCGTGGTAGAGCCAGTTACCTAAGACTGAAACACAGTCGGCAGGCATGGATTTTGTCAGGAGATTTCTGCAGATTAACTAATGTTTTCTCAGCTGACCATACTGATGGAGAAAAATTGTTGGTAGCTCAATGACAGGAGGAAACCCAAGGGAGACAGACAACAATTTGTGCTCTCCGATACAAGTGTATTGTGCTTACCTGGGGATCCGTGATGATCCTGAGGGAGGGTTGGATCCTTCAGGGAGTTTTTCCTGCTGCATGTTACTTCCAGACTCTCAGAGATGGGAGAATGTGATTCTGATTGCTTTACATGAGTGACGATGACTACTAAAAAGTTACAGACAAAATTATGTGGAAGTCTAGCTCCATAAGTCCCTTGAATTCTACAGAGTCAACAATATGACTGAGCCAGAGTATGGCTCTGAAACTCGCTCATTGTGTGTGTGTGTTTGCATGTGCATGATTGTGTGTACGTGTGTGTGTGTGTGTGTGTGTGAATAACATGGAATCAAGTATGTTTGATTACAACCCTGAGGGTTCATGACAGTCAGGTGGCATTTTTCGTTCTGGTCTAACTCTGAGTCCTCGGCATCCATCAACCTTCTCTAGCGTGTTTGCATGCTTGTCAATCAGAGCCTTAGTCAGATCTCTATTGGCGGCTGGAGAGGGTGCAGGGTCAGGATATTCTGCTAATTTTTCACTGTTGTGGTGTCTTCCCATTCTACACTTCAAATTTTGTATAGAGAATCTGAGACTGACAACATCTGGACAGTACTAAAACCTAAAGATACTTTTTCTTTTTAAATCTTTTCCATTCATGTAAATCATTCCTCGCTGTGCTGCGAAGCCCGTGAAGATGGAAACAAAGTGCAAAGAGTTTTCTCCTGGTCAGTGTGAGGGAACCAAGTCAGGTTCGCCTTCTCTGACATAGAACAGTTGGGTTTGTACATGCCTTTAATCCCAGCATCTGGAAGGCTGAGGCAGGAGGAATGTCCCAAGCTTCACGCCATCCTGAGCTGTGATATGAGTACCAGGCCAGCCAGGATGACCCAGAGAGACCCTTTCTCAAGCTAACAAGCAGGAAAGCAGCAGACAAGCAGCTGGGTAAACAGCTCACACAATTGATCTGAAGGGGACGAATGAAGTCTGGTTTGGGTTTTTACTGAGACAACGCTGTCTATTCATTTTCCCACCGTTCGAAAGCATCCAACACTCAAACAGTGCGTCTCTTAACACACTCACGGTGTGTCTTTAACACTCACAAGGTGCGTCTCTTCCTGTCCGTTCTCTCACTTGTTAACTTGAGGAAAGCACCACCCTTTTGTGTCTTGCTTTGGAGTCAATTCTCAGCCAAAGGAACGTAGTGAGGATGCCCGCTTCCTTCATCTTGTACACCCTTAAGCAAGCCTGATAAATGACTGCTTGGGTTTCTTTGCCTAAGTAGGCACACATGTATCAATCATATTCATATTTTAAATGAACTTAAGGGTGTAGCTATAGTGAGCATATCCTAATTCTAAACAGCAGGCCCAGATGGTATAAACTCAGAATGTGAATATTCTTGCTTGGGAAGTTCTTCTGTTTACCAAAAATGTCTTCCCAGGGCAGATGGTGTCTTTGAGAATGTTGGGACAACAGGGCTGAGTTTTGCCCTCCTCCCCCAGTTCCTCCCAAACTACTGAGTAGGGGAACTGACTCAATTTCTAGAGTATGAAACCTTGAGAAATTCTCATTGCAGGAAACTGAGGGGAGGTAAAGACTTAAAACCCCCACCCCACTTTCCCCAGGCAACACTCTGTTTATGGAAAGCAGACTGCTGCGCCTGCTGCTGTTTTAATGGAGTGTCTGGATATCAAGGCAGCCTTGCTCCGGTGTCAGGAGACAATGGTCCAGCCACTCATGTCTGACCTTTCTGGGCTCTGTCTGGAATTGTTCATGATAGACATCGCTCCCAATCCCACATGTCTAAAAGAGACATTGTATAATAGATCGTTCTCTTTCCATATTCAGCCCAAATTATATCCAGATTCATCACCTAAGCTTATCAGAGGGTTTGGAATATTAGATAATCATATGAAGTTATTCCCATAACAGCGTGCCGAAACTAGATTTTCTAAATTTAAATAAAAATCTCTGTCCACTTATACATCCTTCTACAAAAATTAAAGGGCAAACTTAAACTCTTGACTAGAAACCCAACCTCACACCATTTCACTTCTAGGATTTCAAAGAAATTAGTTAAAAAAAAAGCCTCCCTTCACCTTCTCATTTGCGTCAGCACAGTGTGACTGACAGCTGTAGAAATAAGCAACACTCAGCAGCGCTAGCCTTGCAAAGTCTCAGGGACCTGTGTGTGGCTCCTCCACAGCATGGATAGTGCATGGAGTCAAGGTCAGGTTCCTGATGTACCTGGCGTTTTTAAGGAAAGCTTATTATGGGTGGGTTCCTCTCCTACCAAATTTGCTTATTGTGGTGTGGGTTCCTCTCCTACCAAATTTGCAGAAACCATCCCTGGATCCTAGAAAAGAGGTTTTTTTTTTTTTAGGCGAAACTTATTTGGCAGTGCCAGAGATTATAGAAGTCACTGGGTGAGATCTGAGGATAGGGAGGGAATGTTGACTTTAGTCTGAGATGCCTCACCATTCCTGGCAGTTTTCAGAATCTACGACCTGAGAAATGGGTTTCATAGGGACCAGTTACCTACCAGATTCAGGATTTAGCAGGAGGATCATCTCTTGAAAAGAACATGGTCTCCTTCTTCTGTGAAGGGCCAGTGGGGTTGTGTTGCTCTCAGTGGCTTGCAGGGACTTCTTGGCTCTTTGCAGAAGCACCCGGCTGTACTTTCCAGGAATTGTGATGATAATCTCATGTGGATTATTCTTAGTCATGCATCTGTCATGTCTCCCGCGGATGACCCTTTGTTTCTGTCATGGAATCAAAGCTACAAGACCTCTGACAGTAACTGGCCTCAGCCTAGCACCAGAAACACCCTTAGCAGATTCTGAATGGACACTGTCTTTGAAATGTTTTGAAGCTGGAACCCTTAGGATGGTTCAGGAAGAACAGGCATTTTTCTTTTATTGAAGACATTATATCTGGCCCAAACGTAGCCAAGACTTCAATGTACGTTCTCCAAAGTACTCATCGTAAGAACGTGCCTGTATCCTTTAAGAGTATCAACTGTGTACATAGTTTAGAAACTGTAAGAACAGCAACAACAGACATGCCATGAACTGTTTACCTACAGTGGGCAGATTAAGGTTAAGTTACTACTGTCAGACCAAAAGTCTCGGTGGCCTGTGTGGCTTTATTTAAGGCCCAGGGAGCCTTGGTTGGGAATATTAGCCTGTTGCTATATAAAACAGTTGCGCATATGTGATCAAGCCACTGTAAACTGGCCTCCCACTATGAAGTCCTCAAGTATCTCATCTGTTTAAAATTCAAGGTCTAAGGCTGCTGTGTAAGCTGCACTGGTTAGAGGTACAAACACACAGCTGTGTGCCCAGCTGCAACCTTGCCACAAAAGCCACAAAGTCAACATCCCCATCCAGGCCCTTAAGACTCAGTGTTTTGTTTGCCACCCAGATTGCATTTCATGTGCTTCTTAGCATCCCCAGATCAAGGTATCATACTCTTAAACTCCTTTGAGTAGAATCTCCAATTTGAGTGTGGATCGGGCGTCTGTTCTAAGGACTTGAGTAGTAAGAGCTCAGTGTCTCTGCTGTGCAGCCAGATTCAAGGATGAGCCAACAGGCAGAGCTGCAGTTCTGTCCATGACCCGATCTTTCTTGAAGTGTACCAGCCAGGTAATTCCCTCCATCTCTGTGCCAAGAACTGGGAGTCTTTAGAATGGGTGTCTACTCAGGAAGCAGAGGGCACAAATCTAGCCCACCTCAAGATGACATGATTAGACATTCGGCCCCTTTGCTGGCATGTTCTTGAAACCATTTTTTTTCCTTTAGAATGAATGAAAGCCAGATGAAACTAATAAATACACCCAAGGGCCTTAGATGGTCTGTAACTGAGACGCTCAACAGTCGCATGGCTCGACTTTAGTTCTGCTTCCCCAGGTACTTACATGTGTTAGTAACTGATCTCTCTGGGCTCTTCTGGAAATGCTTGGTTAAGTGTTATTTTCCAAAGTGCACTGGAAAGTTGTCAAATGGCATGGATGGGAGAAATCCTGGGTGGATAGGGAAATGATTTGCAGTACGTTATGGGGGTGCAAATTTGTTCAGTTAAATGGGGGTGGCTGTGGAAAACTGGGTCATTGTGTAAATACTATATGAAGGTCTGGTTTAGCCCTGCAATTGGCCCAGATAAGTTTGGAGTCCCTGGTTTTCTTTCTCAGGCACTTTAGTAGGAAATTTATAGTCTATTTCTATCCACTTTGAATGACATTGAGGCATTGAAGGAGTAAATGGGCACTGTAAGAGTAGAGTCCACATCCCTCAGCCCAAGCAGTGTCCAAGAAGGACCAGAGCTGAGGTTGGGTCTCTCTGTGAACAGCCCCTGAAGTTGGGTGGGGGGGCTAAATAGAGGTAAATGAAAGTTTCTGGGGCATTAGGCACAGGCCAAGATAAAAACATGATTGTAGAAAATGTCCCACCATCAGCTTTAAATATAAGAGAAAGAAAGGGAAAGAGATATCCATATTTTAGAACCAAGGAAGAATTAATTAACTGTTTTGTTTTATCTATAATGTTAGGAAATTAGTTGATTGATATTAGTTAATTCAAAAAGGAAATGAGAAAAAATCTTGTAGAAAGCTTAAGTTTTTTTTCCCTCCCACTTACACTAAGTGCCCACCACTTATCTAGAAGATCAATTAACAACTTCTTGTGCTATTAAATTGTTATCTTACTATTTTAGGTTTATGGGTATTTTGCCTGTCTATATGTCTGTGTCCGATTTTTGTACAGTGCTCATAGTAGCCAGAAGATAGCATCAGATCCCCCAGAAATGGAGTGAGTGGTAATGCAGGTGCTGGGAATGGAACCCCAGTGGGGTGGGAGGTCCTTCTGTATATGTGTTGCTTTTACTGGCTAATGAATAAAGAAGCCGTTTTAGCCTGTGATAGGGCAGAATAGAGCTAGGTGGGAAAACTAAACTGAATGGTGGGAGAAAGAAGGTAGAGTCAAGAAGAAGTCATGTAGCCTATCCAGAGACAGATGTCAGCTGGAACCTTGCTGGTAGGCCACAAGCCTTGTGGTAAAATATAAAATAATAGAAATGGCTTAATTTAAGATATAAGAGATAGCAAGCAATATGCTTAAGTGATTGGCCAATCAGTGATTTAAATAATATAGTTTCTGTGTGATTATTTCAGGAGTCTGGGCAGCCAGGAAATGAACGAGCAGCCTCTGTACAACACCCTAATCCCCTGGAAGAGCACCCAGTGCTCTTAACCAGTAAGCCATCTCTTCAGCCCATTGCACTGTTAAAAAATGTTAATTCAATGACAGATTCTCTTAAGTCTTAAAAATTGCTTCTTTCAATGAAAAATGTTCCCAGTTGGACTCACAGAATGCATAAGTTCTGTTATTTGTACGGAACATGAGGTTGCTCCAGCACAGCTAATAACTGGAGACACTTTGAACACGACACACATTCTGCCTCTCTTTCTGCAGGGTTTGGAGTGAAAGCCTAGGTACAAGTATTGAGTTGCAGCCAACCGAACCTGCTGTGAGGAATTCATCACACAAACATGCTTGCGTCTCAGATGTTACCTATTATGTCATTTCACCATGTGCATTACAAGCCATGCACACCCTTGTCCCGGAGTGAGGATGTTCAGACCCATGTAATCAGCCCCTTTCCACCGTCCTATATCAGCTCGTCCTGCAGGTGTTTCTCAAGCTGCGCCTCCACATTTACTGTAGCTTGTCTATATTTGACAATCAGTTCCTGTGTATAAAACAGAAGAGCAGTGTCTCCTAGGCTTCTGCTTTCCTCAAACGTGTTATCCTTGAAGCATTCTTGGATGCATTTAATCTTTTTTTTGGGGGGGGGAGTGGTCTTCTTTTTTAATGATCTTTGTAAAGTGACATGAAAACTATTAAGTTTTTAAAAAAGAAGTCGCAGAAGAATAGTTATAGTTTGAACCATTTTGTTAAAAATAATGAGTCTATATAAAGGAGAACTTAAATAAATATGTGCAGATTAGATAAAGAAGACATCAAGAAAGTTCTTTCTGTTGAAGTGGAAAAATCCTAAAAAGGTGTACACATGAGACTTTGTACTTGGATTCTGTGTGCATGTGTTAAACATAACCTTGCTGTCGTTTCTCAGGTGACATTCACCTTGTTTTTTGAATCAGAGTTATAGATCAACAAATAAGCTGTGGTATCAGTCTGTCTGCCTTCCCAGTGCTGGGATTATGGGCGTGCACCATGCCTGGCTTTTGAGCATGGGTTCTGGGGATGGCACTCAGGACTTCACGCTTGCATAGCACGCATTTTGCCAACTGAGCCATCTCATCAGTCCTGTGCTTGAATCTTTTAATCAATGTATACATTGAGTTTCTGGAGCAATGTCTGATACAAAGGAGATTCTAGTTTTTAAATAAGTTGATAGATTAATAAAAAGGTTAATTGGTTCTATAATTTTGAAGTGAATAGTAAGAAAACACATATAAGTCAAAACATAGGCTGCAGAGACTGCTCAGCGGTGAAGACCACTTCCTACCCTTGTAGGGGACCTGGGTTTGGCTCCCAGCACCCATGTGGAGGCTCACAACCATCTGTATCTCTGCAGGATCTGATGTCTTCTTCCAAACTCCACAGGCATCAGATACATGCACGGTGCCCAGACATACATGCAGGCAAAACACTCATACATATACAACTAATTCTTACATATACTTTTATAAATAAAGTAAAAGAAAATAATTGTTTCTTAAAAAGTAAAAAAATTAAAAACTACCTAAAATTACCAGCCAAAGAATTGAGGATTACATGATGGTATATTTTCATATCTTTATTTTCAGTTAGAGTACAAAACACTTACTACCCTCATTTTGTTCATCTTCTGCTTTTAGGTCAGATATGTGGATGCATGTGTGTTAATGTATTTATACTTAAATCCGGGTGATTTGTGTGATTGGAAATATGTGATATCTGTTCTCTCTTCCAATTTTCTTAATCACCCTTTCTCATTCTCCACACTGTTAGGCCTTTTCCTCCCTGTGAGTTAGCATAAATATGTGGACATCAGAAAGTTATTAAATAGACATATGTAAATCTAGATTGCATATATGAGATAAACATTTAACATTTGTATTTCTGAGTCTGGCTTACTTCATTTATCATCTTATCAATTTTCCTGAAAATGACATAATTGTATTGGTTTGGTGCATACATCTGGCTAAAAGTCCCAATGTATAAACAGCAGTAAATACTCCAGTCTTGTGTTGATGATCATCTGGCCTGGTTTCATATCTTGATTATCATAAATATGTGACAAAACACAGATATGGAAGTATCTTGTGAGTGCCACTGACGGAGTCCTTCAGTCTATGCCCAGCAATGATGTAGTGGATTGGATGCTTCTTCTGTCTGTAGTTTGCTGAGGAACCTCCATGCTGACTTTGACAGTGGTCATTCTGACCATCAGTGCATAAGGTTTCTTTATCACTTTGTGTCTTCATCTGTATTTTTGTCAGTTATTATTTGAATTGTAGCCATTCTCACTAGATTGAGATGGAATCTCCAAGTAGATTTAATTTGCCTTCCACTGATGGTTAAGGATGTTGAATATTTTTCCAGTTATTTATTGTCCAGTTGTCTTTCTTAGAGACAAATTTATGGAGGTCACTTGTCTAATATTTTTGTGTGTTTAAATTTTGGGTATTTATATATTCCAGATAACTATCTCATTTGAGGTGTAGTTACCAGTGACTTTACTTCTTTTCTTTAGACTTTCCTTCAGCGTGCTGGTGTTTCTTGTGCTGTGCTGAAACTTATTTCATTCAACCTCATGCACCAGTTTTTACTGTTATTTCTAGAGTCACAAAAGTTCTTCCCTGACATGGATGTCCCTCTATATGCTGTGATATGTTTTATTATCATTGGTTAATAAAGAAGCTTCTTTGGCGCATGGCAGGGCAGAATATAGCAAGGTGGGAAATCCAAGCAGAGAGAGAGGGAGAAAGAAGACAAAGTCGAGAGAGATTCCAGAAATCACTGGAGAAGCAAAATGTGAGAACAAGCTACTTGTCTTGTGGTAAAATATAGACTAATAGAAATGGGTTAATTTAAGTTGTAAAAGCTAGTTAATAATAAGCTTGATCTAACAGGCCAAACAGTTTTTAATTAATATTAAGCCTCAGAGTCGTTGTTCAGGAACTGGTGGGCAGAAGAGAAGCCTGCAGTTACAAATGGTGTTCCAACATGAGGTTCTTGGATTTCCATAAGACCTAAGGAAACTTAGAAAAGGTTCTAAATGCACAAAAACAGAGCTGCGGTGGGCTTCCAGGTCTCACAGTCTCATGCCAGCAGCAGGCAGAGATGTGACTCCCAACAGCTGGCTGCAAGATGGAGCCAGTGGTGGGTTCCACAGTCTCACACAGGCTTGGGTACAGAGAAGCTAATCAGCCTGTGCTGTGTGGCAGATTTAGGTTTTGCTCATAGAGACAAAAAAGTTTGTGGGCCGGCTTTTTGCTACCGATGGCAGCATTGGGGGGTGAGTGGGAAGCATAATGCTCATTGCTACCTCTGTGATGTTGAAAAGCTGAGCAGGGTAAAACCAACAGCCAAAGCAACCACTTTGGTCCTAGCCGTACCTGCTTACCTGTTTAAAACAGTGATCAAAAATGATCACAGATATGCAATAAATACAGATTCAGACAAAAAAACCTTCCAAATGGGTCACAGTGTGTCTAAAGAATATACGTAGGCGAGAGAGAGAGAGAGAGAGAGAGAGAGAGAGAGAGAGAGAGAGAGGGAAAAGAATATAGATAGTTATAAGAATAGTTTTAAAAATAAAGTCTTTAAAGAGACAGTAAAGTAAAATGTAAGAAGTCACATAACGATGAAAAATACACAGGGAGTCTTGATCCCATATAGCATTGTGTTGATTTTGAATTTTTTGGTTGCTCAAAAGCAAAGGACAACTGCTCAGAGAGAGAGAGGATTGAAATTAAACATACCATCCTAAATATTTTAAAAATGACTAAACTTTTAAACAAAAATAGTAAAAATTGTAAAATGGAACTTTAAAATTGCATTGTTTTGGAGAAGCAGTTTTGCCTTCATTTTCAAAGGAAACAAAAGGCTATGGATTAGTTCCAGGTTAAGACGGACAATCTTTGATCCAAGGGAGACCTCCTGAAACTTGACAGGTGATATCCATCAACTAAGGTTACCACTGATCCTGCCAGGATTTGGTCATTATCTCAAAATTTTATCCAAGACCCTAAAGAAACTTTGCCCACAGACAGTAGGAAGCAGTTTGGAGAAAATTAGGTACACATTCCTAAGAGTTTTGGGGGGTATGGATGGTCTTTGGTTATTTGGTACGCTATGGATATTTGTTATATTTAGGGGAATATAGGGTAAAAAGACAACTATTAATCTCAGATATTTTGTATTGACATGGATTTTAGTATAGTGATACAATTTTAATTTTGTTACATTGCTTTTATGTTTCTATTTTTGTTTTAAAGGATTTTTGTATATTGATACAAATTTAAGGCCAATTTTGCTCTACTATATGTATATTTCTACTAGTTTAAGGTATTATGTTTAGACAGATCATTTAAAAATGTTATGCATAGTTAAGAAATACAAATTAATAGTCACCTATAATAGTCAAGCTTATAGTCATGTTAGTTAGATTTTCAAGGTAATAACTAGACATAGTTCAGATAGATAGGTACTCACTCTTCAAACACCTACCTATATCCTTGAATTAGATTTTGAATTACATTAATCTTAGACAGGTAATTCATTATCTGTCCCATTTTGAAGGGGTAGAGTGGAGTTTCAGCTTGGGTTCCCTAAGAAAGGAACACGACGTGAGATGAGACTTGTCATTGGTTTATTGATGGCAAAGCCCATGGAAGATCTGCAGGAAGGGACAGAACCCTCTTTAGATCATGATGTGGGAGACAGGAAGAGAAAGAAGGGGCCACACAGAAGAATATGAAACTACTTACAGTTCTGAGAAAGACTTAGCTACTGTCAGTGGCCCCAGAATTTGCAAATGAAAGAACTCTCAGAGAGTTGTAGCTGCTTTAGGCGGCCATATGCTACTGCCATAAAAGACTCACGACAGATGACTTACAAAGAGAAAAGTTTATCTAGCTCAGCGGTTCTCAACCTGTGGGCCGCGACCATCAGGAAAACACCACATATTTCCAACATTCTTAGGAACTGAGAGACCGTTTGGTAGCAAAATAAGAGTTTTGAGCTAGCAACAAGAATAAATATAGGTTGGAGGTTCCTAAGACCACTGGAAATAAGTGTTTTCCAATGCTTGCGGCCCACAGGTTGAGAACCATTGAGCTAGCTCATGATTTTGGAGTCTTAGGATGTAAAATGAACAGGATCTTTGTCGAGAAAAAGACAATTGCAAGTAGCAGATGTAAGATTGTCTTCCCCCCTCTGGTTACTTAGTCAGTGACACCCAGCTTTGCAGGGTTGTAAAGAAAACTGCATCCAGCGCTCATGATTATGAAGTGTGGAATCCTTGTTCCTCACAAGGTTGTCAGAGGGGAAGAAACAGGGGTCAGCAAGTGTGGGGTCAGGAGGAAGGGAAGGTAATGGGGCCGATGAAAACTTGGTATGTATGAAAATGTCACAGAGACATTCATATATATATATATATATATATATATATATATATATATATATAAACTTAAAGCTAAAATAAAAAGAAGAAAATACAAAAGTGAATTGAACAAAGTAAATATTTGGATATTTGTACTGGTCTAGTTCTATGAATTTATCAGGATGTATCTTAAAACACAGTATTGGGAATGAAAAGTTATCCCTCAGTTATTACAAATCACTGCGGAATAAAACAGAGGAACTGTTCTATGACTATAAATATAAAATAAATATGAAATACTCAAAAGAAATGAAAATTAAAGCAAATGAAATAGCGGTAGCACAGCAAGTGTAGGGGCGAATCAGACAGAGCAGGTGTTCTGCCAACCTCGCCTCCATCTGCAGACTGGGTTTCAGCTCTCACTGCAGAGCTAACAGACTCTCACATACATGGAGGGGGAACATTCCTGTCTCCCAAGCACAAACCTTTGTTCTTGCATGAAAAACGTTTTAAACTCAAAGACAAAGAATGTCTCTATTTCTTCTTATGGGGGAGGGGGACTTGATTGGGGGGAGGGGGAGGGAAATGGGAGGCAGTGGCGGGGAGGAGGCAGAAATCTTTAATAAATAAATAAATAAATAAATAAAAATAAAGAAGAAAAAATAACATTTTTTCTTCTTCAAACTCTAAAAAAAAATTATTGATTTTTTTTTTATTGAGCTCTACATTTTTCTCTGCTCCCCTCCCTTTCTCTTTCGTCCACTTCAACCCTCTCCCATGATCCCTATGCTCCCAATTTACTCAGGAGATCTTGTCTTTTTCTACTTCCCATGTAGATTAGATATATGTATGTCTCTCTAGGGTCCTCATTGTTGTCTTGGTTCTCTGGGACTGTGATTTATAGGCTGGTTTTCTTTGCTTTATGTTTAAAAACCACTTATGAGTGAGTACATACTTTCTTTGAAGAACGCATCAAGGGTGTGCTGTCTTCAAGGGTGCAATGTTACATGTGATATCTCCACAGAGGCAGTAGGACCAAGGGTTCAAGGCCAGTCTGGCTTCATATGGAGACCTTGTCTCAATCAGTGAAAAAAATTCCATCCAAATAAATGAATGAAATTATCTAGAACTAACCAAAGAAATAATGCATCGTATCATACTTTAGGAGGCTTATGTTTGGGAAGGATTGCATACAGTCCCTGAGGGACTAGAGACAGTTACTAGTTATAAGGAAGGAGTCGTTTTCTTTGGTGTGTGGTCACTGATTCATTTTCTTTGCTCTAGTAAGTTATCTACAAGCCCTGTTCAGGCAAAAAACTCCAATAAACTCACTGACTTCCACACAAATAGGAGACAGGACATAGAAGAGAGACTCATTGGGAAGATGTATCTCAATGGGACAGGGAGGGGCTAAGAGTTAATACGGGAGATGTTCCAGATCTATCATATAAATGTTTGAAACTGTGTAACAAGTAAAAAGCCTTGAGAATCTGTAATGCAACATTTCATAAAAGAAAAATTTCAGTCTTTCTGTCTTTTAAAGTGACTACTCACACCATTCTACAATTATTGCTAAAAATAATTTTGATGCGGAGCGTAGGGTCCTGCTGAATAGTTGTCTGCTCTGGTGCAGGATAATCCCAGCATGCCACTCTCCAAAGGACCAACTGCTTGTCCCGCATTGTGCTGGTTCCCCCCTCCCCCCACAAGCCCCCATCACCTTTGCTCACAGCTACTCTCAACTCTCGGGCAGAAAATGTCTATCAGGGCGCATAGAGAGGAATCACTAATTATATTTACAGTCCTGGCTTTCTTATGTTGTCAAAGAGGCTTACAGTAATCCTGCCGTTGACCTGGACGAGGATTATCTGGGAAAGCCTGAAGAAATCAGTGAGACTGATTTGCTTACTGCTACAGATAGTGTGGTAGGCATTCTAAGGAGGTAGGTAATCTGATCTGGGCTGTCAACAGGAGACTGGTCAGATTAAATGGTTTCTGTATTCCATGAGTTCTTTCCAGCAGAAATGCTCAACCACTTAATTGCCCTTTCATTGGAAAGCGAGGTAGACACCTTCCATTTGCGGGAGCACAGTTGAAGGTGAAAGGGAAAATGGAAAATGGGTCTCTTTAGGGTCAGGAGATGAAGGCTTGAAAGGGGAGTGTAGACTGGAGGAGTCGCTCTACACGTGTGCGTCTGCCACCAAACAGAGTGACATCTGCCTCCTTGTAGGATGAGAAGACAGAAAGCATGAATCAATGCAGAGCTAAATTGGTGCTCTGACTTCACACCTCATGTTGTTACTAAGCAATGGCATGGATCAATAAAACCATATAGCATCCAGGTAAAGTAGGTGTAACCCACCCTGTAAACTTTGTGTATTAGTGTCTTAGGTCATTTGCTTGGGTTAGATATCAAACAGAATATCTCATTTTCATCTGTGCTTTTCTTTTTGTATTTTTGTTTTTCAGGTTTTTTTTTAGGTTTTTCAAGACAGGGTTTCTCTGTGTAATTTTGGAGATAGTCCTTAAACTCACTCTGTAGACCAGGCTGATCTCAAACTCACAGAGATTCACCTGCCTCTACCTCCAATGTGCTGGGATTAAAACTGTGTGCCACTACCACCTGGCTCTTCATCTGTGTTTTTATTGACAAGAAATATTTCCAATGAAATAATTTACCACAAAAATAAACTAAAAAGAGACCATTAAAAATAAAACAAAGGCTTCAGTCCTCAAATATGTATAACATATTCTCAATGGAATGAATTCATATTTTTAAAATGATTGTATGTGTGTGTATACTGTGGTGTGTGTGTGTGCACAGTGGTGTGTGTGGTATATGTGTACTGTGGTATGTATGTGTAGTGTATGTGCACTGTGGTGTGTGTGTGTGTGGTGTATGTGTATACAATGTGGTGTGGGTATGGGTGTGTATGAGCAGAGGCCAGAGAGGATTATGGGTGCCCTGGTCTACCACTCTCTGCTCCATCCCCTCAAGACAGTGTCTCCCAGGGAACTAGGTTGTCAGCCTACAAGTCCTGTCATGGTGACCCCCACAGCATTGGAGTTACAGCTTTTCATGTGACTGCCAGGGATCTGAACTCAAGTCCTCAGGCTTGTGCAGCAAGTGCTCTTTCTGACTGAGCCCTGGGTCAGACTCAGTCCTGTCCTGCTTCTGTTTCTGTTGCTGAGATAAAGTATCCTGACAAAAACAACTTTAATGCTAAAAGGTTTCTTTGCTGCCTTTCTCCATTGCAAAGATGCCAAGGTGGCAGGACTGAGAAACGACTCAGGTAGTGCTCACCAATTCTCTCCTCCTGAAGCTCAGGAAGCATCTGGTAGCATGGTCTCAAATATTCACAGACCAGAAGTGTATATGGGTAAGAGAGGATGTATTCCAGAAAGGGTTAGCCAGCGGCGTTGAGAGCCTCTCTTCTGCTAAGACTTGGGAAGTAATTTCTGTAGCATCTCAGAAGACAATCCCGATCAGGCATGTCTAATACCATCAGCTGGCTTCCCTCCATCTCTGTGCCTTCCCCTTTTTGTTTAGTTCCTCTCCTTGGACTTTGGTCCCTCAAAAAGGCAATTGTTCTTCTCCTGGGTTGGGAGGCCAGGTTAAAACAGAGCTGTTCACCTGGTTGCAGTGCTGTCTCTGGGCCTTATTTTAGCTGCCACTGCATCATATTTGAAGCAGGAGGGGCCTTTCTTACTGCATCTTATTGACACAGATTCCACTTTTGTGATTGTGTTGCTGTCTAAAACATCAGCATGATTTTATACCCATCTCAGGGTTTGCAGAATTAGTTATTTGTATTTTATATTATCCTTATCGGAGAGCCTGACAAGACAGGATGAGATGAATGCTTGTATCTTTGCTAAGAAGACATCACCAAATTCCTAGTTCTTGGGCAGCCTTTCCTATGCCCAGTCCTGTTAGCATCAACATAGGTGCTTCATTTTGGATTCCTTGCCCCAAAGCTTTCTTCAAATCTGTCAATTTAAAGGTAAGAATTATATCTTTTATCTATGTGCAAACAGTCTATTGCCTGCTCTAGCTGGCAGTTAATGCAGGAAGAAAATATCTTATGGTTGGTATATGCAAAGATAAATACAAATAAGCATTTTGTGTATGTACACACAGTTCCCTTGATCTCATCCTGATGGAAGTGCTGTCGGTGGAGGGCTGGATACTCTTAGATGCAGCTCATGCTCCCTGCTGCTGGGAGCAGCTGTTTGAGCAAATGCACTCACCACTGTGATAGGCCAAGGGGAAGGGGGCTGTTCTGTAAATAGCACACTTCCACTTCCAGTAATTCAGAGCCTGATTCCTAAAGGGAACTCTGTAATATCACGAGAAAGTGCCTCTTTAGCAATAAAAGCTATCTATGTCACTTCTCTCATTTAAGGACTGAAATGGCATCTCTCTTTAGATTAGAAAGGTCAGGTGTGATAACGTCATCACTGTGGTGGGGGACTTACTGAAGAACCCTGGTGTTCTGAGACAGAGAAAATCCTGAAATCCCAGTGGCTCTGAAGTCTGCAATTTGAAAATGAAAGGGTATTTGTGATGTTTTATGAGACATGGAGTAGGAGAAAATGAGAGGTGTGTAAGGGACAGATTTGAGCTTAGAAGACTGACTGACTTCAAGAGCAAAGGAACCTGTCGTCTACACAGGAGGGCTTCCTTCCACTTACAGTGAGCGCCTGCGATTTACAGGTCTCATGGTAAGCTCTGAGTGCCAACGCTAGACATCCCTTTAAAGGATTGACACCATCCAGTTATTTTAGATGACTCACAAGCAAGAGGAATAATGACTTTTTGTTGGATTAAATAATATGTACTAAAACTCATTATTGGATAGGTAACACTGGCACAAAGATGAAATTCAATAAAATAAGTTTGTATTTAAAAATGTAGTATTTTGAGAGAATTCCAGTATTCCCTCCCCAATGCCAAATCAAACATAGTCTTAAGCTGTATTAAAATACATAGTCAGTAAGTGAGGGCTGTAGAAGTCATTCATCAAATAAATAAATACACAAATGGTAACTTCTTGGGAGCCCTTCTCTCACAGCAGGGTGATGCGGGTGCCACATTGTTGCTAGTATAGGCAGCTCAATGAGCTGGCTACATCATAAAGGAACTAACTGTAAAGGACCTACTGAGATTCAGGAGAAAAGTTGCTTCTGTGTGTTTAGCTTCACTTTCCAATGTCAATGCCATTGTGACAGAAATAGTAGGGAATACTATTTGACTCATTTTAATGTAACCACTCTCTAATAATTAAAGCAATCCCATGTGAACGAGAACTCTTTACACAAAGGCTGGAGGAACAGAAGGTGTAGAGGGTCCCTCCCTTCTTATTTTTCCTGTTCTAGGATGTGGTAATTGTAAAAAAGAATGGGGTTTGTTGTGTTGTTTTCATTCATGTATCTAATGCATGCTTTAATCATGTTCAGACCTTCCATTGTCCTCGGTTGTTTCCTCTTGCCCATCTCCCTTTTCCTAACTAGTCACCTTTATGTTTTCAAGTTTTCTGTCTTAAATCTAGAATTTTTGCATGACTGAAAATATGCTTTGTTGTTGGCATGGGTGCGGTTTATGTAGCACTTACATAAAGTCTGTAGGTGTGAGCATTCTTGCAGTGAGTCCCTTCACACCAGGTGTAAAGGCGGTGGTAAAGAATGGGGCTCCACTTGTCCACTGAAAGGCAAGAAGGGGGAAGGAGATCCATCGAGTGATCCTGTGTTCTGGGGCTATTTCCAGACGATCCACTCTGTGTGGGGCTGAAGGTGACTTATGCAGTTAAACCTGAACAATGAGATTCAGATGAAGGGGAAGGCATAAGGGACTAATGTTTACAAAGGCACAGAATAAAATCCACGCTGATGTGGGGCTGGGGAGGTGGCTCAATGTTTAACTCATTTGCTGTACAAACAAGAGGACCACAGTTCCAATCCCCAGACACTCATAAATACCTAGTGGGCGTGGCATCTTGCCTGCAACAGTAACATTCAAAAGCAGGGGCAGGTGGTTCCCGGAGCAAATTGGTTGACTTGACACCTATCCCCCATATCTGTGCGTTTTGGGTTTTATTGAGAGACCCTACTTCGAAGAGAGCAATTGAGCAAGAATTCCACCAACCTTGCACTTCCACACATGTATGGACATCTGAACGCACACACTTGTGACCACAAATGATCACACTCCCAAAAAGAGGAACATGGGATGTACTCACTCATATTTGGTTTCTAGCCATAAATAAAGGACATTGAGCCTATAACTCAGGTTCTTAGAGAAGCTAAATAAGAAGGAGAACCCAAAGTAAAACATATAGGCATCCTCCTGAATATGAACCTTCATCAGGCGATGAAAGGAGACAGAGACAGAGACAGAGACCCACATTGGAGCACCGGACTGAAATCTCAAGGTCCAAATCAGGAGCAGAAGGAGAGAGAGCACGAGCAAGGAACTCAGGACCGCGAGGGGTGCACCCACACACTGAGACAATGGGGATGTTCTATCGGCAACTCACCAAGGCCAGCTGGCCTGGGTCTGAAAAAGCCTGGGATAAAACTGGTCTTGCTGAACATAGCGGACAATGAGGACTACTGAGACCTCAAGAACAATGGCAATGGGTTTTTGATCCTACTGCACGTACTGGCTTTGTGGGAGCCTAGGCAGTTTGGATGCTCACCTTACTAGACCTGGATGGAGGTGGGTGGTCCTTGGACTTCCCACAGGGCAGGGAACCCTGACTGCTCTTTGGGCTGACGAGGGAGGGGGACTTGATTGGGGGAGGGGGAGGGAAAAGGGAGGCGGAGGTGGGGAAGAGACAGAAATCTTTAATAAAAAAAAACAAAAAACAAATGATCAAACTCATAAAAATGGACATACACAGGAAAAATGAAAAAAGAAAAGAGCGTTTTCAGAGTTCTGGAAATAGCTTGGCAGTGGTGGCGTCTTTAATCCCAGCACTTGGGAGGCAGAGGCAGGTGGATCTCTGTGAGTTCGAGGCCAATCTGGTCTACAGAGTGAGTGCCAGGACAGGTTCCAAAGCAAGACAGAGAAAGCTTGTCTCAAAAATCAGAACAAATCAAATCAAATCAAATCAAACAAACAGAGTTCTGGAAATAATTCAATTCGATATCAGTAACAACAGCATTTAATAATTATTTCCTAAATGTTAAATGCAAGGTGCCTGTCTATGCACATTTTATTAGCTAACTAAATTTTCACAACAATCTGACTGTAAGTGTTTATTTCAAATTTCATGTTATGTACTTTCTTGAAGATTGGTTTAAACCTTGAATGATAATTCCGTTTGGAAGGAGCTGGAGACTGGATAAGTAAAAGTGGGACCCAGTAACAAAGTGCAGTGTTTACACACTGCTGCTGAGAGAACAAATCATTCACAGTTTAGAAAGGAGCTTACTCGTTTTTATAAGACCAAAGAAATATTACCCTATTTTAAGTAAAATAATTATATGTTAATATCTAGTCCTTAGATAAATTTTACATACACACTCCTGGAGACAAGTGGAAGAATATTCACAGCCACATGCTCATGAGACACACACACACACACACAGTAAATTTCCAAATATTTCTTACTAGTGCTTCAACAGTTAGAAAGGAAGAATTAAAAACATCTCTCCCAACTATACCAACACGCCAGGCAAGATTTCTGACTGTATTGTAGGTCACTCTATAGGAGGAAATTGCAATTCTAATCAAAGGATGGAAGTACGACATAGTGGCATTTGTGGGACATGGCATATGGCTGAAGAAGACCTTTACAGCTCCAAATACGTACACTAGAGAGAAGGGTGAAGTCTCAAGTCACTAATTTAAGGTCTCACGTTAAGAATTTAGAAAAACAAGAAAATAAGACCAAGCAGAATGAAGAAACAAATGGGCAAAGCAGAAAGTCAGCAGAGAAAAATCAATGCAACAGGTTCAATAGCACTGATGGATGCCTAATGAGACCGACAAGAAGAACGGTGTCACAAATCATGAATATTAGGACCCAAGAGGAGAAAGATGACCTGTGGTGGCGTCCTCTGATGAAGCCAGAGATGTGGGAGAGTACTGAGAGACTACAGTGATTTCTGTAGTCCCGTGTGTCTGTCATTTCTCGTTGCCATGACAAAGTATCCCAGAGAATGCACAGAGAGAAAAGGCTGATCTTGGCTGATGACCCCCTTTGGAACCATGCAGGATGAATCAGGGCACCTCTGCATGGAACATATGGAGGAGCCAAGACTCACCCATGGCAAAGGGGAGGGATGGATGGTGGGTGGGTGAGCTATGAATATACCAGCCAAAGATACCATCTCAGTGTCTTGCCACTTCCCGCTAGGCTTCCTCTCCTCATGTACCATGTAGCTATGAACTCCTGGTTGATGAGTTCAGTCTCCTCTTACCTTCTACTCACAGTTCATTCATAGATCAGCAGGACCTAGCTGCTGAGACTCACACCCTTGACTCAGAAGCCTTCTGGGACATTTCATACCCAACCAAAATACCCTGACTTCCTTTGCTTCTTTCTGGGGACCCCACAGACAGGGCTTTTCACTCATTAGAACTTAAGTGACCCTTTCCATGGAAGTCAGCTCTCGATCTCTCTTTTCCTCATTTCTAATTGATGATAAAACCACCCTTGAGAGCAGTCTCTGGGACATTGCAGGGGGGACATGGGTATGCAGGTCTTCGAGGTTTGCAGCCACGGCGAATGCTGTGCTCAGCTTTCCACATAGAGGGTTTTGTTCAATCCGCATGGGGCAAAATGTTTGGCAAGTGTTAATTCACTTGCCTTCTGGGAGCCAAGCTAGGAAGACCCAGCTAGGTGACATTTAACAGCGACCTGCAGAACATCATTCTCTGAAGTTTCACAGCTCACAAAACGTTTTCCAGCGCGTTATGTCATTGGCACCACACCATGTTACCATAACTTTTTATTTTATGGTCGGTGTAAACTAAAGCCCCAGAAACTTGTGAATGACTCAAGTTCACGACTTATATTTCAGAAATGTAACTATCTCCAGCTAAGTACTTTGCAGTCTCTGTTTTAGGATACTATAGTTATAAAATTCTGATTTTTGCCAGACATGGTAGTGCATGTCTTTAATCCTAAAAAGAAAAGAAAAATAAAAAAAAAACAAGCAAAACAAAAGCCCAAGGAACACATACACAGAGACAGGCACACACAGAGGTAACCCATAAAACACAAAATCAGAAACCATAATATGTAATCAAAAGATCAATAAGGTGAAAGGTGCCCAGACAAAACATTATGAGACAAAGTACTCCAAAAATACCATTAGGTTTGTTTTGAGTTGGCAATCTATTGCTGGGCACGTGGTCTGCTCTTCAGTATAGTTTGTATACCCAATGGGACTCCATTGCAGAAGACTAATTTTTCTTTTGTGGGTAGTTGTCAGTTGGAGAAAGCATCTTGCTTAGGGATGGAAGATCACATTCATTTCCCCATCTAAGTGATGAAACCCCAGGGGTCCCTTTTGTAGGACCTGGAGGAGGAGTCAGTTGCTTGAGGGCAGACACACTGAGGATGGTTTTCTCTTTTGACTAGTAGGCTTGGGTCATGCGCATTTCCCTCTCCAGATTTCCGTCTGATTTTAATCATTTGCACGCTCAGTCATGCATAGGCACAAGATGCTAAATCGGAGAATTTCCATGGCAGTTCTCTTAGTCTGCCTTTTAACGCATACACCCCGAACCAAACCAGGCTGATCAGCCCACGGCCCTAGTTCTACATCACACTTCTGAAAGGTTTTGGCCATAGAATGGGAATTTACTAAGGGTTACTAGGGAGGTGAAAGCCTGCCTGACCCATTTGCTTGGGAGAGCTGTGCGCTTGCAGTTCCACGTGGGGGGAGGTCCCAGAATGCCGAGCGATTTGCTAGGAAAGGGGTGCATGTGTAGCTTGGGCCACGTAGGAGCTTTAGTTCTAAGCTACTCCTATGCTTGCCTGCCTTCATAGACCTGCGGTTGTTCCGTGATCTCAATAGCTTCCGTCAAGATGGCTGGAGTCACAGCCCTTTGAATCATACAGTGTGGGTTTTTCTCTGATTCTGGTGCACCTGCCAGGGGGATCAAACTCAAAGCCCTGCAGCTGCATGGTGTTTCCAAGGGCTGTGGGCTTGTCCTGCAGCTGCA
>JABTXL010012493.1:10885090-10939028 GCA_025134845.1 Neodon shergylaensis
CAGCTGCATGGTGTTTCCAAGGGCTGTGGGCTTGTCCTGCAGCTGCACGGCATTTCCAAGGGTTGCGGGTTTGTCCTGCAGCTGCACGGGGCTCTCGAGGGGTGTGGGCTTATCCTTCTGTAGGTTCCCAGATTTTCTCTGCTTTCCTCTTTTGGAAAAGCTTGCACTGTCTTTTTTCAGCCTTGCATGGCTGAGGCTGACGTGAGGCTGCCTCCTGGTCTCTGACATTTCTGTTCCAGCCCTTTCCAGCATTCTTTTACTCCCTCATGTATTTTTGAGTTCTCCCTTCCATTGCCTGTCTCTTTCTCTCTGTGATTTAATTCAATTTTTCTTATTCTGACTCTCCTCACTGTCTTCCACAGAGCCCGCCAGCCATCTTACCCAGAAATATCCTTACATATTTTAGACACTAGTGTTTTTTGTTTTATTTTTTAGCAAATATGTGCTTTGCAATGCTTTCTGCCTGTCTGGAGTTAGGCTTCTTATTGTCTTTGTGTGGACTGTCATGGGGAAGTGTGTCTGACTTGTGTCAAGTTCAGTTTATCAATATTTTTTCTATGTGCATTTAGGCACTGCAGCATCATTTGGTAAACACCTGACTGCCGCCATTGCACCCCTCATGCCCTTTGGTAGAACCCAGCTGGGCACATTGTGCACACTGATGTCTGAGCTTTGACTTTCTCTCGTTGTTCTCATGATGACATCTGGACTCAAATTAATCCCTCAGATTGCAGTGTTTATAGCGGATCACAGATGCTGTAATTTCTACCCTTGGAAGAGATGGGTAATTTGATATCTGTGATCTCTCTACTGTTCTTCTTACCAAGCCCTGCGACAGGGGTCTAGAAAGAGAGGAGGAAGCCTGTGTGCTTTGGTGGATGCACAATATGATATCTGAGTTGGTTACTGGACATCGAATCTCACTTTTCTTCCTAGAGAGACCCCTGGGGCAAGAACACCCAATCCTCATCACCTCTAGAGAAAAGCAGGAATGTTAGAGACAGCTCAGCTTTCCCTAACCCCCTTCTAGAGCACAGACCAGCAACATGCTTAGCAAGGGGTGTGGAAGAACAGCATGGTGCCTGTGAAGCCTGGGGGCTCCACCTCCCACTCTTAAAGAATGACTCCTTTCTCTTCTTTGAGTTCCTAATGAAAAAAAAAATGTTGCCAAGTGATTTCTTTTAAATGTATTTTTTAAAGATGAGATGAAGTATTCTGTAAATAAGCAAGTCAGAAAACATATTTGGACTAGATTGATAAACAATATTATAAACATTCCCTAGGAATTAATAATTACCTTTGGCATCTACCAATGAGATGATGAGTTCTTCGGACAAGGGATTGCAAGCTCTGATTTTCAGTGTTTTCTAGTGACATTAGACTGTGGTCAGAGAGCCCTCCGATCTTTCCCTTTTGGGAACTGATGTACAGAGAGAGAGAAACCATGTCCCCCTTCCCTGCCTTCTCCATCATTTCCCCCTCTTTCTCCCGCTGTCTGATACATGGCGCTATCATTTGTGCCTGTGTTCCCTTTGCTTGTTATCTTGACAAAAACCATAACCATGAGTGCTGCTGTGTTTAAAGAGGAACAAATCTAACATTATAATTTGTTTTGTGGTTTTGAATGGAAAATAACACACTTGGGTTAAAAGGATCTTTTGAGATAAACACAGCATCATCCTTCCCAGGTCATTACTAATTCATGAGCCCATCTTGGCTAAGTTTCAGGTCATCCACTCCTCAGCGCTGTTCATCTCTGGTAGATGTCAGCATTATCTGTTTCGCTATTGTATTTTGTGGGGCTCACCCAAATAGTCACAGCTTCTGTAAGTACTGCCATAAAGCAAGAAATCACATGATATCAATTACATCTTCAGGCTGCCTAATCACAGGATGTCTCCGACTCTTCAGCAACTTGGCTGGCATTGGAAATATAGCCACTGGCTAATAAACAGTAACTCGGAGTATGGGGATGCCTCTTACAAATCTGTCAACAGTGTCACTGAGCCACTTGTCTGACAGCCATGTGGGTGGAAGCATCAATTACCCCATTGAACAGATGGCTGCTGCCCCATGTTCCCCAAGTTAGTGTTTAGATATGTTTTAGTTATGTAGTAAGGAAAGATGCCTGTTGTATGTGTGTGTTATCATTTCAGAGTGTGGAAACACTTCTAATACAAAGAAGAGAGAATCCTGCATTTTAAAAGATGGATCTCATTCAGTTGTAAGATTATATTAACACTGTGAATTCCATGGTTACTTTGAGCTTCACTGAAGATGTTTGATTTTTTAATGCTATAACACGCATGAATCAACATGACTACTTATTTTAACCTTACATACCAAATCCTTAATGATAGTAATAAACCTTCCTTGAGTTAAGATAGCATCTCTTGATGCAGAGCTGTCCGTGACACATAGCATTTTCCCTTTGATAACATATCAAGAGAGATGAAGGTGAGTGTTTTGGCTTTGTCACAGTCTAGCCTTTCCCTGTTGTCTCTTGGTCACCTGATTTGCCTAAGAATTTGCTCCTTTCGCCGGGCGGTGGTGGCGCACGCCTTTAATCCCAGCACTCGGGAGGCAGAGGCAGGCGGATCTCTGTGAGTTCGAGACCAGCCTGGACTACAAAAGCTAGTTCCAGGACAGGCTCCAAAACCACAGAGAAACCCTGTCTCGAAAAACAAAAAACAAAAAACAACAACAAAAAAAAAACAAAAAAAAAAAAAGAATTTGCTCCTTTCAAGTCCTGAGTGCATGTGCCACCATCAAAAGTACCATGTCCCATCCCACTTGGATGCTTTCCCTCCTGTCCAAAGTAGAAGCTGCCCACTATGATGAGGGTAAGACATGAGACTAATACTTATCCTGCATTATTTATGTCTACAGTGTACATATTTTTTCAAGTTAGCTCCAAGAACTGAATCTTAAATTCAAAGCCCCGAGTGCACATCGGAATTTGAGGTGTGATAGAAGCTTCAGACAATGGTAATTTCATATGGCTTTCTTACCTGGCATATTTGTGTGCCTAAATGCCAGTACCATTTTCATAGAGTTTAGTCCATGTAAGAGAAATACATGTGTTCATCTCATTTTATTTTAACTTCAAAAGTCAAGAGTGCAATTCTTCACATAAGAGCATAGAGCTCTTCACTCTGTGATGTGATCCGTTCAGTCTGTGTTTGCGGCTCTAATGTGTGTGGGGTAGACCATGAACTGACATGCATCTCTAGTAGATCATGCTTTGTGCCATTTTGGGATGCAGGTGATTTAACTCAGGGCCTCGTACATGTCCGGCCAGTGCTCTTCCACTGAGCTACACCCTCCACACTAGTAGGCTTTGTCGCTGGATGCTTAGCTAGCTGGAATACCCAGCACGTGCTGGCATTGTTTTGAAAATGCAGCCATGATGATGGAGAGAAGTTATGTCTGCACATTCATAGATAGTTGAACATTTATAAGGTCAGAGTTGGTCCACAGATCCTTATTCCTCTACATGCTCTGAGTTAGTGATAGACAACACAGAATTTTCATGAATAGAAATAAATAACCGGGAATCTTGAGTTATTTATTAACTGGTCATTAGACAAATTTTACCTAACCGCATCTTATTTAAATGAAAGAAGGAATGGAAGAAGGAGTGTGTTAGCATGTGTGCACACACACACACCCCACACATGTGCACACACTCACACGCACACCCACGCATGCACACGCGCAAGCACACACACCACACTACAGAAACATCAGCACGGTTTAGTTTTGAGTGCATAGGCTTCCTCTTTCCAGGCTCCCACTCCCAAGCTGCTCCTCTCACAACCGCTCTGCTCCGCTCTGCGGCCCCCACCTCTCTATTCACAGCCTCACCTTGCGGACCTTATAAAAATGTTTTCTCAGCTTGTTCATCTATTGCTCAGCAACACTGCATGGCAGATGGCAAATTTGCATTTAACTGTGCACTGTAAAGCCCCGTAAAGCTCTGATATCAAGGCAGTGGTTTCACATGATTAATGAGACAGCCTGGAGTGTTTGTTGACCGCAGTGTAGCTTTTAACCAGTTTTAATTATAGTCCACATTTAGAGAGTAGGTTCTGTTGTCTTAACCCATGGCATTGGGAAGAACTTGGGTTTAATGATGGTTTACAATGGAAGTACACAGATTCTTTGCTTTCCATATAATGCTGTCTATACATCTCCGAGTGTGTTCCATGGCCTTAAGGGAGTCGTGTTTTGTTTCTTCTCTGATTAAAATTCTGACTAGACTGTAATGCAAATATCCAGATAAATGCACCATCCAATCTAGAATAAAGCTGGCTTAAGAAGCATAGCAACCATCTTCCTACTGTTTCCAATAGCTTAAAATAGTCTCCTTTCCTCTGTGCTAGGGTGTTCTCACAGTCCTTCATTTGATGTCAGTTTAGAAGTTTCACCAATGTAGACAGAGCTATGTCCCAGAGAAAACCACGAAGTTCTGCTCTTTGTCAGCAAACGGCATTGCTAGTCATTTACTGTGAGCTGAGAACCAACTGTTTGCAGCTGGCTACTGTAAGTCACTAGCTATACATTGGTGGTCCTTCGACTTCTAATGCTTTTCTCTGGGCAACTTGTTGATTCTGCTCCCCCTTACACACCTTGTGTGCTGTGAACTGAACACACCCTTCTCATTTTCCTACAAACCTCCGTCGTTACCGTCCACACTTGGATGGCCCCTGGGTTTGCCACACTGGCTATCTGTATGATCTTTACGAAGAGAACAGCAAGTGTCATGTCTCCAAGACACTTTCCATCCACAAAGCTCTTGCCAAGCAACAGTCAGCGAGGACAGAAGACTGGAATATCCAGATAAAGCCCCCCTCCCCCACTCTGTCATGAGAGTGCAGGGAGTATCTAGTTAGTGTTCTCTAAAAGGGAACCTGCCTTCCTGCCACAGGTTGTCAACTCTTCCTTAAAGTGCTGAGCATGCAATCTCCTGATGCCAGGGCTTGAGTCGTCTACATACAACATGGTTGTCACTTCTGTGAGCCTTGGGGAGTAGAGCAGCGGCTGGGAGGGGAGCTTACTCTTGTCTAGTGGTTGCTGCTGGTTCTGTGGTCCCAGCTGCTGGTGTGTAAGCTCCATGTGGATGGACCTCCAAAAGGTCTTGCACGTGCACACTAAGCCTGCTAGTCTGGCTGTTACTGGTTCTGTGGTCTCCTGAGCCATGGTGTTGGACTTGTGCATACTCTTTGTGGCCCTTCCCCGTTAGCTTGCTCATGTCTCCTGGGAGCTTCTCAATTAGTGAGTTTCAGTAGGCCTTATATTTTATGTGCTGCCCCTAACTGCTGTCTTTAGTCTCTAGGCATCTACCCTAAAGACTTTGTGTAGTTGAGCTACAGACCCTGCACTATCTAAGGACTCCCAAGAAAGGGCTAAGTAGTAATGATAAAAAAATGACATAAACATGTAGACACCACAAAAACACCTAACTCAGGACAGAAACACATCACAGAAATAATTGTAAAGAATACAAAGATTAGTATCTGTTGCTTATAGGAAGTGCTGGGCCTGCAATTGATGACAAGGAGGTTGATGACTCAGATAACTTCTGATTGTTAGGCTAGAGGGTCAACATCAAAGCTGAAAGTTCATCAGCTCAGTGTTCTTTCAGAAGACAGCTAGAAGACCATTGCAGAATTTCCAAGCTGAGCATGGTAAAAGTGAGTCGGATGAGATTAAGGTTGCCTGTTACAGCCCCTTCTATAGATTCTGGGTCTATTTGCATCACCACAAGATCAAAGTAAAAAGAGAGGTTGTGAGTGCTGACAATGTGAATTTTTAGAAGGAGGGTTCTTTCTTCAGTAAAGATAAAATTGGTCCACTTCGGGAAAGGATGCTAGCAGAATGTATATGATGAAGGGCAAATTGTACGCCAGATGTGAAAGTGTTGAAGGGCCGATTCACACATCACCATGTGGCAGCCTGCTCCTTTATTTTAAAAGGCTTTTCAGATCATCCTCGTGATCCTGGTGACAGGAGTCTTGCATATCTTAGTTTGGCCTTTGACCTTGGACTGGATGTGTAGCAGAGAACGACTGTGGACTTCTCACCCTCTTGCCTCCACCTCTGGAATGATGGGACTATAGTTGGGTAGCACCAAGCTTGATATTGTGGAATGCTGAGAATCAAGCCTGGGGTCCTGGCGTATGAGGCCAGCAATGCCCCAGCTGGCTCCATCCCCAGCTCTCTGAGTTATTTTATAGCCAAGTGTGTATGTATAGAAGACAGAAGATAGTTCATTGCCATCTCTTTGGTGATATCATTTTTCGAACATCTATGACTTAAATCCTAAGAGTGTTGCAACTATGTTTCTGGTGTTAAACAATTCTATTAAAATCTTCTTTTCATTATTTTATCGTGGGAAAGCATAGTGTAAAACTTATCCCTTTGCCATGTTGAAGTGCACAGTTCCATGGCATTAAGCATATTTGCATATGTGACCATCATCCCATTCATTTCCGGCATTATACTGTTTCTTTTTCTCACCTGATACTCTCTACACTGACTTGCCATGCCTCTGTCCTGTGGCCAACAAACACTACTATTCTAAGTTTTTCTCTATAAATCAGAGCCATAGACCCTCCATGTGTGTGAAATCATACACGTTTATTCTCTGAGTGTATCAGAATTCCCTTCCTGCCTTCAGGTTAGATGGTATACCTGTTTGTATGGCACATCTTGCCTGTCCACTCCTCTGCTTCTTTCTCTAGGCTATTGTGACTAATTTGATTATAAACATGGTTTGCATAATACTTGTTCAAGTCCTTGCTTCAAATCCTTTTGGTGTCTTGATTCTAAAACTGAAGTTTCTGGATTGTGTGGTGGTTGCGTTTTTCATTTTTAAAAATTGACCTTGTTATTTTGCACACTTCCTGCTCAGTGTGCATTGCTTCCAACAATGCCTAAAGGCTTCAATATCTACACATTCTCTCAATTATGTAGGATAAGCCCAGCCCAATGGGGGGCGTGTTCGCCTTGGGTTAATGTTTACGTATAAATCTGGCGGGCACAAGCTCCACCGGTCCTTTTTTGTATTTCCTGCTCATCACTGAATCCCTGGTGTTGTAAGCTATCCCTTCATTAAAATTTACTGTTTCATACTAAGCTAGCCTGGTTATTACGCCGTATACACAATTACTAGTTAATTTTGGTGGCTTTTAAATTTTTGGTTATAACTGCCCTACTTGTAGAGATTCAGAACCTCCTTATAATGTTGATCCTAGATCTAATGATTTCTCAACATCTTGAAAACTGAGCAACTCCTCTTGGGCTAAAAGAACGTGTCAAGTGCCTTCCTTCAGTATTACAGCATAGTCTCTAGTATATATCTTATGATAAGAAAGCAACAAGATAACAAACCCTAGAATTTGAAAAGCAAAGTGGCAATGGGCCATTCATTATCACAGTGAAACACCCTACACTTACGTACCACTGCCTCTGTTCTGTTTTATGATCAACTATGACATTTATTAGATTAAATGCACAGTAATTTTAGCTTTGACAGTTTTTTCATAATGACTGCAAGTATTTTTAGGTACCTTTGACTAAGATGAAATCATGATAATATAACTTATCAGCAACACTATGTAAATACTTTCTTAATGTGAGCTTCATGTTAGGAACCACTAGTGAAAAGAGAACTGACCTTCCACTCTTCAGACTTCTTTTAGTGTGGGCTCTCAACCATGCACTTCATATCCAATTTTACATTGATATGAATTTGTTTCCTAATTGCATATGTTCAAACTTTTGAATAGTTACAAAGGAAAATGCCATATATGAGTAAAATACAATTTTCTCTTGTGGAATTAAGAGCCATTCATTCCCATTTTAAGAGAGATGGGCCAATCTAATGAATTAAAAGTGTTTTAAGTGAAGAGTGTGATGTACATTCTGGCTTTAATTTAGAATCAAATCTCAGAGAGAAAAGCAGGACAGTCACATGTATTTCACAGCTTAGGTTTCGGGCTTCATGCTCTTTCTTCCCAGTTATAGAATTCAACTTGTGAATAATGGAATATAGGAAGCAATGCTAATCTGATTGAGAGCTAAGCCATTCAAATGTAAGTTTGAATCTGAGAAGTAAAGTAACTAACAAATTTAGGAAAAGTGGAATTAAAGTTTTGGGAATCTGCCATCACCTGTGATCAGCCACAGGGTGTTCTCACGCTGAGCAGGGCATGCAGGGCGTGCTGTTCTGCCTCACTTGCAGAGCATGCTGTTGCCTGTATCTGATGGGATGGGATATGCGACTGTTTTTAATTGAACTAGCATAATCCAAGTGACAGTCACGTGTCTGCATTGTTGTTCTTCAGTAAACTAAAACACATCTGCTCCGTATTTACTTATTTTTTTCCTTATAAAGGTTTATTACATTACTGTGGCTTCTAAGCAGTCTCAGCCCATAAATTAAATGCAGAAATCAAACTCCTCACCAAATTTTAAGTTACTATAGGACTATGTGCAATAACTAAGTAGAGTTGCAAATCATCTTTGTACTAGACATTAGATTGTTCCCTTTGGTGTCCACACTTGCAAGGAAAGACAAAGGATCATGCCTGGCTTTATACAGTAATGTCAGAGTTTGTTAGAGAAAACTGATTTCATTCTTTATGGGATCAGATGTTGTCCTTGAAGGAGCCAGCTCTGCTAGATGATTATTTCTGGCTATGTAAATAGGTCAGAATAATATGATAGAATACCTCTATAATATGATATGATAGAAGCCCTCTATCATATGATATGATAGAAGACCTCTATAGCTCTTTAAGGTTTGGCTTCAGCTGGTATTGGGTAGTTCTTTTGTATGTCCTAGAAGTTTAAATAAAAACCAAAGGAGGCTGATATTCCTTCTACTACCTAGTAATTACAAAATTTGAAGAAATGAAGAATAAGTTGACTATAAATTTAATGTTTTGTTGTCTTTTAGACTATGGGATGTTTTTTTTCTGTTTTAGCTGTAGAAATCCCTTTCATCAAAAAGCTAAAATCAGGTAATCTAATGATGGAGTAAATATCTAACAAAACTTTCTAATCCTAGAAGGTAATTTTAGTACTGGGACTAGAATAAACTATTTCCCTCCCCAAATCCAGGGCAAGTGGAAAATGAGCTAGTTGGTATAGAGCGCATTGCCAGGCCATGTAACCAAACAGAATTCAGGATGATCATTTAAAGCTATTGCTGGTTCTGTTTATGCCACCAGAAAATGCTGAAGTCATTTGCAAAATGCATGCACTGCCCACGGAGGGAACAATGCAGGAAATAGCCCTGCTTTACTCCTAGTTGTCAACGGTAATTCAATGAGTACCACATCCCCTAGTGCTTTCAATCATCCTTTGGCAAGTATTGGTGCTTTATGGTATGGTTGTTGATGTGGCTCTGTGGACGACTTAAACTTCATCTTTTTAAATCTGTAGATATTCTTTTTATTATGTCCTACATGGGACTTGATGTCTAAAGATTGAGAATGACTTCTGTCACTTCTCATTTCAAAAACAACCATCAAAAGTTCTTTCTCCAAATAGGACTTTTTGCTTCTTTCATTCTTCATAGTCTTTTACAAAATCTTAGAGCTGCTCATTCTGCTGGCCATGCCACTGAGACAGTCTTTCTTTTAGCACTTGGTACTTATTTGAGATGCAGTCCAAATCCTTGAGTGTTGTTTTGATTCTGTCTAAAGTGTTCAGTCTACCTATTGAATTCTTTATTTCCATGACACCAATACTCCTTTGGGGCATAAAAATATATTTAAACTTTTTTTTTTTTGCTTTCCATGCTTTGTATCTCTTGGTTCCTATTGCTTAACTTTCATATACTATTATGTTCAGCTTTGGGTTTATACTGTAGGTGAGCTCATGCCCAGTACAAACTGTCTTTCATGGGAGTCAAGAGACTTCTGTAGAAGTGTGCTCTCAGACTTCAGAGGTCTCAAGAGCACCACAGACTGGTTCATCCAGTTTCTCTAATGTACCTTATCTCCTGCACTCCATGCTTGACTTTCCTCTTCTGTGTTCCCTTTTTCCAGTGAAGAACACCATCAGGGCACTAGTTCTGTCATCAGGAAGTGGTCCAGGCTGAGCAACGAAAACAGAAGTTCTTTAGACTCTGGAGATACGAGATCAAGGTGTTGACAGGCTGGATTAAAAAATTGTTTTATTTTCTGAGCTTATAATATAATAAAATCAATTTCCCCTCCCCTTTCCCTTTCCTCTCTTCAAATCCTTCATATACCACTCTTTGCTCTCTCTTAAATTCTTGGCCTCTTTTTAAATTAATTGTTCTTAGATGTACACCCACACACACATTTTAAGGACGTCTCTCTCTCTCTCTCTCTCTCTCTCTCTCTCTCTCACACACACATTTTAAGGATGTGAACCATTTTGAGTCAGGGCGTATGCTGATGGTCTCACTGTTACCTAGTTACATCATAGCCATATCTCTAAGTA
Organism: Neodon shergylaensis; assembly: GCA_025134845.1. Classification (NCBI taxonomy): domain Eukaryota; kingdom Metazoa; phylum Chordata; class Mammalia; order Rodentia; family Cricetidae; genus Neodon; species Neodon shergylaensis. Next base: position 10,895,573 of record JABTXL010012493.1, read on the forward strand.
TACTCAGTCATACTCAGTATTTAATGCATAATTTTTCTAAGATTGATTTTATATTTTATTTGTGTGAATGTCTGGCCTGTAAGTATGTATGTGCATGTGTTAAGGTGCTTATGGGATTCTGTATTGGTGGCAGGAACTGTGCTCAGGTCCTCTGTAAGCACAGCATTATTCTTAACCACTGTGCTTTTTCCAGAACCGAGTGTATGAATTTTAAGGGTGTGGAATTCTTCCCGTGACACATCCAGCAGGTCACAGGTTTGCGCTTGACCTTTAGTATTTTCCACCTCTCACATCAAGGAATTCACCATTGTTTATTCCCTAAATTCCTCAAATCTGTCTAGTTCTGTCCCTCTTCATTATAGCATTATAACTTTGGGCTGTAATTTTCATTATTCTGCACTGGAAACAGCCCCTGTTTTCACAGTTTTTTCTCTAATATCAAATGTCTCCCACATGAAAAGGAAGTAGAGCTTACACACACAATCTTCATGATTTATGTCCTCTATTCTCCATGCTGTATTCTTCCTTCAAATCCAAAACCTTTTTCATCCGTGGTTTATGGGTAGTTTTCGAGTCAGGCCTCACTACACAACCCAGAATGGCTATGAACTTGCTGAAAAGCCAAATTCTCCTGCTTCAGCCTCCTGAGTGCTGGGATTAAAGGTGTGTGCCACCATGCCCAGCTTGTTTATGAAGCACCGCAATGCGTAACACCTTTATCACCAACCCCTTTCATTGATCTTGTGCTTTGCACTAAATCATCTAAACTGTACCATAGGGACATGTTTTCTGCAGGCTGCCACTACACACTGTTACACTTGGAACAGTCACCTCCCTGCTCACTTCAGCCATTCATTATCCTTCAGGGTTGAATTTCATTATTGTTTAAGTGAGGCAAGTGGTCCTTAAGGTGTCCCATCTCTTTACCACATTAGATACTGTAGTCCAATTGCTTGCTAATGTCCGTGCCACCTTTCGTTCTGTAGACCCCACCAGGGCAACAATTATTTGTATATTTTTCACAGTAGTCTCAGGAGTGACTAACCCTAAAACACAGACAGTTGGAAAACTCTATATGTGAAAAAGGTCATATATAAAACACTCCAGAGTATTGTTTTAATCTTCCAAGAATGTTTATTGGGTTGATACTGTATACCCCGAACCACCCACTGAGGAGATAAATTCAATTGAACTCCTTCCCTCCCGTGAGTTAACTGAAGAGTGTAACAAGAGAGTCTCTGGGGAGATAGAGTCAGGCAGCCATGCTTGGGGAATAGAAGCTAATCATGAAGTGTGATGTGCTGGGTCTGAGTAAGTGATCGGGACTAGATGGTATTACAGATCGTATTGGAAGGTTATTGATCAGTCAAGGGGAGCAGAATTAATGAGACTGTTAATTAAACAGGGTTGTTGGATGTGTCCTGGGTCTTTAAAGAACTGGTTATCTAGGTGGGGCCTGAGATGCTGCATTTCTAACAAGCTCTCAAGGCTGCTGCTACTGCTAGTGGTGATGATGGGTGTGGGGTGGGTGTGGTACCACACAACCCACACTGTGAGTGGCAAGGACACAGAGTGTGTCTGGCAAAAATCAGCACTCAGTACTTATGGCTCACACTTCTCCAACATGATGAGCGACTACAATGGTAGATGACCCTGAAGCAAAATCCTAAGCTTTAGGGTTCAGACCCAGGACTTTCCCAGGTTCAGGGCCAGAAAGAACCTCTGAGAAGATAGATGTCACATACGAAGTTCTCAAAAGTGGAACAAATTAAATTCAAAGGCTATTTCATATTTTTACAAAGTTGTTCTGATCACTTATCATCAAAGGGGTAATTCAAGGCTGTGGTCTTGATCTGTGGAAAACAGCGAGACTTTAGGAAATCACATCAAAGCAGCCAGAGCCCTCTTTTGAAGGAGCAGTGATGGATTGGTGTAGTGTTTGCTGGGAGGGCAGAGAGACGTGGAGCAGTCAACCTGTGATTTCCTGTGCTACCCTGGGCTGCTGTCGAGCCAGGGAGCAGGGATAAGGTTGCACATCATGAACACTTGCCCATATGGACACAATTTGGCAAGCAGTGCCTGAAAGTTTCCAGTCATCACCAAGGAATCGTATCCAAGAAGGGAAGGCTGCAAGCCCCTCCATGGATGCCATCAGCCCCTGAACGTGGAAAGTGCTTCAGATTTCATGATCCACAGCCTCCTCCAACTGCATCTTTTCTCAAACAAAGGCAGAAAGCAGCCCTTATTCCAGAGTACCCATGCTTCTGTAACTGAACTGTAGCTTCATTTCTGAAAAGGGTTCTTGTATTTTTTTTAGTATAATTTGTAGTCTAATACCTTCTCACAAAGCACAAATATGAGACTTTTAGAATATAAAAAAGCATGGAATTTTGGGTGCTAGGATACCTAATGAAGGTTTTAGAAATTCAAATCATCTCCTGAGATTTAAACTAGTAAAATCAAATAGGTGTGGTTATTTCTAAGAGGCCAAGAGCAAGTGAGGTAAAACACCAGACATGAACCAGATAGAAGGTTTGTAGAGCAGAATTGGGTGAGAGTTCACTGGGAGGAAGGTCGCCTGTGATTCTGCATTTAGTGGAGAATGTCAGACGCTGATGGGACAGACACGGTCTTAACTCTCTCCAAGCTGAATTGTGGGTTTGGTATTGCATAGGGAGGGCTGCTTGTTGGTTCCCAGCCTCTTAGCCCCAAAATAAACACACAGAAACTGTATTAATTAAATCACTGTTTGGCCCATTAGCTCTGGCTTCTTATTGGCTAACCTTACATGTTAATTTAACTCATTTCTATTAATCTCTGTATTGCCATGTGGCTGTGGCTTACTGGCTAAAGTTCCATTTGGCTCTGGCGGGGCTCCGTGGCTTCTCTCTGACTCTGCCCTTCTTTCTCCCAGCATTCACTTTAGTTTTCCCTGCCTAGCTCTTTCTGCCCTGCTCTGCTATGGGCTCAGAGCAGTCCTTTATTAATCAATGGTATTCACAGCATACAGAGGGGAATCCCACATCAGTTTGGTATGTAGTTCTCAGTTCTTAAAACTGAGGAGGAAACTAGTGCTTCTAAAGGTTTGAGCCTTCTGTGCTTTACTTTATTTTATTCTTCTGAGACAACATATCATTAAGTTCTGAGGCTGGAATGGACCTGGATGTTGGTCAAGGCTGACCTTGAACTCATCATAGTCCTTGGAGCTCAGTTTTCTGATGGATAGTGTTGAAGGCATACAGCAACATGACCAGTCTTTGTAGTTTTTGATTCAGATCTAAAGACACACATGATTGGAATGGAGAAAAATAATTGAAATTGCTATCTCCTCTGAGAGTAATAAAATTGCTCAAAGTCACATACACACATGCACACACACACTCGTACATATGCACATACATTTGGACACACATGCACACTCTCTTGCACACACACACACACACACAATAAGTCCAGGTGCCACAACTCATTATATTTCGCACAGGCTAGAAGAAATTCTAGTAGTATCCATCCTGTCTTAGAAGAGCATGGAGGAAGAAATCTTACTAATTTATGAGGGAATCAGAGCACAATTCCCAGCACTAAAATTAGATAAACACATTATAGTACAAACCATTATCCCTTGTGAACATAGATACAAAACATCCTTGATAAAAACAAGCAAGCCAAGTACAACATATACAGATACATACAATGTATACAAATGTATATAACACACATTTACATCCTATAATTATCTTTATATTAATCTAGTTTTTTATTTTACTATAAAAGTTTGCCTGTATGTATTGAACTGTATGCAAGCATTGTGGCTCAGCGTGGCTTAACGTAATCATGTTTGATTTAACTTTTAAATCAATTTGGCTTATGGCATTAACAGAAATAAATGAGGATGTGTGTATGACCTCAAGAAATATAGAAAGATCATTTAAGAAATTCAGCTATGACTCATGGCACAAATTGTCAGAAAACTAGGAAGGCTAGGAAACTCAATTGATCAAAAGGATCTAGAAAAGCCCAGAAGTCACATCCTTTTTAATGATGACATACTATGACATACTGATCATGTCGCCTGCTAAGATGACGAGAACAAGGTAAAGGTCTTCACTTGATGCTCATTCGCCATTGTGCTAGCCAATGCTGTGAAACGTGGGCAGGGGGATGAAGACAGAACAACAACAAAATGACAGTGTAATTATTTACTAGGTCGTAGGGATCTATTAAGAAATGGCTACTGAAGCCGGGTGATGGTGGCGCACGCCTTTAATCCCAGCACTCGGGAGGCAGAGGCAGGCGGATCTCTGTGAGTTCGAGACCAGCCTGGTCTACAAGAGCTAGTTCCAGGACAGGCTCCAAAACCACAGAGAAACCCTGTCTCGAAAAACCAAAAAAAAAAAAAAAAAAAGAAATGGCTACTGAAACAAATGGGTGGGTTATCAAAACTAAGGGCATCAACTTTCATGTTTCAATCAATTTGTAATAAGGAATTCAAATTGAAACAATGACTCTGCTTTGGGTTTCACTAGGAAGTCAGAGTGTGACTGCACCTGCTTCCCTTTCGTTGTCACTGGGGTGATTGACACGTGTGTGTCATTGCACTCACCTTTTGTTGTCACTGCGGTTGTTGACATACCTGTGTGTCATTGCACTCACTTTTTCAATGTTCTAGGATCAGGAACCAGGCTCAGGCTTGTGAGGTGAGTCGTTTCGAGCTGAACTGTCTCCTCCCCGCTATACTCTTTCTTTAGCATAACATCTACGCATTGCCTAACTCATACTCCAGAAACATTTAGAATGTGTATTTTTGCTATTATTCAGTTCAAAGTACTTTAAAACTTCTTTTTAAAAGATTAATTATTTAGAGCAGAAGAGATGGATTAGTGTCTACCAGCACTGTGTACTCTTCCAGAGAACCTGGTTTCAATCTCTAGCACTTAGTGGTGATTCCCAGCCATCTGCAGCTCCAGTTCCAGGGGATTCTGTGTCTTCTTTGGCATCTGCATGCTCCATGGTACACATATATACATTTGAATATTTTATATGTCTGCTACATTTCCTGTTTTCCAATTTCCATTGTCAATATGGAAAGCATTATTTGTGTAATTTTAAACCTTGGAAATGAATTATAAAGTAAGGTTAAAACTATAAATTTGAATTGATTTTTCTTTAATTCTTTTTATATATACTTTATATGCATATGCATGCACACATGTTTGTATATATAATGCTTAAAATCCTGAGCTTTTTAAATTCTATTTTTATTCATTTTACATACCAACTACAGTTCCCATTTCCTTTTCTCCTTCCACTCCCTTCCCACCCCACCCCCCTTTCCATCCACTCCTCAGATAGGGTAAGGCCTCCTCATTGGGAGTCAACTAAGCCTGGGAAGCCTGAGTTTATAAACTATGCTTCCAAGATACCATATTTATAATTTTGTCTTCCTAATTAGTTAACTCTTTAAAGTAACCAGAACTATCTTGTATAACTACTTGTATTTCAGATAACAATCCCAAACCAACATTGGCTTCCCACAGTGCACATTTCTCCCTTACTTTCCATAGCACAAGATAGGCATGCATATTGCTCACTGGGTTATACCTCACAGATGGAAACTGGTCCTTGTGGAGTTTGTGATTGGTAAGGCAAAGGCGTGTTGTCTTTCCCTGTCCTCTCTCCCTTCCACGGCAAACCTGAAACACTTCCCAAGGCTAAGTACATTGCCACTTCCTCTGGACAGCTTTCGTGTCTCGTGCTGGCTCTATTATTAGTGGTTTGAAGTAGCAATGACCCTTCTACTCTTCAAACACTGTTTATAGTTGTGTGGGTGTTGGAGAGCTCTGAAACACAGTTGTTAAGCATTTGGCCTCTGTAACGGGTGTCTTTTATTTTTTTTTTTAGATTTTGGATTAACTTTCATTCATGAATAAAACTAATAAAATATAGTTATTATCTAACCCAAGAAACAAAAGGAGGAAACACTGAAAGAATAAGCAAGAAACTGGTTTGTAGGCTAATACCATGATTTCATACTTACAAATGAGACTTGTGAAGAAATGAGAGACTAGAACAGAAAACTTTTTTAACTGCTTTTTTTGATCTTTTTAAAATTGATTTTATTGAGCTATACAATTTTCCCTGTTCCCCTCCTTTCCTCTCCCCTTCCCTTCAACCCTCTCCCATGGTTTCCATGCTCCCAATTTATTCTGGAGATATTGTCTTTTTCTACTTCCCATGTACATTAGATCCATGTATGTCTCTCGTAGGGTCCTCATTGTTGTCTAGGTTCTCTGGGATTGTGATATGTAGGCTGGTTTTCTTTACTTTATGTTTAAAAACCACTTATTAGTGAGTACATATGATAATATTGTTTCTGGGTCTGGGTTACCTCACTTAATATGACGTTTTCTTGCTCCATCCATTTACCTACAAATTTCAAGATGTCGTTATTTTTTTCTGCTGTGTAGTACTCCTTTCTATAAATGGACCACATTTTTCTCATCTGTTCTTCAGTCGAGGGGATTTAGGTTGTTTTCAGGTTCTGGCTATGACAAACAATGCTGCTGTGAACATAGTTGAGCACATGTCCTTGTGGTATGATCGCGCATTCTTTGGGTTTATATCCAAAAGTGGTATGGTATTGCTGGGTCTTGAGGACGGTTGTTTCCTAATTTTCTGTACCAGCTTGCACTCCGACCAGCAATGCAGGAGTGTGTAACAGGTGTCTTTAACCCTCCACCCTTCTGCGAAGCAGCTCATCATTATAATCTATCTTGCGAGTCACTGCAGGAATTAAAGGTGTGACCACATCTGACCGCTTGGCATGATGCCCCTGCCTCTCTCCTCATCCCCTCTTTCTGTTCCTATTTCCCTTTTCTTTGTGCCAATATTATCTGCCATAGTAGAACATGAGCTCTCTCCTGTGCGACGCCTTCATTTTCTCCTCCTGAACTACTGAAGTGATCCATACTACATAATCTATACTACAGTGGTTCTCCTCCTGATACTGCGACCCTTTAATACAGTTCCTCGTGTTGTGGTGACCCCAATCATAAAACTATTTCCTTGCTACTACATAGTTTTGCCACTGCTATGAACCAAAATGTAAATATCTGATATGTGTCACTAAAAGGGAGGGGACCCACGGGTTGAGAACCACTGCCTTACTGGCTGCCTAGACACAAGGCAAGTCCCATAGTAGATTTGAAAACGGGGTGTTGTAGCACCCATATGATGTCATGTGTGTAGGTATTATGGACAGTGTGAAAACTGAACCAAGTTTTTGAAAATGGCTAATGAATTTGAGCACGTGTGATCACTTGTCTGTCATTTTATGATTCAGAATTGATAAAAAAAAGGATTTAGTAACTCACATAGCAAATTCCAGTCCAGTATGAACTCTGTGAGGAGGCACTAATTCCCATGCTTGGGAATGCCTAGCTCAATAAAAAAGAAGCTATATGATATTATTTTTTAAAGATTGGACATTTGATAGCAAAATCCCTCTAAATCCTAGCAGATCCTGATGACATATGAATAAAATTTATTACACTATGATTTCATTTTTATTCCCCAGGATTAGGAGGGTAATCTTTATATATTCTTCCATAACTCCCAGTGACCTATTTTCTTACCTGGCCTTTGATATATTAAACTTTGAGTTTAGTGCCTAGCTAGAGGTCAACATTTTCCTTAGATTGTCGCAAGATCACAAGTGGTCTTGAGCTTTGCTTTTGGAAAGCACTGCGTATTGGCTGTGGTCTTCCATTACATTATGTTGAATTTTACTTAGAACACCTCCAGGTCATCACACTGAGATTGGGGCCTTTGGACTCCAGAATTTCCCGCTAATCACTGTGTTCAGCTTCCAGGTACATGAAAGAAGTCCATTGAAACAAGCTGATTCTCTTGGGTTTATGTTATACTGATATAACTCAGCGGTAACATGAGACCATTTTTAGTGTTCCAAAGAAAGTCCTTGGAAACCTTTGACATAACAGAAAAATGTTTCCTTGAGAGTGGTCTTTTCTTAATTTCTCTTTCATGAAGATTCTCTTGTTACATTTCAGTTGCTTTTTATATTTTATTTTATTGCTTTTGAATGTGCATATGCTTTAACAAATGTGTTTTATTTGAAATGAAAAACTGAAATGGAATTATAAGAACAAGGAATAGACTACTGTGAGAGGCACCCTGAAACCTCAGCCACTGCTATCATGGTGTATAGTGTGAGGTTAGGTGTATCAGGCAGAGAGCCATGACAAAGGAGTCTTTATGATGGAATGACTCCCAGATGTTTCCCAGGAGAAACACCCTCACCTTGTGCTCCTCTTCAATCCAAGGCCAATGCGAGACAGCCAGGTGGGAGCTATTCCCACAGTTTGCAGCAGGATCTGAGCTTCCTCTTCCTATACAGATTTGTCCAGTGCAAGCTTCCCCAGCGTGCAGAGCTACCACGTCAAAGCTTCCAGCAGCACCACTTGCCCTTCACAGACTGAGTCATGCAGTCCAGGGTCAGCATGCTCCATGTTCTACAGACCATGAGAGTCAAGACAAGAGCTACACAGAAGTTAGTGGTGAGCTGAGATGTGCCCAGCCCACGACTCGACGATTTTCAGTTAGGATGCTTCAGTGTCATTGCGGAAAAGCAGATGACAGCCGGACAGCAGCTCTACTGTGTATTTTAATGATACTCCTTGAATGACCTTAAGCTTTAAGGTCATTTCTCCTGTGGTACATCTCAAGGAATACATGCTGTGTAGCAGCCCACAATCCTGGGGAAGACTCTGTCCCGCAGAGTTACCATTGAAACTGTTCTCATCTATGGTCTTGCCAGGTCTGTTTCTTTCCCCTTGTGTACCATCTGGCATCTCCTCCCAAGACTTAACATTTATGAATCACTGGCAACATTCTCACTCAATTATGACTCACCAGAAATGTTTGCCAGAGTCTTGGCATTTAAAATATATTTTCCTATTTAACCTTCTCTTATTTTAACAAGGACAAGTGGTGCATATGCTTTTTTAAACTGCAATTTTGAAAATGGATTCCAAGTTAGTGGTTCCCATATTTCAATCATTTACACATGTGGTCTCTTGTGCTTAAAAACTCACATATTAGACACATTTTATTGCTGCTTTTAACCAGAATTGATGTGAAGTGTACGTAGTATGGACTTCTGGATACAGCATTAGAGGGAATAAACTATTCTTACAGTTCTGTGGGAAGGTTGTGTCTGCGTCCTTTACATATCTTATGTCTACTTATTAGATCCTGGGTGAGATATGTTCTTCCCCCTTATAAATATTACCCTGAGAGATTACCTAACTTTCAAAATTTTATTTTATTGTGCAAGCATAATTAACACGACACCGCCTCAGTTTGTTTAGTGTAGGTTGTGTGATTGCCGATTGTGGGTACAATACTGCACAGCAGGTCTTACATCTGGGCTGCCTGGACCTTTGTACCTGTTGGTTTGTAATCCCCCATTTCACAGTGTCCTAGCCACTCGCAGCCACCATTCCACTTTTTGATGCTATGAGTTTGACTCTTAAATACTTATGTAAGTGGAATTCAACACCATTTTTCTTTCTATGTCTTTCTAACATAATGTCCCCAAGGTTGATCTATATTGTACTACATTGTAGAATTTCCGTGCTTTCTAAGACTGGACAGTATTCTGTTATATGTATGACATTTTCTTTACTTTTCTACTGATGAACATTTAGGCTGTGGATATATTTAGTGTTGTGAATAGCACTTTATATGGCATGCTGGTGTGTCTTTAGGATCTTGTTTCCAATTTTGGGCTAGATATCCAGAACCGGAATGGTGGGTTATGTGAAAGTTCTGCTGTTGATTTTTTTGAGGACCATCTGTGCTGTTTTCACAGTGACTGCACCCCTTTGCATTCTCACCAATAGTATGCATAGATTCGGTTTTCTATATCCTCGCCTACTCCAGCTGTTCCTATTCATTCATTCCTTTATTTATTTTGATAATAGCTTTAGTGAGAGATACAGGTTATACCCCAGTGCTTGGCACACATGTGTCTGATGATTAGTGATATTGAATACTGCTTCCCACAGCTGCTCAGCTGTTTGTATATCTTCCTTGAAGAAAGGGCAACTTACTTCTTTAGCTTGTTTTAAACATTGATTATTGTTATTATTATGCCAGGAATTACAGGTGGATTGTACATTTTATTTTAGGAATTTGCCTGCTCTTTGTAGTTCATTGGGTGTGACTGTTCACAGTAATCTCTTATGATCTTGTGGCAATCATGTGATCCTTGTGATAATCTCAGCTGGAATGTTTACTCTTTCTTTTCCTTTCCTTTCTTTACTTTATTGAATTTTCTCCATGTTTTATAATTTAGTTCTAGGCTTTTAAAATGTCCTGTACTTTGACACCTTTATACCTGGGTAATTCTTGTGCACCATGAATGAATAGGTAAATAAAATACATACACATATCAAACACTTATTGCTAATAAATCACAAAGAAATATTTAAAACAATTAATATATTTTGATATAGATACAAGTTTACCACTAATTAAATATGAAAGAAAAATTCACATTAATGACACAGACATGCATATTTATTCTACACAGAGATTAAATCCTGGCTGAATATTTTATAATGTAGGATGAAGAGTGCCTTCAGCATGCTTTAAAGTATCAAGGTTTAGACTTTATAATCAACAGTGCTCAGAATGCCACGTTGCATAAATCAATAGTACAAATAGGCAGACACATGTTTTAGATAATTTTATAAATCATTAGTAATTGTGTCCTAATTCCAACCCATAATTCATTGAACATTCTTTTTTATGAAACTCAAGCCAGGAATGCAAATAACAATTTTTTGAAGACAAACATTCTAGTGAGTAACAATCCAAACATATACTTCAGATGCTGAGGAACAATGGTAGACAAGATGTCTGTGAATGTTTTTAGGTTAGAACACAGAGAGGGTTTCAAGATGACAACTTCATATTGGCATGTTCCACTGTGCCTTGTTTGCATTTGTTCCCTGAAGTATTTCCTTCCCCTGTGATCCCCATTCCTCCTTCCTCCAGTTAGTCCTCTCTGCTTTCTGATCACGTGCATCCCATAGCTCGACCCTTCCACTGACTCTCTTGCTCTCCTCTCATTGTTCCTTTAGTGCTTTTGTGACCTAGAGCACGCACATGAACACAGACAGTTAACACACACACACACACACACACACACACACACACGACGCACACATAGTACATGACATTAGAAGGGAGAAACATTGGGAAGAAGAAGGGTTTCAGTGGAAAAAGGAGGGAGATAAGAGAACTAACGGGGCGAACATCACTGCAGTTCACTGTGCTTTTTACATGCATGAAGTTGTCAAAAACAAATATAAAAAGAAACAAGAAACAAAATATAAGCATAAGAAAAACTTTCTGTCAGGCCTCCAACAGCACATGAAACAATCCTAAGAACTGGCAAGTACAATTATGAAATTAAGAAGTCTATGTGCAGCAGATAGTACAGAGAGCCAACAGAACAGGAAATATTATTTGCCAACTATATATCAGATAGGGGATTAATATTTAGGATCTATGAAGAATTGTAAAAATTAACCACAAAAATAATTATCTCAGCAATAAGTGGGCTAACAGACTGATCAGACAACTCTTGAAAGAAAAAAATAGTCAAAGAATACTTGAAAAAAATTATCAAGGAACTTTAGTTATCATGAAATGCAAATTAAAACTGCTTAGAGATTCCATCTACCCTAGTCATAATGGCAATCCCAGGAGAAATCTGCGACAGCAAATTGTAGTATGGATATGGGGAACCACTTGGTCACAACTGGCAGACTCTGCCACTCAACACCCACAGAAGTACTTCATATATCATATTTATGGCTAGACTGATTACAACAGCCAGGAAACGCAGAGGGCAGAGATGGCTAGCGACAATGGGCTGTGTATGAAGATGTGGCACACACACACAACGGAACATTATACGGCCATAAAAGAAAATGAAATGAAAGCCATTAAGGAAAAATTGTTACAGATAGAACTTATTAGGTTAAGTGAAATAAACTCTATGTTTCACTTTTTCAGTTTTCAAATTTTATTTTGACATTTGTATGTTTTAACAAAAAACATCTGGAGTAAATTTCTTTGGGTACAAACTTATTTATTGTCCTTTAGTATTCTTGATTGTAGATAACCATTTTCTTCTCCATATTTCAACAGTTTATAGATGTTTAGCTATTTTTGCTTAAGCGCTGGTATTTTTTTTACTTTTCCTTTCTTTGTGTTCTCTTGCATTTCTTACATTACTCTATTTGATGCCATCCTCAGCTTAAGCATCTTATGCTTCTTCTCTTTTTTTCAATTTCCTTTTGCTTCTCTGAATTATTTTTGGCAACTTCTCTAAGTGCATGAACGTTTACTTCTGCCTGATCTAGGATCGGTCTAACTCCTTCTATTGGTTTTTAAAAGCTTAGTTGATTTTTTTCTCCAGTTTGATTTTGTTGCTGTTGTTTAGAACATTTCAGCATTTTCTCTCAATTAGCTCATGCATTATTCTTTGGACTTTTGGTAAGCATCTTTAAGGCAGCTATTTTGAATTCCCTTTCAGGACATACTGTTATTTCATTAGGATTCATCTCTAAAGGTTCAACTTCCTGCTTGTTCAGAACTTGTCTGCATAATTCTTCATTTCTCACAACTTGTGTTGAATTTGTTTATAAAGCAATATACAAATTTCTCCCAGTTTTCACTGATGGTTCTCACAGAGTAAAGGGTCCTTATCAATCAGTCTGGCCAACCCTCTAGAGCAGGCTCTCTTCTTGATGGCTCTACCAGCTCTTTCTCTTCCCTGAAAGAAGCAAGTTGTGTCTGTTTGGTATGCAACACCCATCCATTCTCACCAACAGTAGGGGAGGCTGTCCCCCTCCCCTATCTTCTCAGTCAGTACTGAACACAGAAAGAGACATCCTGTCTTACCTTATCCCTGTCCATTCTTTCTCATGTGGTTAGGCTGTGCCAGTCCAGTCAGAGCTCCAAGGCTACCCGGACAGAGGCCAACCCTTTGGGGAGACTTCTCAGAAAAAAAATGGGGCAATTGACATGTACACCAACCTCTTTCTTTTCTTAGGAGAAGGTGGGAGGAACAGGGCCTATTTTGGACCATAGGACATTGTTCTGGAGGTAGAGATTCCATACAAATTCTGTTGACTTTGCCGAGCTTGATTTCACATTCGCCCAGAGTAGAGAAGTCTTTCAGATGCTTCTGAGTTTTCAAGAGAACTTGTCAACTGTTGCTGAATTAGAGGTGGAAGGATGACAGCAAGGGCTTGGGACTTTCTACTCAAATATCCACAAGACTCCACAGTATTCCTTGAGAAGAAGTATGAACAAATGCATTGTTTCCTGAATTGGGTGAAAGAAGCTTATAAGCAAACAAGAAGGCATATTACTCATGAAATTTTAATATTCAAACAAGAATTCAAGTATACCAATGTCCACAGTGATATTTTCAATGTAAACCTGAATCATAAATTCTCATGTATTGATAATACAACCATGATTATATTATTTACAGAAGTGTATTTGTTACATTATTTCAAAAACTAATGTTTCCAATATGGTATAAATTTATAATTTGTTTATTATAAATATATTGGTGAAAAATATTTACTTTTCAGGCATATATGCTTAGTGTCAAAGTTGTGATTTGAGCAATATCCAGTCTTGAATGTGGCACTGGGGAACCTTTCCTCTGTGGGTTAAAAGCAAGAATGACAGAGTATATCAAGTCTATCCAGTACAGTATCTGAAATAGTTACAATGGTATCCACTTCTATTTATTACTGTTCGTTGCAGTATTTAGATGAGAACATATTTTGAGTGACCACAGCAGATCTGTTCTTTATGAGCAATTGTGCGTCACCAGCTCTCCTTCTAATGGAATATTCTATGCTGATAAAAGTTCCCTCAAGTTGTTTTGGAATTGTTGTTCATGATCTTTTCAATCTTGTGAAACTTCATATGCCATCATCAAGTATCTATATTTTCCAATCTGGTTCAGTGAAATCATTATGTTTCATCAGCAAGAAAATGAGTGCATTAAGAATCTTCGGCTGCATTGGCACTAAGTTGAGTTACAGTGGAGGCTGTGAGCTCACGCAGTGCCTCAGCCCGAATGCAGCCACCATTACTGCCTAGCGTGTTTCACCAGCTCTATTAGTAGAACTAGCCTGCAGGGGTCTCTACATCAAAAGCATTAAAATCTCAGATTGTCAACAAACTCAGTCCTAACCGGACCTAGTAGCCCATTTAGAAACTGATTGTCTCTAGTAATTGGGCTTCCTGGAGTTACTCTATCAGGATCATATCAAAACTTTCTTTTTTTTCCTCTTCAACTGTATGTCACAGGCACTCTCTGCCTCTCTCTTCGTTCTGCTCTAATGGAGTAATCTGATTTCCCACTGGAAACCTTGTTGATCATTGTGTAAAATCACCATAAGGCATGGGAGTTGGATAATAGGATCATGCTTTGTTTTACTATTAGCCAAATTAATGAGAAATTTAAGAGAAGAAGGAACAGTCCATCGGTACCAGTGTTGTGTATGCATTTGCTCTCCCATATTACTTACATGCTTCATGGTGTAATTAAACACACACACACACACACACACGTTGAAGCTGTGGTCCCCAGCTAGTCACGTGATTGAGTGGTGACTGCCTGGTAACTATGCTGTCCTCATCAAGGGAGAAGGACACAACTTGATGTCCTGTTGGCAGGTGGTAACCTACCGGCTTTGGAGCCATGTGACCTCGGATAGGAAAGGATATCTCTTGTCCTCAACTCCCTCCTCTGCCTCACCCTGCCTCTCTCACTCCATGAGGCAACCAACAACGTTCTTCCACAAGCTGCCTGCCCTCCCACAGCCCAAGAACAATGGAGCCAGTTGTCTGTGAAACCTCTGAAACTGAATGGAAATAAGCCCTTCTGCCCTTGAAAATGTCAGTGTGCTGTACGTCAGTGTAGGTGGACCCCGGTGTGAAGTTCTTCCTCTACGGTACTCTCAAGCAAACACTGGAGAGTCTACAGGTCAGAAACTCCAGTTTACAAATGAGTTCTACAAATTATACTCCCATGGAAGTGTTTGATTTATTTCATCAAAGGGTTGCTGCTTGGTCTTAATGAGGAATCTAATAAAAAATTGAGATTTCAGGTCAGTGTCAAAAGAATATTTCGTTCATGGAGATCGCGACCAGACTAAACAAGTGTGTGCCAGTCTCCCCAGCACATCAAAGAGGACGTTCATTTTGCCAGCCATTGGGCTATTTCATTTTCCATGACGATGTGCCCTTTTAGCCCAAATGCACGCTAATATAAGCTCTGGGGCCAGTCTGTATTAAGTTATGCTGACTCCTAAATAATTCAAAGAAATCTACAGGTTCATTCTTTTCCATTTTCTACTCATGACCTTCTCTTCTTCCATCTCTCTTCCCCCTCTTTCCCCTCTTCCTTTCCCCCGCCTTCCTTTTCCTTCTGTGATGACAGGTTAGTTTAACATGAATATCTCATCTAAAAGTCTTCACAGCCCGTTTCAGTGTTCACCAATGTCTCCTTCCCCACTCCCACCCCCAACCTCCTTAGCTTGACTGAAGAGAGACTGCTCTTATTTTAAGGACACACATAAAGTGTAGCAGGCAATCACATTCAGTGCAATAACCAAGAGAAAATACGTGGGGCTTTTGATTGCTTTCCTGAAATGTCTCGTGTATTTCAAACAAACTTGTTGAAATTCAGGGCTAAGCCTGTTCCCACGAGACCCTTAAGACTCTGGCTGAGCATGACTTGTAAGCCTCCGCCCCACCCTCAGCGGTCGTCTGCTTCTGTGGCTTAGCTACGCCCTTCATCATCTCGCCCTTCATAGTCTCACCCTTCCTTGCCCCTGTCCCTTCCTCTCTGTCCATGACCCCTTCCCTGATTTGAGAGATCCAGACAAAGGTCTGATCCTTCCAAGGACATTTCCTCCACACATGACCCTTAAAGAGTTTACCTTTCTTCTGTACCCCGTGGCATGTGGCCTGTGTCACTGCGCTGTCACATGTCATTGTCTACCTTGTATTGTGTTCTTCACAGAATTTAAATGACATCATCTTCCATGCCACGGATGTCCCTTCCCCAGGATTCCTGTCCTGGTGAATTCCCCCACCTGTGTAAAAGAGTGAGGAGACTACCTGTGACTTTCTCATGACTGCCTCTTCCACATGTAAATGTGAAGTCCCATACCATCTTAGAATGTGTCTTTCCTTTTTAATTTTAATATATTTTTGGTTAAAATATAATTACAGCACTTTATTCTTCCCTTTCCTTCCTCCGGCTCCTCTCATGCCCCCTGCTTCTAACTCCTTCCATATCCCCCTTACTTTCAAATTGACAGCCATTTCATTCCTGATTATTGTTCTTGCATGTATATGCATGCACATGTAAGTTTTAAGAACCTGCTGAGTCTGCTTTTGCTGTTTGTGTGTATATAGTTTCAGCGTTGACTACTTGTAATGAACAGCCAAATAGGGGTCTTGTTCCCCTAGAAGGCTAACTCACTCTTTCCCTCTCAGCAGCTGCCTGTAGTTCCTTAACAGGGGTGAGACCCCATGAGACCCCCTCCCTTCTGTGTTAGTATGTCTATTGTTATTGCTATTATTTAGATCTTGTTTAAGCAGTCATTTCTGTGAGAAAGTGTTTCACTGCAAACTTGCTGATATTTTGTTTTTTAAAATCTTTCAGCTCTCTCATCCATAATGTCATAGATTTAGGAGCAGGGATGCAAGATGTAGCCACTGGGGCTGGGCTTCCCTTGATCTGCTATCACTACATTGTGTCCAGTTGTGGTTTTCAGCAGCAAAGAGGCTTCTTTGGCTGGGTGGTGGTGGGGCAAGACTTTAATCTCAGCATTCCAGAGGCAGAGGCAGGTGGACCTCTGAGTTTAAGGCCACCCTGGTCGGCAGAGCAAGTTCCAGGACAGCCAGGGCTACACAGAAAAACCCTGTCTCGAAAAGAGAGGTTTCTTTGATGAGGGGTGGTAGTTACACTTACCGGTGGGTGTAAGGAAAAGATTCAGAATATAGTTAGGAATTATGCTGTTTTAACCAAGTGGCTCTTCTAAGGTCCAGGAGCTCACTAGCTGGAAAGATGGATTAATTCCAGACACGATTTCCCTCTTGTAGGGCCTTATGTCCATTTAGAGAGTTTTTGGTTGCCCCTAGCATGTGAGTGCCACTACTGCACTATTCTGCATATTGTGCCATGCTGGTGATTACTGTTCTTAGATCTTGCAGCCGGTAGGACTGCTCAATTCTTCTTGCTCCCTCAGCAGCTTACATAGTATTTTCCGGAACCATAGAAGCTAGACCTCAGGAAGGAGGCTTTCAAGTCGATCCAGCTTGAGTCATCCAAGCTGTGTGTCCTACGTATGTGGTGTGTTCAGCAACAGAGACTTCAGCCTCTGAGAGGCAACCCATGGCAGCAGTCACAATCTATATTGTTTTGGGAGCCATTTGGACTACAGTGACTAGTCATTTGAAAGGAGGTTTCTCATGGCTGCTACTGGGATCTTGGTTAGTCAATGGTTTTTGTGGGGGGCACTGTTAGCCCGCGAGGCATAACTTTCTTTACACACACACACACGCACACACACACACACGCACACACACATTTTGTATGATTTTTCACAGGTATGAAATTGCTTGGGGCTTTACAAACAATTTCGGTGTTCTATACCCTTCCCTTCATTCTTCTTCCCCTTTTGTATTGACTTCCCCACTCCTCCCAAGTCGGAGCTCCCTTCCTGTTTTTCTGTTTCCTGCATCAGATCACCTGTATTCTTTTATCTTACCCACTGCATTCCAAGTACCTGTAGTTTTCTGGTTTCTCTAGTTACTCCATGTTGTATATTCACATCTGAGGAGCTGGAGCTAGGAACCATAGGTTAGAGGGAACACTTAGCATCTTCTGGGACTCAGTTACCTCACTTGATACAATCTTTTCTAGGTCCATTCATTTACCTGCAGATTTCAGGCTTGTACTTTTCTTCCCAGATGAATAGTATTCCCCAATATAGGCTCACCATGTTTTCACGAGCCATTCATGTGGGGAATGGACTTTTAGTTTTTTTCCTTTCCTAGTTATTGAGAATATGAATATGGCAACGAATATGACTGAGCACATTTCTGTGGAATAGGATGCCAAGGAGTAATATAGCTAAGTAATGTGCTACATTTATTTTCAGTATCTTCCATATTGTTTCTCAGGATAGCTGTATCAATTTGCATTCCCACCAACAGTGAATGAGGGGTCCAAGTGCTCTACAACCTTGGCAACATTTGTTGTCATTTGTTTTGCTGATCTGAGTCTAATTGATGGAAGTAAGAAGAAATCTCAAAAGTTGGCTTAATTTGCATTTCCCCTATTGCTAAGAATGATGAACACTTTTTGAAACATCTCTCAGCTCTTTAACTTATTCTTTTGGGAAATCTCTGTTCATTTTTTAAAATGTTGAATAATTTGTTTCCTTGGGTTTTTTGAGTTCTGTCTGTATTTTGGCTATTAATCCTCTGTCAGGATTAATAATGAATAGTTGTCAAAGACTCTTTCCCATTATATGAGTTTCTTCTTCACTAGATGGATTGTTCTGTACCTGTTCAGAAGCTTTTTAGTTTTGTGAGGTCCCACTTGTCAGGTTTTCTTTCTCCTTCCTGGGTTTGGTAGTCTAGGCTGGCAGCCATGGTCTTTTAGAACTTGGAATGCATTGCTCCAGGATCTTCTGGATTTTAGAGTTTCTTTTGAGAAGTCAGATGGACTTTGTATAAGTGTGACTTGTGGATTCTCCCCCCACCCCGGCTGCTTTCAGTACTCATTTCTCTCTTTATTTAGTGTTTTGTGTTTTGACTATGATATGACATGGGATATTTCTTTTCTGATCTCATAAAGTTGGAGTTCTGTATGCTTCTTGAATATGAATTTTATGAATATGTCTTTTTTCAGTTTTGTCTTATACATTTTTTTTTGGTTTTTCAAGAAAGGGTTTCTCTGTAGCTATGGAGCCCATCCTGGAACTAGCTCTTATAGACTAGGCTGGCCTTGAACTTACAGAGATCCGCCTGCCTCTGCCCCCGCAAGTGCTGGGATAAAAGGCATGCAACACCACTGTCTGGCGTTGTCCTGTGCTTTCATTAAAGATTTTGTTTGTGGGATTGTTCTGGTATTCTTTTCCCTCATTTATGCCTATAATAGAAGATTTGGTATTTTGTTGGTATCCTACATTTCCTGTATGTTTTTCCCATGCTTTTCAAAATTTTTTAAAATCTTATTTCCTTATTTCATCTAACTTCAGGTTCTATTATAACTTCTGCTTGAGTCCTTCTGTTTATAAGCCTTTCCTCTGAGTTTTCTAATTGGGATGTTGAGATTTTCAGCTCTATCTTCATTTTAGTTTTTCAGTTTTCTCTTTATTGAATTTAATTTTCAAATCTTGTATTATCTTTGTCATTTCACTTAGCATTGGATTTGTTTTTTTCTGGATATAACTCTAGCATTTATTGTTATTCTCTTGAAGATCAGCGATGTGTTTGTTCATATTTTTTAATGTTATGAATTTTTTGATAAAATTATTTTTTAAAAAATTCTGTGTCTTGGGATTTATCTAAGTAGTTTGAAGGATGAGAAACATGGTGTCCTGGTCATCAGTGTTGTGATTTGCCCTGGGCATGTGGAATTCTTTGGTTGTGTCTAATGTGATAATATGGCTTTCCTTAGGTCAGGCCAATGCAGGAGCTCTATGACGTGAATTAGGCCAGGTAAAACTGATGAACGGGCTGTTTGCCTGCACCAGGCAAAGATGGCTCCTGATGAGTCTGAAGCTAATCCTGCGGGTGCAGATGAGAGGATGGTTGAGGGAGGGACGTGGGCCTGTGGGTGTGGACATATCCACAGGCTAGGAGGTGGTCAGGGAGAATGAAGGTATCATGGGTAAGGAAGAAGAGACTTAACAGTCAAAGTGGCTTTTGACCAAGAGAGATAAAGCTTGCAGATCTGGAACTAGGCTGACGGAGATTGCAGTGGTCAAGAGAGGGGACAGGATGGAAAAGGGAAGGGGTAACCTATCCCTTACAAGTTACTCATTACCCAGCAACAACGACTCACAAACAAAGAAGGTTTACAGCCTCAGATGTGCAATTAAGTTTGTGGATTTGCAGATTATAATATATTTTTCCCATCTGTTGACTTCGTTAACTCTTGAGCTCTAGGTTATATATCTCTACCTGCCTGAGTCCAGTGCTGCTCATATGCAATCCGTCTTTCTCATGAGATTAGAATATTTGTTATAATGCAAATATAACTTTTTAATTTTCTTGCTTAATATTTTACTGGTTTGAAATGTCTTTAAAATAAAGTTCAAAACCATATAATTGTACACACACATGTGCACACACACATAAAATTCTTTATGATTAGGCCTTACTTGGTAATCCATCATTGCATATGGGTACAATCTTCTTTATTCTCTGACCTGTGATGAATAAAGATATTGCCTGTGTCAATACATGTGAAGGGGACTTTTCCTATTTGTTTGGACTTCTTGCAAAAGCCTCAGTGAAAGAATGATTGTGCTGGCTAATTTTTGTCAACTTGACACAATTAGTAGTTACTTTTGAAGTGGGAATCTCAACTGAAGAAATGCCTAGATCTGATTGTCCTTTGGGCATATTTACGGGGAAAGATTTTTGATTGTTGATTGATAAAGAAGGGTCCAGTCCAAAGAGAGAGGAGACATCCCTAAGCAGACACATTTGGGGTGTATGACAAAGCTTTCTGAGCGCGATCAAGGGAGTGTCCAGGAAGCAGTGTTCCTCCATGGTTCCTTCCTCCAAGTTCCCACCCTGAACTCAGCGATAGCCTGTTACCTGCAAATGTAAGCCAAACAGATCCCTTACTCCTGCTTGTAGTTATGTAGTTAGACTATTTTGTAACCGAAAGCAAGATAGAATACCCGCATATGTTAGGTTTCTATTGCTTCTAAAGAGAGCAGGTAGCCACTTCTAAAGGACATTACAAATACAGCACAAAGCAGGTGCAAACATCAGCTTCCATAGCCTGCCTTTCCCAGTGGAAGATGGTGCTGGGAGATTTCTACTCTGCTCTCCATGAAAATCAGGGACTGAATCCTGTATCATGTCACATGAGGAATCTTGGTTAAGCACCTCAATATAAGACACAATATTCAGACTCTGGTAGAAGAGAAATTAGGCAATACCCTTGAACTCATAGGCACAGGAGAGAACTTTCTGACCAGAACCCCAAGAGCACATACATTAAAGCTGAAGTTTGTAAATGGAACTTCGTGAAGCTAAAAGGTTTCTCTGTAGCAAAGCACACAATCACAGCAGTGAAGAGGCAGCATACCGAGTGGGAAAACTTCCTATTAGCTGTGCATCTGAAAGAGAATTAGTGTATAGAATATATACATAATTTTAAAATTAAGAAGTTGAACAAACACCCCAGTTAAAAGATGGGGACTAGAACTAAACAAGATTCTCAATGATGAAATCCAAATGGTTGAAAAATACCGAAAAATGTTCAATATTTTAGCTGCTAGAGAAAATTCAGAGTAAAATTTCTTTGAGATTTCATCTGACCATAGTCAGAATGGCTAAGGTTTAAAAAATGTTGAAAATGTCTGCATGGATGTGAGGGAAAATGAACACTTATTCATTGGTGGTGGAAATACAAACAGGTGCAGCCAATACAAAAATCAAGGTTCCTAAAAAAGATAAAAATAGATCTACCATATGACCCAGTCATATTCCTGTTAGGTACACACGCAAAGAACTCAGTATGCTAGTCTAGAGATATCTGCTCATCCATATTCACTGCTGTTCTTTCCACAATACCAAGAAATGGAAACAGCCAAGATGCCCATCAACTGATTAGTGGGTAATGAAAATGTGGCATATTTATACAACGGAATATCATCTAACCTTTAAGAAACCTGAACTATACAGATAAATAGATGGAAGAGAAACAGTCATTCTGAGTGAGGTAACCCAGACCCCCCCTCCCCCCAAAAAAGCACGTGTTTTCTTTCATCTGTGGATGTTAGTGTTGAATGTTTAGATATGTATGTTTTATTTGGATTACCCCCCCCCCAAAGTGAGAAAATTACTAAGGTACCATGGGACTTTCTCAACATGCAATGAGAAGTTAACCCCCAAGTAAATTTTTGTTTATAAGTTGCCTTGGTCATGGTGTCTTCTCACAGCAGCAGAACAGTAACTAAGACACTTAACATGACTATTTTTTTTATGTCCTTAATGGTTTGTCATCTATCTATAATTGTTTTCTCCTAAGTTGGAAAATGTGCTTTGTTTGTTTGTTGTTTATTTTTAGACAGGGTCTCACTGTATAGCTCTAACTGATCTAGAACTGGCTACATAGATCAAGCTGGCTGCTAACTTTCAGAGGTCTTCTGCCTCCAAAGGTATGTGCCACCGGATAAGAGTGATTCTTGTGTTTATGAATCGAATGATGGTGAATAGTCTATGTCCTTTCCAAACACTGAGTAGATTTCTCATGTTTGCTCTTCGAGAGCTTTTAGTTATCTTCCTCAGCACTTACAAATCAGCATGAAACTTCAGCTATTTCTTGAAACAAAATTGCAAGAAGAGATGGTTAGCCATGCACTGCTAAAATGAGTTGACTTAATAACAAGAAAAATAGCGAAAGATGGAGCTAATTAACCAATGGTCATGCCTTTAGAAGAGACAGCTAAGGGAAGACAGGCAGGGGGTAGAAACAGTTCAGTGCACGCACAAGCTTGAGGCTAGCAATTGGAAAATACTACCTTCTTTCCCTCTGAGTTTAAGCCCATCGGAAAGTCTCCTAAGCAGAAGTGTCAAGGAAAACATCAGGCACCAGCTTTGTATTCTGATACAGATATGAATAATTTACAATGGTATAAATTTTGCTTTATTGATATAAGTTAAGGTCAATTTTGTTACATGTATATGTGTTTCTGATCTTGATCAAGGTTTTGTGATTGTGTAATTCATTTAATAATGTAAGGTATAATTAGGAAATATAGGTTGTTAATGAATAATAATCAATAATAGTCAAGTTTGTAGTCATGTTAGTTAGATTTTCTAGATAGGCATTCATATCTTTCAAAGACTACAGAATATGGCATTTTGAATGTTTTAATAACTTAGGGCCTTTCATGACAA
This sequence comes from Neodon shergylaensis, assembly GCA_025134845.1. Taxonomy (NCBI): domain Eukaryota; kingdom Metazoa; phylum Chordata; class Mammalia; order Rodentia; family Cricetidae; genus Neodon; species Neodon shergylaensis. The sequence continues at coordinate 10,918,862 of JABTXL010012493.1, forward strand.
TGAGACACATCTGCTCCTGGCAGTACCAGCTACTTCAAGAGGAAGATGGGCATTGAAGAGGCTCCTTATGGAATTTGATAGCCATTTGGTCAAGAAACTGTTCTTGCCTGGACTGTTGCATAACCTAGACACAGAGAACCTGCAGAGAGAGGACTGCTGAACTTGCCTAAAGGTGAGATGATTCTTCGGGGTTCCTGATTCATGAAAGAGTCTGCGAGATATTCTGCAGGATACAGAAGAAAGTGACTGAACTGTCTTTGAAACTTCCTGCTTCATGGAAAAGTCTGCTGGATATTATGGGCCTGAAGGCTAAAGATGGATGCACCCAGATGGGTGACTGTCCAGACAGTGAGATGTCTCTGTCATTTCTAGAGTTTTGGAAGTTGCTTACTTCTTGTTTACTTAGGTAATATTATATCCTTCTGGAGTCTTTGATGGAGTTGAAGAATGGATAGTTATAGTTTTCCTTAGTTATGATAAAAAATAAAATAGATATAAATATTGTGACTGTAATTCTTGCTTGATAACTGTTTTGTTATATGTAATTTTACTATGTTAAAGTGAAAGCCTTTTTTGTTTAAACAGAAAAAGGAGAAATGATGTAGGAGGGTCTTCTGTTTTGTGTTGATTTCATTGGTTAAATAAAGAAACTGCCTTGGCTTTTTGATAGGACAGAAAATTAGGTAGGCAGAGTAGACAGAACAGGATGCTGGATAGAAGGCAGTGTGGTAGACGCCATGACTCTCTGGCTCGAGATGGACATAGGCTAGAATCTTGCTGGTAAGCCACAGTCATGTGGTGATACACAGATTTATTAGAAATGGGTTAATTAAGATGTGAGAGTTAGCCAAGAAGAGGCTAGAGATAATGGGCCAGGCAGTGTTTTAAATGAATATAGTTTCTGTGTAATTATTTCTGGTAAAGCTAGCTGGGCAGCAGGATGCGGCCCGCTCACCTCATCACTACAATATTCTCTCACTGGGCCAGGCCTTCTTGCCTTTTTAGGATCTGCAGAGAAAGGTTCAGTTAGCATAAAAACATTGTCTAAAGGAGAGGGTTCATTGGAGCCCTAATAAGAGAATAGTGTTGAATGATCCGGGCACTCACAAATCCTGTCTTCATCAACAGGAGCTTGACAATATTAGGAGCAACTTGTTCTGTCACTTTGTGGCAACAATCAGATTCCCATAGCAATGGTCATCAAACTACAAAGTGGCTGCTTGGGAAACACCAGCTCCTGGGTTTGCTGAATTTAAGGCACCAGAAAAGGTTGGATCACAGACCTTTAGCTCAGGCCATGACCAGGGACCAAACCAGGACTGGGACCACAGTATGGGTGGTGGCTCTGTGTATCTGTGGTCTGTGACTCTGACTACCCCCTCAGCATCTATTGGGGTTCATAGTGGCATTTCAATTATATTTTAATAAATAAATCTTGCCTGGAGAATCAGAAAAGTAAAATAGCCACGATGGTCAGCCTTACAGACCAGGCAGTGGTAACACACACCTTTAATCTCAGCAGCCACACTAGTTGCCATAGACACTTGGTGCTGCATGCCTTTAATCCCAATGGTGCACACCTTTAATCCTAGAACTAGGGAGGATTATAAAATGGGAGGAAACAGCTCTCAGACACAGTCTTGGTCTGAGATTCCTGGAGACAGGATTGTCTTTTCAAACTGAGGTCGAGCTAAGAGCCAGTGGCTGGCTGCTTTGCTTTTCGGATCTTCAGGTTGAATCCCAATATTTGTCTCTGAGCTTTTATTAGTTGTGTTTCAGGGGTTGGTTGACTCCAGCTCTCAATTAGAGACATTTTCTGTAATTATTCAGCTTTAGCATTGAGCAGCCAGCCTGGGGTAACCAGGATCAGACAAATGAATTCTTCCCCAAATCCCTACTTAGGGGTGCTGTAAATTACCCACAGAGGAGATGAAATGGAAATTCTAGGAATAAAAGTCTCTTCCATGCACTACTAATCAGAGTGGGACCTAATTAACCTAATAAACCTAAGAAGGATCCAGTGTTCAGAAGTTTCCTGTTTGTTTGAAGAATAATAAACTGTTTGCTTCTGTCCGTTTTGTCCCTCCAGCTTGTCTAGCACTCCGGCACTCAGCAAACTGGTTTGCTAAGTGTTTAAAGTTTATGTCACTAAAGTTCAGGGATACTTGATAAGGGCTACCACACAATGGTTGCAGTGTCACTATGCTTACATTACAGGTAGAGGTTGGAGATGGGAAAGGTCTTACTTCCTGTAATGTAGGGACTGAAGTGGAGTCCAAATCCAAGATTAGGTATGCTTGCATACAGTATTAGTTAAATGTTCCATGACAGCTGGTGACATCACATACACACACAGGAAGTGGAGAGAGATGATAGCTGGTGACATCACATACACACACAGGAAGTGGAGAGAGATGACAGCTGGTGACATCACATACACACACAGGAAGTGGAGAGAGATGACAGCTGGTGACATCACATACACAGGAAGTAGAGAGAGATGACAGCTGGTGACATCACATACACAGGAAGTGGAGAGAGATGACAGCTGTCACGTCACACATACCCACAGGAAGTGGAGAGATATGAATGCTGATATTAAGTCTGCTTTCTCCTGTTTTATTCAGTTCAGAACCCCAACCTATTGAACAGCGCTTCCCAGAGTTATGGTAGGCCTTCTCACCCAGTTAATCTAATTCTGATAATCCCTCATGGACATGCCTAGAGGTTTATTTTTAGAGTGGTTATAGATCCTGTCAGGTTGACAGTATTAACCTTCAAACGTGCTAACATTACTGTAACAAATACTGATGCTCTCCCACTGGGATTGGGTTTTTCTCTTTCCTTGAATTCCTGTAGTATGTGTTGACCCAGACATGATATTCACATCTTTTTAGTTTCCCCAAAATATCACTTACATGATTTTGAGGCAGGTAGATCCCTGTGAGTTTTGAGGCCATTCTGGTCTACAAAGCGAGTTCCAGGACAGTTAGGACTACACAGAGAAACCATGTCTTGTAAAATTAAAAAAATGCACCTTATTTTGTCCCTGAAGAATTTCTACTCCTCCCACCCCTTTTTGGCCATGCCCTCACTTTCCTTCTATTTCTTTCTCCACGTCCTCGGCAAATATCACTTAGGAGCAAGCAAGAGCAAGAATTCATCCTTTTTCATTTTGCATTCTTTTCCAGACAGGAACTCAGGTGGCCTAGGCTGGTCTCTCAAATTCACTCAGTATCTTAGACTGCCTTTAGACTCCAGATACTCCTGCCCAAGCCTCCCAAATTCTGGGGTGACAGTCAAGCACCACCATATCTAAACAAAGCGACTTTCTTTCTTTTCAGCTTCTGCCTGTCATGGACTTCTGTCTGAAGAGCTTAAGTGTATCTGCTCCCTTCCTTTGCCCTCAAAATGTCAACCACACTCTATGGTGAATGCGCCCAATCTTCCTGACAGAGCAGTAGATGGAATTTTCACCTGTAGAGCCCAGAGCCTGACACCCCACAGCAAGCCTTAGATCCGCATGTCCATGGATGCCAGCTGACTCGTTCTAAAGCCTTTCAGGCGGGAAAGTTCAGGAAAGAACGAGGAGACTGGAAGGACATAGAAGGGGTGTGCTTTTTATCTTCACATTTGTGTGTGGATGTGGGAAAGGCAAGTTGTAAGTTTCCTTTTTGAAATGTATGTTCTCTTCCCCTGCCTTCAGCCTTGCTTTCTCCTGGCTCTGCCCTTGCTTAGCACAGCTAATGTCCTTGATAAAGCAAAAGTAGAGATGTGTCTGTGAGGAGGGAATTTGGGCATAAAAAATGATGTTAAAATGTAGATACTACAACTTATAGCACTACAAGAGAAATAATTTCTTTATTAAAAATTTCCTTTGTGGGTGTATAGGCATGCATGTGCAAGTGAACTACGTATGTGTGCATGTTCAGATGCACATATTCACATGTGTGTATGTGCATGTAGAATTCAGATGTCAGCTTTAAGCACCATTGCTCAGATGCCACCCATACTGTTTTTGACTTAGGCTTGCTCGTTGGCTTTGAACTTGTCATCAGTTGGGCTGAATGGATTGTAAACTCCAGTGACCAGCCTGCCTCTGCTCTCCCTGAACTGGGAATAATAGCATGTGCCACCACACACAACACTCGAATATATAATCTGATGATCAAATGCAAGCCCTCCAGCTCTCATTGCCTGTGACAGAGCCATCGCCATAGCCTGGCAAATGCTTTCTTATACGTTTCCTGGGAGAAGACAGAGAAAATACAGTTGAAAAACCCACTGCTTCTATGTGGCTACTTTCTTTTTCTAAAAGGGTGTTTTTTAAGTACTAGAAAAATTTCATTTATTAGTCTATAAAACAAGGGCATCATTTTGTAGCATTGAAGGGGTCCCTTTTAACTACCTATTACAGACCATAATAGGAGGCAGATTTTCTCAGGGACTAGGTGGTAACTGTGAAGTTGGCCACATTCATTCTCATCGTCCACGCATCTGTCACTTGTGTTTGCTCAGCTGTGTGTTAGTGTAACCCAGTGTTAGAGCGGATAGGCTCGGACAGAAGAGATAAGGCTTGTTGTGACCCAGGGGTTCAGAGATCTCATCCTAGGATCAGCTGCTCCGCTGTTGTGCTTGTGATGAGGCAGCTCGTGATGGAGACACCTGGTACTTGACAGGGCAGGGAAGGGAGTCTGACATTCCTTCAGGGCATACCTCCTGCCACCCACTTCTTTCCCATTGAGCCTTTCCAGGGTTCTGTCAGTTCGTGACTGTGAGACACCAGTGACTGAGTCTTTAACACATGGTCCTTGGGCAGATACTTTTCCCAGGCCACACAGGTTACAAATTGATCTATTTAGATTTGATTTGGCTTATTTCTTTTAGAGTAAACTAGTAATGAATATTCTTAGAAATCCTTTTGAACACTGGGTGCTAATTACCTTTCTCACTTGAGACAATTAGACAATGAGAAATGTCTAGTTCATCAGTTGTTTAAAGATTCAATATATACATAAAAGGTATATTACTCTTTTCTCTATTACTACCATGAGGTTTTTAAAAGCTAAATTTTAATTAGCTTATTTCCTACAATAAGCCAACTGCTTACTATACTGTCTACTGCACTTCTTCAGTAGATGTAATATATGCACGGGATGTTCATAGAGCAAGGGATGGATGCACTTGATTCTACCTGTATGTACATGCTAAACAGAATATTCAAGCAGCATGAAGCCTGAGCCTTTTTTGAACATGCTAGGTTCTATAATGGTGATGGTGATAATAATAATTATTATATATTGTGAAAAACTAAGATATTAGATTTATGTATTAAAACGTTATCAGCTTTTAATACTTCAGTCTGGTACTTACATTGTGAGAGAACCAAAATTTGTGTGTGCTCTTTGGGAAGGTCTCACCCTGCTTTTGTTTTCGCGGTTGGCTTTTGCTTGTTCTTATTCTCTAGAGTAGATAATTAACTCTCTTTGGAGGAGGCTGTTAGTGAGCTGAATCTTCAGGGATCAGTAGGAATGTGCTGAGTGAGTGTCCAAGGTGGCCAGGTTTGGCATGTCCTCTAGTTGCTGGGCAGTGTATGTATGTGTATATAAGTGAGCTGAGTTGATATTAAAGCATAATTGTCATCAAGCAGCAACTAGGAAGGGCTGGGTACATTTCTGTGGTGTTTCTCAAGAACCAACAGACCATGGAAAAGAATTTGAACTATGGAAAAACTATTCTGATAACATCAAATGTTGATCGTGAAGGTGGGTGCTATGCAGATTAAACGAAGGTAAGTTATTAGTGTGTGAGGTACTGTTGTGGACAAGTGATTATTAGGGAGCTGTACCATGACAACAAAATTGCAGAAAGTACAATGTAGTGACAGATGAAATAAACACAAGGACCCTTACGTTGGTAAATTGACAGAATGAATATGAGTATGAGCAGAAGACAGCGGCAGGACAAAAATTTTCTATTGCTACTTCTGCAGCTACTTTCACTTCCTGTGCTACAGTAGGCCTTGGTAATTATAGTGTCATCACCCAAAATAAGAAGCACGGAAAGATGGCTGAATTTTAGAGGAGGGGAATTTCAGCTCGTCATGCATGCCTTGATTTTCAGGAGCTGCACTGGTGATTCCCAACCATTCACATTTCCACTAAAGTCAGGAATAAGACAGGGTTGTCCACTCTCTCCAAACTTATTAAATATAATACTTGAAGTCTCAGTGGGAGCAATAAGACAACCAAAGGATATCAAGGAGATAAAATGGGAAGGAACAAAAAAATAAAAAATCAAAGTATCTTTATTTGCAGATGATATGACCCTAAAACTCCACCAGAGAAACATCTATAGCTGATAAGCCTTTTTCAGCAAAGTCTCAGGTACAGATTAGCACACGAAGATTAGTAGCCGTCCTATGTGCAGTTGCCACACTGAGAAAAAATGTGCAATGATGCCTTTCACAACCTAAAATATGGAAAATTTCTAACCATGCAAGTGAAAGACTTGTATAGGACATCGAAGAAAGAATTAAAGAAGACACCAGAAAATGGAAAAATCTCCCAGGCGCATGTATCAGTAGGATTAATACAGTGAAAATCAGCATCCAACCAAAAAGTGATTTACAGATTCAACTGATCGCCATCAAAATTCCAAAACAGATTTTCACAGAACTTGAAAGGACAACTTTTTAGCTTTATACAGAAATGCAAAAACTTAGAATAGCTAAAACTATCCTGCATAATGAAAGAACTGTTGGAGGTATCATCATCCCAGATTTTAAATTGTACCACAGAAATATAATAAAAACAGCAGCATGCTATTGTCATTAAAAAAAACTTGTTGATCAATGGAATTAAACTGAAGTCTCAGACATAAATTAACACATTCATTCATGGCCACCTGACTTTTGTTAAACAAGCCAAAGACCCATCTCTATTTCCTTCCTTCCCTCCTTTTCCTTTCTCCCTCCCTCCTTTCATCTTTATTTTCCTCCTTTACTCCCTACCTCGTCTCTCCCTTTTCTCCCTTTCTCTGTCTTTCCTTCCCCTTTCCTACCACTGCTCTTCTCTTCCTTCCTTTCTATCTATTGCTTTTGTTTTACAATTTTTAAATGCTGGTTATTATGTGTAGAACGGTAGAGGGTAAGTAGCATCATATTTTTCTACTTCCCATGTAGATTAGATTCATGTTATGTCTCTCTTACGGTTCTCTTTGTTGTCTTGGTTCTCTATGGTTGTGAGTTGTAAGCTTGTTTTTTTTTTTATATCTAAAAGCCACTTATATGTGAGTACATATTAAATTTGTCTTTCTAGGTCTGGGTTACCTCACTCAGTATGGTGTTTTATGAATCCATCCATTTGCCTGCAAATTTTAAGATGTCATTATTTTTTTCTGCTGTGTAGTACTCCATTGTGTAAATGTACTACATTTTCTTTATACATTCTTTGGAAGATGAGGCATCTAGGTTGTTTCCAGGTTTTGGCTATTACAAATAATGCTGCTATGAACATAGTTGAACATATTTCCTTGTGGAATAATTGAGAATCCTTTGGGTATATACACTGAAGTGGGATTGCTGAGTCTAGAGGAAAGTTGTTTTCTAATTTTCTGAGAAATCACCAGACTGATAGTTAAAGGGGCTGTACCAGTTTGACTTTCCATAGAACTTTTAATGTGAGGGCATAGATTCAGTCAGTTGAGCTGGGCTGCGTCTTTATCATGATCATTGTTACTGTTAGTATCCCACAAGCTTTACATTTCTCCAGCCCAGTAGTTGGACTGCTTTCTGCCTTAGTTTAGTGTGGGGATTGGGATGCCAATGGATTTTCATGGTTTAGTTCCACCTTCAAGTTTTAGGCATCCCATTGATACTTCTGTGGTCTTTCCATGCTCTTGCTTTTTGTGCATGTAAAGCTCATGACAACAACCATGGAGTTTTCCAATATCCCAGTATAGTCTCAGCTCATTCAAGGCTTAAAGACCAGAGTCTCAGAATTCTGTCCTCTGCTTTGTTGGTCACAGTGTAAGATCGGTGTTCTGTACTAGGTAGGAGTCTCCTCCTCCAACAACAGCAATAATAGATCTCCACTCATTTCACATTCCAGGGGCCAGCTCGTCTTCCTGCCCTTCCTCAGTGAAGAGTACTCTTCTCTCTAGACTTTCCCCATAAGCAGAGTCACTGACTCCTTTTTGGGAATTATGTTGATTTTGGCAATCAAGTTAATGGTTTTTATAATCTTTTTTCACTGTTAAGTTGGGAATAATGTTCTCTTCTCTTTTTCATGTTTTGAGACTAATGGATTTTAATGCAATAATGAAAAAACCTATTTATATGATTTCAAATTTTACACTGCAGCTTACCTATAGGGACTTACTATTTGCTGAATTATAAGAACACTCAGATCTCTGAAAAGATTGTTCAAATGCTTCCTTTCTACCTGCTCATTTGTGTGATTCTCACCTTTATATATACTTCAACAACAGCAGTGGCTCATAATAGGTCGAATTAAGCAGAGTTGAGTACTCACATGCCTTCTATTTAGACAGAAATCCAAAGGACCGGGGGTTTCCTGTAAGATTGTGTCTCCTGGTAACCACAGAGGACGTACCTACCTATAGCGTCTCACCAATGTGATTACCAAAACATGTGATGAACAATGTAACAGCATTAGACAGGCCAAAATGGATGGCAGAGATCACAAGGCCTCAACCCTACACAAAGAACTGCAGATAACTAGGGAAGGCTGAGAACAAGAGAAAAAGACTTCCGCAGTGGAGAACACACCAATTAGTTATCCATCATCAAATGGTCATCGCTGAAAGCATACATAGAAGTAATGTTATACAGACTGAGCTGGTTATATTTAGGGATATGTATGCTCATACATACAAATCCATATCCATATCCATACATATGTTTCAAAATTAATGAACAAAAGAGACCATGAATTTGAAAGAGAACAAGAAGAGGAACATGGGAAGATTCGAAAAGCGGAAACTGAAGGGAAAAAAGTAATTATATTTTAATCTCAAAAATAAAAGTAAAATATTTCTAGATAACCATAAGGAATATTAGCAAAAGTAGTGACATTCTTTTTATTATTTTTCTTCTGGAAAAATCCAAAATTTAAAAAGCTAATCATTTCTTCTATTATATCATAGGTTTAATAGTATTTATAATGAATTAAGTAAAATAATATTTGAAAATAGTAAAGATTTTAAATTTTCCCACTCTTAATTCTCTAAGATGATAAATATGTGTAGTTACAGCATGTGAAAGCAATAATTCTGTATGATTCTCAAGGATTTTTAAAGCTATAGGGAGTTGCTGGGATGAGAACAATTCTGAACTAGAGAGGTAGATAGAATCATTGACAGCGGATGTCTGTGGCTGAGTTCGGGCAGCTGAACCACTCAGAAGTCAGTAGTGTCTAGTTCGTCTGTGAGTGTGAAAAACTCCAGGGAATAGAAAGAAACCTAGAATGATGACACTCTTTTGGCTCAACAGAAGTAATAAGTAAGAAAGGCTTGAGAAGAAACCACTAGGGGGCTATCTTGTAACAGTGCCAGGGAACCCCAGGAGGGATGGGTTTCTGTCTCAAATCAGCCAATGCATTAGTGAAGGCAAGGTCACTTGAGCCCAGCTGTGATATATTAGCGAAAAACGAGGCCTACACCTCCCTCAAATGTCATAAGACTTTGAGTTCTTGCTCTGCAAACACACACACACACACACACACACACACACACACACACACACACCATCTCCACCATCACCTCCACAACAAACAACAACAATGAAATCATGTAGAAATATAGGCCAATACTTAGTCTGTAGTGTGGAGAACTAAGTGAACTGGTGGGAACATCTCAGATGCTCAAGTTAATAGCAGGCAGACTCCAGGCATCCATACAAAGGTGTTTGTTTCCTTACAGTTCTGAAAACTTGAAGCCTAGGCTTCCAGGCACTAACTCACATTTTACACATGCATGTCATGGACTATCGTTTTGTGATTTTTATTGGCAATGAAATTATGCCTTCAAATCCATTTCATTCATTAAATTAATTCAAGAACCTGTCTCTTGAGTATTATTTTTCAGGTGTTAATATAAAAGCTTTTTCTTTATAGCCCAAGAGTCTACTATGATAGAAATCCTTGAATGAGGAACTTGAGAGTCATATACCTGTTGGAGGAGTGGGGGAGTATAGCACAAATTCTAATTTGTATTAATAATTAAAGCTCAGAGTCAGCTATCAGGGTGAAAGCCGAAGGGTCAGAGAACAGAGTGGCCAATCCCTAGAGTACTTACCTCTACCAATGCTCAGACCAAAGGGGCAATCCTACCCCTACAAAACCTCAGACTGCCTCCTCAGACTGCTTCAGACTGACCGCCTGAGCTCCTGTCTCTTCTCGCATTATATTCTTTTTTTTTAATTAATGAATAAAGAAACTGCCTTAGCCTGTTGATAGGGCAGGACTTAGGTAGGTCGCATTATATTCTTGTCTCCACCCACCTCCCTAGTGCTGGAGATCACATTTGTGTGAATTCTGTTTCTCTTTTAAACTGGATCAATTTCACATAGCCCAGGGTGGCCATGAACTAACAGGGATCTGTCTGCCTCTATCTCTGGAATGCTGGGATTAGAGTATGCTACCACTGCCTGGTCTCTATGGCTAGCTAGTGTGGCTAGCTCTATATTCTGATCCTCAGGCAAGCTTTATTTGTAAGATCATAAACAAAATGTCACCACAGGGGTGCAATGTCAATACTCTCAGTCTTGTTTAGCTATTATTTCCCCCCCAATTTTCCTTTGCTTTATTTCTTAATTCCTCTGTCTAATCAATTACTAAGATCCATACATTCTTCTTTTATCAAGTTTTCCCAGGAAAGTATTTTGCATTTGCATCTGTGCAGTAGTAACTCAAGTCTCCTAGGGAAGTCTAATTGGAAGATGGCAACAGATTTTAAACTAATTTTCTTTACCTGCTTCTTTTCTTGAATTTGTATCTGACTCAGTGGGAGTCAGATGGGAAGTTTAGACTGAGTCACAGTCTTTTTTAGGCATAGTTTGCACATTAGCCAAATGGTCAGATGTGTGCAAGCTTCTTATATTTGTTATTTAGATTAAGTGAGCTAACACATGTAAATACCTGACAAGGAGTTCTCAGGCAGTGGGAGGGGATGTTCTCGGTGATGTGATCTAACAACTTGTCATTCATTTTCTCACAGTCTGGTGGGGTCACAATCTTTAACATATTAAATAATGTTTACCTGCAATGTTTCCCGTTTAACTTGCTGAATTCCAGTTTAGACTTAGGGTTTAGCTCAAATGCCCCCTATGGTGACAGTCTTTACTTATCCCATCAACTGAAAATAATTTTTCCTTTTCTGCGTTTTCTGTTCCAAATGCCCCCAGAGTTGTCTGGAGGTACTTTTATTTTTCCCCCTCAGATTAGACGTCAACAGTGGAGTGCATATGACCCAGCTGTCAAGAAATACTTCTCATTTCATCTTAGGGTAGAGAGGTCGTGCATTCTTGTATACATCTGTGTGGTATGCATATACATTTTTGTGTGCTTACATATGTCCATCAAAACCAAGTACCTCCCTTAGTCACTCTCTGCCTTAGTCTTTGAGACAAGATCCCTCACTGAGTATGGAACTCTGATTTGGGAAGACTAGCCAGTGAGTTCTTAGGATCCTCCTGTGTCCATCTGTCACCAGACTTCACTTGTGGTGTGGGAAGTCCTTCTGTATATATGTTGCTTTTATTGGTTAATGAATAAAGAAGCTGTTTCAGCCAGTGGCTTAGCAGAATAGAGCTTGGTGGGGAAACCTAAATTGAATGCTGGGAGAAAGAAGGCAGAGTCAGGAGATGCCATGTAGCTGCCAGAGGGGAAAGATGTGAGTTGCCAGTTGAAACCTTGCCGGTAGGTTACGAGCTTCATGGTAAACCATAGAAATGGGTTGATTTAATATGTAAGAGCTTGCTATGAGTATGCTATAGTGATTGGCCAAGCAGTGATTTAATTATTACAGTTTCTGTGTGATTATTTTGGGAGTCTGGGCAGCCAGGAAATGAACAAGAAGCCTCCTACAATGCACTTGGGTGTTGGAGCTTCATGTCAGATCCTCATACCTGAACATCTTCCTACTCCAGAGTCCATGTGTTCTAAGACATATTCTTTGATGACTTGTTTTCCTCCAGCCCCTGCCACCTATATCAGCTATACCAGTAAGATTATTGCCTCATAATTCTATTTACAGCCAGTTTTCTTTGTTGACCCCTGGTATCTCCTTGCTTTGAGGGGTTTCTCTTTTTTCTTCATTGTTTTCTTAGGTAACTTTGCTATATTTTCTGCTTCCTGCTCCTAGTCTGACCAAACTACTAGGCTGCTAGTTAATACAGCAATGCCTTCTATAGTTGTACCACTGCTTGTCTTCTACAGCTTAAATTTCTGTCTAAGGAGTAATGTACTCAACCCCACACCAGTTATTTTCCTTACCTCTAACAGTACAGATCTCTTCCTGAAGCTTACCCTCTCCTGCTTCTGTGACTTTATCTTAACCAGAACGAGCTGTGTCCTATCCCCAGACTCTACTCTCTTCTTCATGCCATTGTTCCTCTAACTTTAGGAACTCCATGCTAAGCATCTGGAAGTAACCAGTCTTGACACACAGCACTGTTTACTCGCCTGATGCTCACTGTATCCATCCCTACCTCTGAGTAGTGATGGCTTCCATCTTGTAACTCCCATTTATTATAAGGTCTTTTAAGGCTTGGGCAGTGATTTATCACTCTTATTCCACACAGAGCCTTCCTCAATATTTTGCAATGAAAAGGTTTTAAAACAAACAAGCAGTGAAGGGAATAGATGAGGATTTGAAGATAATCATTGTGTGTCATGTGAAATCATTTTTACCTATTCCATCATCTTTCTTCCAGTGGAGCCTTTGGTTTTGGGTCAGAGCTTTGGGGTAGAGGTACTCAGGCCTCTTGAGCGAGAGAAATTGCTCTGTGCACACCATTAGCACTAGAGAGAGAAAAGAAATCCTTGTCTGAAATAGGCATTTCCTTCTACTTGCAACACACACAGACCAAGGCAGGTGCTGACTAGATGCTTGCTGGGGGATGTGAGACAATGGCATAAGGAAGATGTCAGGCCGACAGTCATTTTCAAATGAATGCTCCAGGACCATATGTAGTGTAAACTCAGCTCCTGCTTGTCCTTGCTGCTGTTCCAGTCAACTGTGTGCTCACTGTAGTAACAGCTCTGTCTCAGTGGAATCAGTTGACAGTGTTACCAACACAGGCAGCAAATGGATGGAGCTGGAAAACTGCGCTGACCTTTTTTTTTATATAACAAAATTTATTTTATTTTATTTTTTTAAATTTTTTATTGAGAAAAAGAAATAAAAAAAAAGTTTCCGCCTCCTCCCAGCCTCCCATTTCCCTCCCCCTCCTCCCACCCTTCTCCCCCTCCCCCCACTCCTCTCCCCCTCCCTCTCCAGTCCAAAGAGCAGTCAGGGTTCCCTGCCCTGTGGAAAGTCCAAGGTCCTCCCCCCTCCGTCCATGTCTAGGAAGGTGAACATCCAAACTGGCTAGGCTCCCATAAAGCCAGAACTTGAAGTAGGATCAAAACCCAGGGCCATTGTCCTTGGCGTCTCATCAGCCCTCATCGTTCGCCATGTTCAGAGAGTCCTGTTTTATCCCATGCTTCTTCCATCTCAGTCCAGCTGGCCTTGGTGAGCTCCCAATAGATCAGCCACACTGTCTCATTGGTTGGGTGCACCCCTCGTGGTCCTGACTTCCTTGCTCATGTTCTCCCTCCTTCCGCTCCTCATTGGGAACTTGGGAGCTCAGTCCGGTGCTCCAGTGTGGGTCTCTGTGACTATCTCCATCCATCACCAGATGAAGGTTCTATGGTGATATGCAAGATATTCATCAGCATTGCTATAGGATAGAGTCATTTCAGGTTCCCTATCCTCAGCTGCCCAAGGAACTAACTGGGGACCTCGCCTTGGGCTCCTGGGAGCCACTCTAGGTTCAAGTCTCTTGCCAACCCTAGTTAAGGGAGCCACCTTAGGGTTGGCAAGAGACTTGAACCTAGAGTGGCTCCCAGGAGCCCAAGGCGAGGTCCCCAGTTATTTCCTTGGGCAGCTGAGGATAGGGAACCTGAAATGACCCTATCCTATAGCAATGCGCTGACCTTTTATATGATGATACTATCTTGGGTGTTTCTCTTATGTTTTTGGATGAGATTGATCTTTATCTTAGTAAATTTACTGGTACAAGTTCTCTTTTCTAATATAAGGAGGCCTCAATTAGTAACTGAGAGCTCAGAAAGAATAAAATGGTAGACCCTTTCCTGTGTAGGTAGACCCTTCCTCCTGACTCAACCCCTTCGCCAGGGACATTGACTTTTTCCTGCCTTGGGACTCTGGAAACACTACATATCATGGGTTTTCAGCCTACAGGCCTTTGGAGTAGAAATATGAAATACCAATGTTCCCCCAGCTTCCCAGCTTACACTAAAGATTGTGGGATTCATCAATGTTCATAGCTACAGTTCTTTATAATAAATTACCTATCTGCCATCTGTCCATTTATCCATCCATCTATCATGCATCTATCAATCCATCTATGTATTTATATGTATGCATGTGTGTGTACCATGCCTAATGTATCAAGAAATGTAGATATAAATACATTACTTGGAATTATGACAATACTATTAGAAAGCCTAAATGCCAAAATGGGAACTTCTAAAGAATAGAATTCAGAGAAAGGGATTTTAGTGAGGAGATTATACTTAATGATACTATGATTTTTTTCTTTGTTATGGGCACATATTAATGTATAAGACAATCAATACCAACCTTCAATAAATCTGTTTAAATTTTGAATTTCATTCTTAGCTTTTCTTTTGAAAAGTTTTCAGCATTTTAGTAAAATAGATAAAATTCATGTTATTTGAATATTGAATTTGTAATTGTATAAAAGTACATAAGATTGAGAAAATTTACAATTCAAAGTAGTGAGTTTGAATTGTAAAAGGCCTGTGCATAATTAGATCCTCTAGCAAGCCTGGACAAGTGAACGTGTCTAAAGGTGTTAATTGTTCATTTCTCTTAGGAAAATGTGTTCTTTTATATTTAGAAACTAAATTTTATTAAGTTGTTTCACTTATTAACCACATTGTGTTGAAGCACTACAAAGTGATGATCTTGGGAGGTTGGAGCGGGTGTGGCATGAATGATGAATCTACCTGAGGGAAGAACTGGAACTGTGCAACTATGGCTCTAAGTACTCAGCCTCATGCAAGAGATTTGAACTAGCAGGAGAATCAGGACTGTGCATTGCAGTATATCTGCAACCTTATGATCAAGATATATCAATGGCAATCAAAGCGCCTTAAGAAGAGATGGGAAACTGTCACTATGTGCTCTGGTGTGATGTGATGCTTCTGTTTTCATATCCAGAATGATTGTGTATTGTGCAAAAACACAACTGATAAAAACGGCTGAGGCCACTAACTGCCTTGTGAATCTAGTCTTCTGCAGTCTGCAGTCAGGTGCATTCCTGATACCACGTGCATCCTATCACCGTACCTAGCTGGAGGACTTGCTGATGCAAGCTGTGAGCCATCCTGGGCGCTCTCACTCACTGTAAGCATTCATCAATGAATAAACAAATGAACAAAACCTCAAGGAAAAGCTCATGGCACACCACCCCAGGAATCCAAGTTCATCCATTTAATGCATGCATGTGCATGTGTTCATGTATGTATGTGTGGGCACAACTATGCCACACAGGTGGAGTTCAGAAGATAGCCGTCTTCCTTCTAGTTACAGACAAGGTTGTTGCACCCTTTGGTACCACCTGTGCCTAGCTAGCTGATCTGTGAGCTGGAGATTCTCCACTCTGCCTTCCATCTTGCTTGTGGCATGCTGAGATTACAGATGACCACCACTGCATCTGGATGTTATACAGGCTATGGGGAATTAAAATTGTGTGTCCACACTGGTGTGTTAGGTACTCTTTGCACTGGGCCACTTTCCTAGTCGGGAACCAAAATCTATAAGGATCACATCATCTTAGGAACCTGAGCAAGAAAATGCCTTGGAAAGAAATAATTGTTCTTTCCTTTCAAGTAAATAAATTCTCTAGAGCCTCCTGTGAATAAGTTTCTTATATTAAGTTATACTGATTTACTCTATAAAGTAATGGCTTCATGCAGCTGGGGAAGGCGTGACAACTGCAATCCCTAAAAGAGATTTATTAGGAAGGGTCCACCTTAGACCCAGGGTGTGCTAATCTGGAGCATCACAAATTGTATATAAGAAGGATTTGCCCTGATTTTATGCTTCTGATTGTAATCAGCCTGCATTAATACACCTGCCAGTTCTCATACATATTTTGGGGGTGGAATATAACTCTAGTTTGGGAACATGATTTAGCTTCCTTATATTAGCCAAAATCCTAGAGAATTATGAGTTAGCCAGCCTTAGCTGTGTTCTAACCTACTTTCCAAGACACCATGTAATCCCGAAATTTAAAAAGAAAGATGAGATTTGAGGAAGAGATATATGAATGTAATTCAACAATGTTCATGGGATGATTACAGTCCAGGACAATGTTCTACACCAAGCTTCTGACAACACGTGTGCTTGCTAACTGAATGCTTGTGCCTTTTCTTGGTGTTCTGTTGTTGTTATGTATTTTGTTTCTCGAAGAGACAACATTTCATTTGTTCTTTTCCAATGTGTATACCTTTATTTGTTCTTGCCTAGAACTAGGTAGAACTTCTACTATTATATTAACAGGGTGGTGAGAGTGACCACCAATGCCTTGCTCATGATACCAGGAACTTAATTTTCAGTTGCTCAGCTTTTAAACCATGGCCTTAATTATGCTGAGGTAATTTCTTTCTGTTATTAGTTCAATAATCCATCTTTCAAGATCCTGAAATGGTGTCAGCTTCTGCCGAGTGCTTTACATCTTTTGAGATGAACATATGTTTTTCTTAATTTTTAATTAGAATACAATTATGTGAGACCCCTCCCCTTCCTCCCTCCAATACCTCTGTGTAACTCATCCCTGCCCCCTCTCATGGCCTCTTTTTCTTTGTTACTGTGTTACATTGTGTTATTATTTGTTGTTATTTGTTTTCTGGATGACGGCTTTACTGATCTGGGTGAGTTAGACTCTCAGTGTAATTTCATAAGCATTTCCCTGATGGTAAACCATGTTGTGTATTTTTCCTATGTTTATTTCCCATTTGTTACCCATCCCCTTTCTTTCTGTCCCTCGTATGTTTTGTGGTCATATTTTCATGATCCTGAATGTACATGTGGAGGACAAAGGTCAACATTATATGTCCTCATCTCTGGTTCCTTCTCTTATTTTTTGAGATGCATCCATATGGGCTTGAAGCTCATCCATTCCTCTTGACAGATGGATTAGTTAACATCTAAGATCTGTCTCCATCTTCTCGGTGCTGGTGCTTCAGGTACTCACCAGTGTGCTTGGAGGTCAGGAACCCTAACTCAGATCCTTGTGGTAATGCAGTAAGAACTTACTCCCTGAGCCATTTACCCACCCCTCACTTCATCATTTGAGAACTGCAGCTGCATCTCGTTAGCTCTTTCATTAAATAAAGCTGTTTACTTTTTGACATTTGACCCTCTGCTGTATAACTAGCAAGGTTTTCTCTTCCTGTAGGCTGTTTATTCACTTAATGCTTGTTTTACTGGGCAGAATTGTTTTAATTTTAAATCCAATTTGAGTTGATTATGGAAAATAACTGATTTTTATATGCTGATTTTGTATTTTGCTACTTTGCTGAAAGTATTTATTAGAGTTAACTGTTTTCTTGAGGAAGCTTTCGGGGCTTCTAACTGTAGGTGGTATAGGAGGTCCTTCTGTATTTGTGTTGCTTTCATTGGTTATTAAAGAAACTGCCTTGGCCTAGTTGATAGGGCAGAACTTAGATAGGCGTGGAAAAGAGACAGGATGCTGGGAAGAAGGGCAGTGTGGCAGACACCATGAATCTCCTGCCTGAGACAGACGTAGGTTAGAATCTTGCCAGTAAGCCACAGTCACATGGTGATACACAGATTTACTAGAAATGGGTTAATCAAGATGTGAGAGTTAGCTAATAAGAGGCTAGAGCTAATGGGCCAGGCAGTGTTTAAATGAATACAGTTTCTGTGTGGTTATTTCAGGGGTTAAGCTAGCCGGGCGGGATGGAACAAAGGGGCCCTGTGCTCCTTACTACACGTAGGGTCATGTCACCCACACATAGTGACATGTTGACTTCTGCTACCTGTATCCCTTTTATTTCTTTCTCTCACCTTACTGCCACAAGAGAAGAGAATGGATACCCTTGCCTTATCCCTGATTTTAGAGGAAATTTGTTGAGTCTTTCCATTTTGTATCTTGTTGACTATAGGAATTTTCAATATGGCCTCATTAACAAAATAGCTTCTATTTCTAGTTTCTTCTGGACTATTGTCATGAAAGCATGTTGGACTTGGTGACTGTGTCTTTGGATTCTTATAAGTACAACGGCAGTTCCCATGTTTGGTGGGTCTCACTTTTGTGCCTTATCCAGTGTCATCTGAGAAACACTAAGACACCTTTTTTTCTCCCACTTTCACCTTGATGCCACGATGTTCTATGTGGTGTTTCCGCAGACACACTTACCCCTTCCTAAGAAACTTTCCTAGATTTTCATCCATTAAAGTCCATTCAGAATATTCTCATTTCATAGTGGGAATAAAAGACGTTGTATGGAGCTAACTCATCACCAGTCGTTCACAATCAATGTGTTCCTTCAATGTGACAGTCAGTTCACACAATCATTCTGGTGGTCATTGTGATTAAAATATTTATATAAGTTATTTAAATATTGGTAAGGAAAGCTGCAATGCAGAAAGCGGTTTCAGTTTAATTTATTTTAAAAGCCACCAGCACTCCTGATGTTTTCCTCTTTTATCCAGATGCATGGACATCGTGAGAAAAATGTGGTTTCTGAAGTGAGAACATAAGAAAAGTGGAAGATCACAGCAAGAGCTGGGTTAAATGGTAACGGATGAAGTGGCCGCTCTTGCTTCTTGGTTTGCGAAGCTTACTGTAGTATGAAGAGCCATTAGCTTTATATTAACTTTATATGGGTTGGAGCTTAGTTCAGGGTTAGGAAAATATGACATTCTTTCATTAATTGTTCCTGATAATGTTAAGATTCCTAAATGTGTTTTTTTATTTAATATATTTTTCTATCAAATGCTTCTCTTTGCAATTTGTCTAGATTATTCACTCTCTATATATTTAAGAATATAATTATAATCTCAAGAAATAAGAAAATATAAAAAATAATATAAGTTCAATCAGCCAGTAATGAAGTTATGTAAGTTATCTACTAGGTATTCAGGATTTTGTTGGCCCAAGACCACTGTTGGAGGGGACAGGTGGGTGGCCTAAAAATAGTTTCTTTAAGTTTTATTTGGCATAGATTCCTGATGGAGATTAGAATTTGATCATTCAGGCCCCTTTCTCTGTGTTTTTTTATTTGTTTATTTGGTGTGTGTGTGTGTGTGTGTGTGTGTGTTTCTGTGTGTCTATGTATGTGTGGTTTTCCTGGTCTTTGGCTCACTACTCCTCCTTGTATGTCTGATTTAAATGATAGCTCATGATGACTACTCGCCACAGTTTCCCTCTTCTTCACAATTATTCTAAAGAAAAATAATTATATTCATTGCTTTTCTCAGAGCTGAGACAAAAAGACCTGATAAAAAGTGACTGAAGCAGGAAATAGTTCTCTCAGTGTGGGGATCCAGTCCATCCAGTGGAGAAGGCATGATGGCAGAAGTGGAGACATATGAACTCAGGAAGCAAGGAGTTATAGATGTTGATGCTCAGCTCATTTCCCCTGTTTGTTCAGTCCCAGAGCCCGGCCCATGGAGTGATGTCACTCAACAAGTGGATCTTCCCACCTCAATGAACCCAATTTGCACATTCACTCATAGACATTTCTAGAAATTTGTTTCTTTGGTGACTATAAATCTTAACAAGTTAACAGTTAATATCAACCATTATATATACATTTTTATTTAAAATTATATATATATATATATATATATATATATATATATA
>JABTXL010012493.1:10939038-11008363 GCA_025134845.1 Neodon shergylaensis
TATATATATATATATATATATATATATATATATATACATGGTTTTCCTATTAGACCTAACACTTATGATCTTTAGGGATCAATTCTCTGTGCTCTGGCCTTAAGTGATGAGGTTATCTCTACAGAAGCCAACCTTTTCCTTGTTGACTTCATTCCAAACTTATGGCAAGGTCAGACTTTAGCATATAATAATCAATTTAGTTAAATAATCAGTGATATTCAGTGCAAAGTGGATGACATGCAGTTCAGTGGGGTTGATGGAATTTGTGGGAGTAGCTTTTATCCTTTGTGATGAATGACCAACATGATCACACCCTCGTAGCCTGGCATTCCTTTCTTATAAGCAAGAGGCAGGAACTGGTTCCATAGCCTTTGCCTATGAGCTGAACTGGTATATATTTCTTGCTGGCTGACAGAATGTAACTGAAATGTCACAGTACATTTTATAATGTTCGTTTTCAATTTATTGGCAAATCTACTCCAGTCTATTGGAGGACAAGAATCTAAAGATCAGAGAATGAATCCACAGTCAGACAAGCAGACATGTTACTGATGAGTGATCAGTATCTGCAGATAAATGAGAGACCCCAAGTAAGGCTTGAAGAATAGCCAAACAAGAGCGAGAGAGATGGTTCGGCAGTGGAGAGCACTTGTTGCTCTTGCAGAAGACCCTGGTTTAGTTTCTAACACTCACACAGTGGCTCACAGCCATGCATGATTTAGTTCCAATGGATTTGACAGTCTTTTGACTGCCATGGGCACCAGGCTCACATATGGTGCACATACATTCATGTAGGCAAGGTACTTATATTCAATCAACCAATCAATGTTGAAATCAAGAACTATCTTCCAAATGATTATAAAAGGCTTCAAAAGACTTTTATTCCATAATAGATAACAGAAACAAATTTAATATGGATGTCAGTTAAAGGGTTGCTGTGGCTTCCTTGTAGTTTGAGTGTGCCCCAAAGTCCCTGTGCAAGGGGTTGGCTCCTGGTGCTGTTGGAAACTTTGAGATGATGGCCTTGTAGGAAATTCTTAGATCACTGTCGGGTAACCACGACAGGAATGCAGCACCCCTCTTGGCCTCCTCTCTCTTCTTTGTTATACTTTGAAGATGTCACTGTTCTTCTCTGAGGTGAACTCCTACATTCCATGATGCCACCTGCCAACCTCACTAGCTGAGCCAATGTAAGTGCCAAGCCTTTGAACGTCTCCTGCTGTGAGCTCCGCAGGTCCTTTCTCTTTTTAGTTGCTTTGGGTGGTTTTCTTCGTAGCAGTTGCCTTAGGTATTTCACTACAACATAGAGCTGCTGACGAATAGAAGCACAGCCCACCACTAGAGAAGTAAGACACACATAATCCACGTTGGTACCTAACTAGTACTCCACATTGTAGAATGTTTTCACTCTTTGTTTCTTTAAAAATTGTGTCATACCTTGGATTTTGTTCAAAAGCTAACCTGTTTTTTTTGATGCTAAAGTAAGCATGAGAATTTTCCTAAAAATAAGAGCTATCAAAGAAGGTGTTTTAATTTGTCTGTGAAAACATGAATCCTGGCATACATGCTGCACCTCGGTTTGAATACCATGATGTTTCTCACATGTGACTTTGAAATACGTGGCTGTGAGGACAAAAATGAATGGGGCTGTGTGTTCCATGTAGCTCTGCCCGAATGTTCTATCTCTCATCTCTGATGTGATGAGCTCCCCTCTCCCATCCTCCTCTGTATCCTTGAATAAGAATGAAAGTCTTAGTTACCTGATTATGGGCAGTGTACTTAAGGGATCTTGGTGAGAGCCTTTGACCTGATTTCTGTCAGTTCTTTATAGACTGAGGCTTTGAGACTTTCTTTTTTTAATTGAGGAATATGTAGCCTGTTTACTTTTATTGTTGCAAAAAGGAAATTAATGGTTGCTTGGCAACCAGTTGCTTACCAGCCTCCTAAGGCAGGAGAGATTGCTAGGTAAATCATCCAATGTTTTCTTTTCAGAAAAGATAGGGCTTATCCAAACATATTGTACATCAGGAAGATCTTAGAAGCATCAGCGAGACTAGGGGAGGGAGGCAGAAGAATGAAATGACCCTTACATTTGACCAGTTTGCTATAGTTCTCCTATTAAAATATTGGAAAATGTCTATCGTCCATAGAAAATATTCCCTGCACTGATCCAGAGGTGTGTTCAGTATGTTCAAGCTGTTTCACTCCCTCCCCTGGCCTTTCAAGGACTTCTCCATGTGCAGGGTTAAGATACGGAAAATGGACTGTCCATTAGCACTCAGCAGCAGCAATTCTGCTTGTGAGACGGTTTTAGTGTTGCCCCTGCGAATGACTATTCCATACAGTTCAATTTAGTTTTTATCAGAGTAATTGAGATAATGGCTTTAAAAGGATAGAATAATTAAAAAGGACCTGAGCGTACGAATGAGGGATCTTGTTGTGTTTGCTTCATGGCTGACTAGTTCACCTACGCAGACGCAGCACCTTCTGTCCTTAGCTGGATCGTGCATGTTTGAACTATCTGATCTGTGAAGCCATGGTCATCAGAAATGGTTTAGATATTTTCAGAAAACAATCTCCATAAGTCACTTCATAAGTGCTCAACATTCTCTTGGGGATAGATTGGTGCTGCCAGGAGCAATTATGTCTCATGTCAACAGAGCCCTAAGTTATTTAAATGCCATATTCTACAGCTCTTTGAAGTGGTTGAAGATCACCTATTTATGCAGAATACAATCTTTATGTATCTAAAGAACCCAATTAGTGTAACTATAAGTATAACAAACATAGATGACTATTGACCTATAATTCTTAATACCTATATAACTTAAAGACTAAGAATTCATATTAGAATATTAAACAATCTTAAAACAGCTGTGCAACAAATGAGGACAATGACCTCAAAATGTAAACCATGTATAAGTATCTTGATCAGAGGTCGAAATGTATATTGTGATATGATAAATATATCCTAAAATTGTATCAATATACAAAATGTCTTAAGCAGAGGTAGAAGCATGCATGCATACAATATGAGAAAATAACTTTGCCTAGGTATACAAATATTATAGACAAAAATAGGAACATACTCAATATAATTTAAGTTTGTATCAATATACAAAATGTCTTAAGCAGAGGTAGAAGCATGCATGCATACAATATGACAAAATAACTTTGCCTAGGTATACAAATATTATAGACAAAAATAGGAACATACTCAATATAATTTAAGTTTGTATCAATATACAAGAATCTATATCAATGTAAATTACCTATAAATAATAGCTTACAAGTATTCATTCTATTGCTCACTATTGCTATTAGTGAGTAAAGTCACACTAATCTATTATCTTATCAATTTCCGTTTTTTTCAAAGAGATCCCTGATCCTACATATTTTTCCCCAACCCCCAACCCTACACCAATTATAATCAACCCATAATTGATGTCCCTAACCCTGAGGACAAACTTTGATGGGAGAGGGCATGTTGTCTTCTAGAATTACTTCTACCTGTCATGGGGACGATGTTCTTTCTATGGGATCCTGTGAATGTAAAATGATGGTTAAGTTCCAAAATTACTGTCTGGTATAATTGCAAATAGTTTTTGAGTATTTGGTAGGGTTTTTCTGACATTCCTATTTGGAGTTCTAGCCAGAACATTATAAAAAGAAAAAAGTATACCATTTTAGCTAACCAAGTTGGAATCATCTTGAGCAGCTGGTACTGAAAACAGGCCTTATAGTAATGCATACCAACCAAGTGGAATCATTGTTGTGGGGCTCCATCTTCTTCCTGGAAACTTCAAAGATTACTGCAGGAAAATTTATTGTTCATTGTGGAAAATTTAAACATAATTTATACAGAAATATATTCATTGAAAGGTACAATAGAGGCAAAAATACGTATGAAGATCTAAATTCTTTCTTCTTTCTGTGCTATACCAGGTGACTTCTGACATGAGAAAGAAACTCTGAAGTTTTCTTTTAACAATATGCTTGAATTTAGAGAAGGACAGAGCTATTGTCCAAATCGAAAGCCAGCTTTGATTTTTAAGTGAGTCATGACCATTATTCTAGTTTATGTTTAAAGATTCTTACCCTCAGATGACCTGTCCTCAAAAGTCATAATTCTCTTTGCTTGATGATCCTATCTGGATATTTATATTTTCCTCTTTAGGCATCTGGATGTCCAGAATATCTTGAATGAGTATTTTCTTGCAAAGACAAGAACAGAACCTTGCCCCAACCATTATGAGGTTTTCTTACCACCTGATTGGTTGTCATCTCTGTGGATAAGACATCGATAGTGAAGGCTTTATTTTTAAAAACAAGTATGAGGTTTGTTTATGATTTCTAGCAAAGACAATAATACCATATTTTGAGGATGTTACTAAGTAGGATGAAAAGCAAAATACAAATACATAAAAGTCTATGAGAATGAATTCACATTTACTTTTAATTTAACTACTTGATGATCAACTCTGAAGAGAAGATTGCATCTTTATTCATTTGTATTTCTATTTATTAGCCAAGTTCTTTCTAGGCAATTGTTAGAATCTGTGAGTAACTGAAAATGCACAAGTGACCTAAGGAATACTCTATATGGTACAAAGTAATTATTAGTATTTTACATTTTGTATTTTTAAAGCTATGCAAACACCTTAAATGTTTTTCAAGAAAGCAACTTTGGAAACATTGTAGAAACTGTATGCAATCATATTCATACTTATAAAGTACTGTGTTGTGTATGACTGTCATCCCAAATCTGCTCAAATTAGTATCAAAGTGTTCTTTTTTCTTATAGAATTATTTGACATTTGAATGTTTCTTGCTGGAGATA
Source organism: Neodon shergylaensis (assembly GCA_025134845.1). Classification (NCBI taxonomy): domain Eukaryota; kingdom Metazoa; phylum Chordata; class Mammalia; order Rodentia; family Cricetidae; genus Neodon; species Neodon shergylaensis. The sequence goes on from JABTXL010012493.1 coordinate 10,943,879, forward strand.
TTAATTTTAATTATGCCTTTCTTTACAATAACATTTAATAACTATACCTACCTAATAATTTGCAGCTGAGTAGCTTATGATTATGTGTATCATTTACTCTGTATAAAAGTATAATTGAAGGCTGGTAAACAAGACAATGGCTGCTTTTATACAATACTTATGGATGTGGAGGGGAATTTGCTCACTTGTGTACATTCAGTTTGTAAAGCATCTGCCGAAATGTTGTACTAGACACACTTGAAATAAAAATGAGGCTCTCTGGCACCATGAGTTCTCTTGTTGAAAGTTTCATAGGCTGCTAACAGATGCTTAATTTTCTGATCTGTCATAAAGCATAGGAATAGGATTACATGATAATGAGTTTGCCTCTATTGTTTCACTGGCTTTGAAATACTGGGAATTATTTAAAAAAAAAATAGTAACCATGGACACAAAATCCTACTGTAGTTACTTATCACTCAATGAGGGGTACTGGTGTGCTTCATGTGACTGTGAATGCTGTGAGTGAATTCACTCACACCCAGAAAGTGTAGGGCAGCTGCTCACACTAGCTACTAGACAGACTGAAGAGACGTGGCAACCATGAGCTCTATAAGGCTTGTGCTGATAAGACAAAACTATGGTTTACCACAAACATTTTATATAAGTTAAAGGGATATGCTCCAAAATCATTAAAGAGTAGCGTAGTGTGTAATAAGTGCTTACTGAAGTCATTGACAGTCATTTTTGCCATTATCAAGTATCACGTGTGATACATGTGTTTGCTTCTGCGTAACTGGCAATGAGGTAGGAGTGTTCTCATCAGGATCATCACAGATATGGTGCCATGACGTTAATCTGTGAACTCACTAAGTGACTGGAACTTTCCGGCTCTATGATGAACCTATGGAACCACTCATGTGCATGGGGTCCACAGCTGGCAGACATGTCTTTCATGTGTACATGACTGTGCTCTGTGATAATATTAGTTCCACACTTTTTGGAAATAGTTTCAGAAAATTATTGCCTATGAATGAAAAAATTACAAAATTAATTTTAATGTCTTGTAAGATAGTTGACGGTTTTATTTTTGAATATTTCATATTTATATTTATAAAATTTCTTATTTGTAGCACAAAATATAGTTTTTAGTTGTTAAGAGTCTGAGTATACTTTCAAATCATTCATGTGTCTAATTTGTACATTCCATCCTTTCACTATCTTTTGAACATATGGAATGTACTCACAGGAATAGTTTTGTCTTTTTCTATTAATTCTATTAAAAATGCAATTTCAAGGTCAGTTTCAAGTAATTGACTGTCCCCTACTCATTATGAGTCAGCTGAGTGTATCTGTCTATCTATCTGTCTGTCTGCCTATCTATCTATCTATCTATCTATCTATCTATCCATTTGTTTTTCTATCTATCTATTTATTTATTGAGACATGGTCTCATTATGTTTCTCTGGAACTCTCTATGTAGATCAGGCTGGCCTTGAACTCATTTAGATCTACCTTCATCTGTTTTCATATGCTTAAAGTAATATGCACTATACCCTGCTATTTCTATTATTAGATACCAGGCACATGACATTTTACATATGTTAGTATTTCTAAAATTGCTGCTTAAATTTTTTATGGTGTATGATTAAGTTCACCGCACACTGGTCATTTTGAGGCTTGCATTTACGCATGGTTAAATAGAATTATAATCACATGGTTTGGGGTTATACTTTGATTCATGAATCACAGCAGAACTCAAGGTTCTCAGTGTGACTACTAATGAACTTTGGTACTCTAATTGGATTTTCTCCCTGTAATCTTTTGGGAATATTTCTTCGGTTGTCTTGAGTTGGTTTGTCAGACTCTGATCAACATTTGGGGGAAGACATGAAGCGGCCTTCCTTCAAACTTCAGTTCTCTCTGCTCAAAGTGTTCTTCTTTTGGTCTCTGAACTGCACCTGTGTTAGTCTCTCTAGACAAGAAGTTTCTCCATACCTGTGGCCTACCAGACATAGCTTCTCCCTCCTACCCATGGCCAATAGTAAAATGTGGTTCATATACTGAGCTGGCCCACTGTTTCCTGTCTCTTGAGATTTCCTAGCTTGATTATATCAGCACTCTTGAATACTGATCTATTGTCTTTCAAAGTTTCCTTTTTCAAAAAAGTTATGGAAGCCATCATCCCATTCCTCCATTTTTTCCTGGGATATGGGATTTCTTCTGTTGAAAATATCAAAGAACTGTAAGTTCAAGGGAAATATCTTGAGATTACAATAAGTAAAACCGTACCATCTGAATGGAGAAGACCTGGGTTCTGAGTGTGTGTCGTCCTCACAGTCTTTGGCAGGTATATCTGTCCCAGGATGTAAGCATAGAAGACAGGGTCTTAGTCAGAGCTGCATAGAAACTAGTCTTTGAAGGCTGCCTTCAGGAGCGATTGGTCTGCTTTGCCTGTGTTTGTATTTCAGCAATGATTCCCATTTTAAATAAATTTAGACAATGTAGGGAGAATGGGAAATGAGGACAGGCGGTGTGTATGTGTAGTTGGCAGAGCTTTCTACGAAGCAAGGAGGAGGTAAATGTGGGGGCTATATTCTAAAGCCTGGGTAAATCTCAGGTCACAAACATTCCCATTGAAAACCAAGGATACCTAGACAAAACCACCACTACAGAAAAACTTAGTTCACATAAGGCCTGTCACAGTTCAAAGACACTGAACTCGTGTTTCAGAAAAATAACAGCTTACTATACAGTGGACCTTCATGGCAACTCTCCAAGAGGCCTAGGAGAGGCAGGTAAAACACCCAGCAATGTTTCTTTTATTTTTTTTTAAAACAAAACAAAACAAAAAACTACCTTTTTTCATTATACATACCAATCCAAGTTCCCATTCCCTCTACATATTCTTCCACCCCACCCCACCACAATCCACTCCTCAGAGAAGGTAAGGCACATTGCTTTGGGGAAGGTCCAAGGGCCTCCCTACTATATCTAGGCTGAGCAAGGTATCATCCAAAGAAAATAGATTCCCCAAAAGTCAGTAAATGCTGTAGGGATAAACCCTGGTGCCACTGCCAGTGACCCCGAGTCTGCCCCAGTCATGCAATTGTCAAGCACATTCAGGGGGACTAGTTTTGTTCTATGCTTGTTCCTTCACTGTCTGGCTGGAGTTGGTAAGCTCCCATTAGCTCAGGTAAACTGTTTCAGTGGGTGAACACATCATGGTCTTGACCTCTTTGCTCATATTCTCATTCCTCCCTTTAACTGGACTTTGGGAGCTCAGTCCAGTGCTCTGATGCAGGTCTCTGCCTCTGTTTCCATCAGTTGCTAGATGAAGGTTCTATGGTGATATTTAAGATATTCATCAGTCTGACTACAGGGCAAGTCAAGATCAGGCCTCCTCTCTATTGCTTAGGGTCTTAGCTGGGGTCATCCTTGTGGATTCCTAGGAATTTCTCTAGAGCCAAGTTTCTTGCTAACCCTATAATGACTCCCTCAATCAAGATATCTCTTTCCTTACTCTCATCTCTGTCCTTCCTTTCTCAACTATCCTCTTCCCTCAAGTTCTCCTCACCTCTCTCCTTCTCTCCTCCTCTTCCCCTTCCACCCTCCCTTCTACACCCACCCCCCCCTGCTCCCAATTTTGTCAGGCGATCTTCTCTGTTTCCACTTTTCAGGTGGGTCTATATATGTTTTTCTTAGGATTCACCTTATTTCTTAGCTTCTCTAAGATCACAAACTACAGACTCAATCCCCTTTGCTTATAGCTGGTATCCACTTATGAGTGAGTGCAGCAATGTTTCTACTCTTTGACTTATTTGAGAGCGGAGACTCAAGGTCAAGTTTTAGCAAGGCGAGTGAAAGCCAAGCACTCTTCCTTGGGCACACTGGGCTTCTGCTAACACCTGACCCTGTCTGAGGCTAGTCACCGGTTCACTGTGAAATGAGAAACATTTACCCACAGACTGCTAATGATTTTAGATGGGGACCATTTCCTGTTTGGAAACAGCGCACCAGGTGCTGGGAGGCCTTACGAAGGAAACGGATGCCATGATCTTGTTTAAACACCCATTTCTAAAATTAGGGACACAAGAATCTGAGGTGACAAAATGAGTGCTCATCAGCAGCATGGATGGAGGTGTTTTACATGGTTCTGACACAACCAGGAAGGTTTATTATTATTATTATTCTGCCAATGATTTTATCACTACAAGTTTTATTTCAAGGCACACCAAGAGCCCAAACTGTAGAGCTCCACCTGTAGGCGGAATTTAGCTCAAAGGGCATTTTTTTTTTTTTACCATATCTACCCTTTCCATAAAAAAAAAAAAGAAAAAAGAAAAAAACCTCATTTATCATCTGTTCTTTAGCTCAGACCAATGTGCATATAAATTATTTTCACAATGCTTTGGGATATTGATATTAAAATTATATTTGGGGGGTAAGTTTATAGCTGAGTTAGAAACCCTGACAGTGTTTTTCCTTAGGTGGCACTGAGTGGTGGGTGCTTGCGTATTGAAGACAGGTTTGCCATGCTTGCATGACACATTATAAAACATGACAAGGTGACTGCAGGCGCTCATCATCGATCTGATTGTCTACAAGCAGATTGCCATTTTAATGAGTTTGACTTGTAGGTGGGAAAGAATCTGCCAATATTCATCAGGAGTTGGGACTGTCACACACCAGCAGCGTGTGCTTTTGTGACGGAACTCCCTAAGTGCCAGTGATGAGTTCTTTGATGTGGGGGAGGAAAACCTTGTTTTCCATTATAATACTCTGATTCTCAATGTAATAAACATTCATGCTGGATGGATATTTATTCAAGTGCCTGTATTGATATTTTATTATGAGGGCTAATGGTTCTGTATCTAAATGTGCCCAGTATAGAAAACATACACAGTGTATTGTACCTCAGGTGATGGAAAATACAAAAGATTAAGCAAAACTAGATCTTTCTTCTAGCATGATTCCCATATTAAGGGAAGTAATATTCTTTCAAGTTAGAAAATGCCAGCTGATGTATTTTTGATGTCTTTCTTTGGTGGGGGAAGATGAAAAATTTCAAGCCCTTTCTTACTCGACTGGTTTGCACTGTGTTCCACTCCAGCAGGCTCTTCATTTCTGTGCACGAAGGGATCGGCTGCTAGGTTCTGCTAATGATTTCATTTGAATTCATGCCTTTTCTAACCTGAATGTACGCCAGGCTCTCCTCTCCAAGAACTAACTCCTCTCATCTCCCAGCCTGGACTGGTTGTTGCTTGTCGCTGATGTGGCGTCTTGATATCTGCTGTCCAACCATTTTGATTAATAAAGATTGGATTACTTGTGACATTGGACATTTAGCCCTGTAGCTCATATTTGCAATATTAAGATGGGAAGGGAGCAGACTAGCAAGCTGCAGTGAAATCAGACCTCAGGCTCTCTGGTTAGTGTTACAAAGGCAGGTGCTTCAAATGGTTCATTAGCCTCTCATGCGGAAGCCAGGTTTTCATTTGAGCAGGGTCCTCACGTTTCCTGTCTGTGCAGGCATGGTTCATTCAGCTCAGCTAACTCCCACTCCATCAGGCTGAGTTCAGGTGCTATCTTATCAAAAGACTTCTCTGACCTAAGCCAATGTCTAGTGTCCATACTCTCAGGTTCTACCCTCAACTGTCAATCTTCTCAAGATGCCAGCTTGGCATCGGCTGCTAGGAAGTGGATACACTGTCAATTAATCACTTTAGATCTTTGCTTTTTCAACCAAGACACTAAGATACACTTCTCAGTATGGTTTGGTAAACTGCTCCTGTGATAAGGCCTCATTTGCTGTCTGTAGATGGAAGTCTTTTGTCTGTCCTGTCCAGTCCCACTAGACCAGTTTCTCTCTTGCCTGCCAGTCCCTATGGCCACCCAGAGGCTTACTATTAATTATCATTGTTTGGCCAATGGCTCAGGCTTCTTACTGCTTAGCTCTGCATATAAATAAATACATTTCTAATAATCTGTGTATTGCCATGTGCCCCGTGGCTTACCACTAATGCTCTGGTATCCTACTCCTCCCATGGCTGCTGGCTTCTCTCTGACCCTGCCTTTTTTTCTCCCTGTATCTCTGCTTGGATTTCTCATCTAGCTATATTCTGCCCTGCCATAGGTCAAAGAAGTTTCTTTATTAACCAATGGTATAGAACACATTCACAGCATACAGAGGGGCCTCCCACATCAGCTCTTCTGTTGTTTTCTGGGTCTTAAAAGCATGTTAGTATTCAAATGATGTATGTTTGTTTGATTGTTTATTGACTGATTGTTTTGAGTTATCACATGCAGCCCAGGATAGTCATGAACTTGAGCGATCCTACTGACCATAAATTTTTAGTTTTCAGATAACAGACATGCTCCACTAGGCTTTGCCAAGAGTTTTCAAATAGATAAAATCACATTATGAGCCTGTACCAAGTAACTACACAAGAAACTGCATGTCTACTGACAAGTTTGATGATTACAGTTACATGTTTTCAATTGTAGAAAGTACAAGACCCAAGCTACTACATGCACAATTATTACAAGTACATTTCTATATAATATTCTAGATGTAGTAATGATCCATTAAATTAAGCTATTAATAATTCTTGATAAGCATTGGATTAAGTATCACCTCTTTCCTTTTTCATAATACTGACCAAGAGTTCTCCATGTATAACTTTGCAGAATATTCTTGAACTATGACTAACCAATCACCTGGCATTTCCTAAAACCTTATGTTCAGGATTTTGTATAAACTGTTATCCTTATTGTTGCATCTCTGAGCATCACAGAGAGCCCCTTTATTGTTTCAAATTATAGAGCCTTAAACATGGACTTGATTTAAAGATGAGTATGTGGTATATTACAGTAATGTTGGCCATGTTAGTTTGTTGTAAGAGTCCCTTTGGCAACATAAGGAGAAGTTGTAAGGTATGAAGAAGAGGTCATAGTACTATTATGAAGACTGTACTATTATTATAGATGAACTACAAATTTGCTGGTTGGTATGGAACAATTTCCATAATCTTTTCTTGTGATTTGTGCACCAGGGTGAGATGAGAAGTCTAATAAGTTTCTTAACACAAACAGGGCCTCCACCTCAAGCAAAATCTACCTGGAGACAGTCTAGGCCCAAAGGACACTTACTTCATCAACTGCTCACTGTATACCTGCAAGTAGGAGATATCTGATATGGTAATGGAGGCCTGCCAGTGTTTCAGAAGCATTTAAAGTAGGCAGTAGAGATACCACATGACAAAGGAAGGCAACTTTCAGTGACATATCTGAGGAAGGACAACTGCATGCTGTCCTTCCCTGTGGAAAGCAGCTGACATTAAGGCTGTGCACATAAATGTTTCAAAAGATGCCAAGTGAATGCAGGTTTGCTATATCATGTAAAGGGAAGAGGATCAGCTTCTCATTGTGCATAAAAGAACAATAGATCAGATTAGACTTGTGTTTCTGCAGCTCTGTGATGCCATATCAGTGTGAATAATTTATATCCTAGCCCCATCTCTAATAGCAGAGTGGCCAGCCACTATTTCCCAATCATCTCTGCAGGAGGTGCGGCCATTAATATGTCAAATACAACTTTCATAAGCAATACTAAGTTTCAAGTTCTGATCTGAAGTGTGAAGTCTTGGCACTAGATCCATCTCTCAAGACTAACCTGAGGTGGCAATCTTCCTGACAGACTACACTCTGCTATTCAAATGTTGTTGTTTAGTTTCCCCTTGGAAATACAACCTGCACACATGATCATGTTTGAGAATATGTTTAAAAGCTATATGAAAACTAATCCTTCCTCCATCCCCATTTCTATTTCCCACAGGCAACTGCTGTAGTATTTTGTGTTTCTCCCCTGAATTATGTATCTATTTTAAACAACGGTTTCCTGCCTGTTCTATAGCCCGTGTCTCCCTTTGGGATGCATTCAGTGCCTTTCCCTCTTCCATCTTGCATCTGTGGAATGCATGAAAATAAAAACATAAGTTGCCCGGCCTTTCTGTCATCACGTGTTTAATGTGATATGTAAATTACTGGCTTCTTTGCCCTCTGTGGCCTCAGCTGCTGAAGACTTCAATTATGGCAGTCTCATGAGTGACAGGACAAATCCGCCAGCATGTGCTCAATTTCCTGGGGGCTAACGTGAGAAACACGAATAATCCTTTTCTACTGATTGATGGCTTGATATCATTCTGTTATATTGCCTTTCTAACAGCTAGGATATTCAAAATCAAAGTGGGTTTAGTAACTCCTGGCACAGTTGCCATATCTGTGGTGTGACTGAAGTTCCCAGGCATAAGGGTGGCAGAAAATGCTCAGGTTTACTTTATCAGTGAAGTGGAATTGTGTTGTTGCCTTCCATTTCTAAGCCATTGTGTGTGTGTTCCTCTGAAGGTTAGTCCATTGCATGCATAAATGGTGGTTGCTTTTTCATGGACTTGCTTAGAGAAATGGGTTAGTACCAGTTAGCAGATCCTAAAACAGAGTGGTGAGCTCTCATGTTTAAATCCTTCGATGTCTGTTTCTCTTTTTCCTGAGTTCAAACCAAGCAAAAGGAGGGTGAATCACATGGTAGGTACATATTTAGATTTTTAAAGACAACCAACTTCTTTTCAAGGTCCTTAGACAAAGTATATGAGGGTTCCTGCTGAAACATACCTTGCTATCTTTTGTTAGTTTTAAAATTTTGATTATTTTAATAAGTAATTAGTGCTTTTTATTTCAAAAGCACATTTCTCAATGAGCAACTAATTTGTACATTCTTGTGTTTCTTCTTGTAACTCTGTCTTAGTGAATCATCCCATGTTTAAGTATCCCTCCTTTTCCAGATTATTTTCATGGTTATTATGTTCTGGGAGTTCTTTATGTGTGATAGGATTGACTTTAATGTCTTCAGTGTCTGGACAACACTTTTTCCCAGTTTGCAGTTTTCAGTACTTCCATTTCCTGGTGATGTGTTTGAAAGAGTAGCCAGTTTTAATTCTGATGATCAGTTTATAAATTAAAAAATTATACTTTGCATTGCTTGCATCTTGTTTAAGATATCTTTACAAAAACATCATAAATATTATCTCCAAGGCCTTCCTTTAGAAGCTTTATAATTCTGGAGATTAAATTGATATTCATTGAATATTAAAGTTTGTTTTTTCTAGGTATGAGCCATGGTACAAAGTTTTCTTCTCTGTCTCTCTCTCTCTCTCTCTCTCTCTCTCTCTCTCTGCTATTACCTTTAAAAATATTTTACTGTGTGTACCTGTATGCATATATGTGTGTGCACATGTATCTATGTATGTTTGTATGTGTGTGTGTGTGCCTATGTAGATCAGAAGACAAGCTGTGCGAGTCAGTCTCTCCTCTCACCACAGCTTCAGGGAGTCGAAAGCAGGCGGTCAGGCTTGACATTAAGAACCTTCTCCCGCTGAATCCCCTCACAAGCCTTGCTACTGTCACTTGCATCCAGGCCTGCTAACACCAAATCTACGTCCTCCACATTCTTTTCCTCTTAGCACTGAAGTAACCATTTAGATGCTCTGTATCTGCTCATGGATGTGGGAGTCAACTGGTCTACCTCTTCACAGTGTCTGTCATACCTGAGATTGGATTCCCATCAAAACCGGGGAGGACTGACATGAATACTACTTACTTAGTGTATCTTTAACTTGTTTCAGCAGTATTTTCCAGCTTCATATTTTTTGGTAGTTTTCCCTCTAAGCAGCTTGCATCCTTTGATTTTACAATGTGTGATTTGAAGAACATCAACATATTACTCCTCTTTGTTGCACAGATTGATTTTGTGGTAGGTTGGGTCCTCCAGGTTTGCTAAAGCCATGGAACGCTGCTATTGGATTTGATGTTCCTATGTGCAGTTTTGCTGCTTATTTACTTATTTATGGTGCTGTGCTAGCTATGTGTTCTCTATTAACTGAGCTATACTCCCTCACCTAGTGCGTGTGTGTGTGTGTTGGTGGAGCCGCCTAGTCCCGCAGCCATATAATCTCTAAGAAATACACAGAAGCCTACATTAATTTTAAACTGCTTGGCCCATTAGCTCAGGTATCTTATTAATTAACTATTTTTATTGTTTTTTTTTGAGACAAAGTTTCTCTGAAGTTTTGGAACCTGTCCTGGAACTAGCTCATGTAGACCAGGCTGGCCTCGAACTCACAGATATCTGCTTGTTTCTGCCTCCTGAGTGCTGGGATTAAATGCATGCACTACCACTGCCTAGCCTTATTAACTCTTATATCTTACATCAACTCATAATTCTTGTCTGTGTTAGCCGTGTGGCTTGGTACATTTTATCAGTGAGGCATTCTCATCTTGTGTCCTCTGTGTGACTACTGGATTTAGTTTCTGTTGCCTACTTATGCAGAGGACTGTGATCTGTGAGTCCCCCCTCCAAAAAAATAAAAACCCCTTTATTATACTCAATTCTGAGCTAGTGTGGGACTTTTTTATTCGTGTTCTCCTACACATGTGTGTGTGTGCATGTGTATGCACATGTGCCTGTGTGTGCACGTTTACCTGTGTGTGTGCATGTGTGTATGCATGTGTGTGTGTGTGTGATATTCAAGCTCATGGAATCCATAGGCCTACGCTTCCTGTCATATCAGAGAATATTTTTATTTATTCCATTTTTTCTCCTTTCCCCCTTTTCCTTCAGTGACTTTAACTCATCCGTCTTTCTCTTTTTGAAGTTTACTAGCAGGTGGCTGATGCTCTCTTCACTTTTTCAGTCCTATTTTTCCTGCTTCTGACTTATTTTTGTATACACCATTGTTTGCTCTTCATGTCCACCAAACAGTTTTTCTGCAATGTGGTGGAAAGCATATTCACTATCATGAGATTCTCAAGGCTGCTGTGCCCAGTGGCACAGCCCCAGGAGTGACCATTCATGGGTCATGGAAAATGAACCCCTAGATCTCTGGCTCATTGTTTGTCCTCCTGAGATTCTTCACCTCATGTACAGCTCTGTTCGTTGTTAGAAGTCTGACCTGTCTTTTTGTGTATCGCTGTCACTACATTTTACAGATGAGGAAACTGACAAACATGGATGATCTGACACTTGCTCAAGCTTTGGGAATTGTTAGGGGTTGACAGACAGCAAAGCCAGACAGACAAATCCCAGAGATGCCACTCTTACTTAGCTGAATTCTCATATTTAATAGTGTATCAGCCTCCAGGATTCTTTTCAAAAGCATTTAAAATACTTGATTGTCACATGAAAAGGACATAATTGTTAGATTTTGCAGTAAAATATTGGCAAGGTGAAAATTTTTGTCTTGATTGAAATTCCCCTTCATCTTTCCATAAATTTCCTTACAACTTCACGCAGCATCTGATTGCCGTCTAAAATGAAGTTCAGCTCTGTGCGTTTCTGTGAAGAATTGTGCACATATATGTCTTTGCCTCTTGGGTGGGAGGTGAGGTAATCTAAAGTCACAGCCTGTTGGATGCCCAGTGGGTAAGATGTGCCAGGCTGCTACCAATAGCAGTTCACCAGATGCCAGCTAGATGCACAGATAACACGACTTTCAGCACTGCTACTGTATTGGAGATCCCCAGTCAGGCATCTGCGAAGACGAAGGTCACATTTGCTATGTCTAGCCTCCGATACTGCCCCACACAGCGACACTGCCCTAGGGACTGCGATTTATGTGAAACTATTCAGTCAACAGCCTCACAATGACACACAGTTTTCTGATGTCATTACCGGGCTTGTTATAGACTCAGGTGATCTCAGCTGAGGTTCTGTTGGAAACCACGGCCACTCATCTTTCTAGTAGTGATGCTGAAAGTCTGATGATCTCATGGTAGTCTCTATAAACCTTCCATCTTTTCCAGCTTCTACTATTCCTCCATTCTGCTTATTCTCAAGTTCCTCCCCATGCCCTAAGAAAAATTTATTTGAATCTTTGAGCTACAAGTTGGTTCTAGAGGGCAGACAGATATTATCTTCAGTTTTATCCTGCCTATGAGAACATACATTGCAGTGAAAGCCGATAGTCACACAGGTGGTGCTGGATATACTCAGTGGATCACAAAAACCGACCCGAAGAGATGAATGTGGGGAAGGACATGCATGGAGTAGGGGTGGGTGGGTAGCAAGCATAGGAGGAAGGGCATGCATGGAGTAGGGGTGGGTGGGTAGCAAGCATAGGAGGCAGGTACATAAGAGAAGAGGGTGGCAGTAGTCAGAATGCACTATAAACATGTATGAAATTGCCAATGAACAAATTCCATAAAACTTAACAAGGAATGTGACTAATTCACCAGATTTTCCTTTGCCCCGAGGCTTCTCTGAGGCTCGGGTTTGAAACTTGAGAACATTGTCATCTTATCTATGGACTGTGTGCAGAAAGATCAGATTTTTCCTGAATGCAGTAGAGACCCAGAGATGGTGGAGCAGAGGGAAAGTATCTACTACTATTTAAATTCTCTGATCTCAGCAGGATGTGTTGATATACACCTGCAATTCTCACACTTGGGATGTTGACTCAGAAGAACTTAAGCTCCAAGGGTAGCATGGACAGCCTGACCTGGTTAATAAGATAAAAGAAAACAGTTTGGGATATATACCAAGACTTTGTTGTTGTTACTTTTAAAGGAATAGATGGACAATAAACTATATACGTTTACCCCCTACCACCACAAGACCATCCATTCTGTAAGGTCAGGAATATGTTCCCATAAGTACAAAGGATGGATTGGGTACCACTTAGGTTTGCTCATGTGATACTGTCTACTGTTGACATATCTTATTTGTTTTCTACCTCATAGGGCATTCCATCATTATAGTCTACACAATTTTATTCCTAAAATGTGTTGTGTTTTTGAGTGATGATTCTCTTCTGGGATGCAGAAGTGGATTACTTTATAAGATCCATATTAATTTCCATAACCTTAGGAGTTACTTATTGATTTTTGTCTTTAGCTCTGTTTATTACTTATAATTATTTATTCTGAATCTTAGCCTTTAAGCCCCTGAGATCACATCTCTGAATACTGAAGATGGCTATGAGAACTCTGCTCTTTACTATGACACGGCCACAATCTACCCACTCGCCCATTTCCAGAAGTACCTAGATAATTATGTATAAAATACTAGAGCAGGTGGTTGATCGACTGTATTAACTCTATATCATAGGCTAGTATCTACAATTTCTACCAAGAATGACATTTAATGTAAATAATCTGCAAATTAAGATGCATAGAATTTATAACCAATAGCCACATCCTGCTGGCTACAGATAGAAGTAGAGCCCCAAACTCTCACATGGGTTTCCTGTTTTCACTCATTGGGAAATGTGGACCCATGTTTCTAGAGATCACACACTGTGTTTCAGTACATTCATTTGGGGTGGGAGCTCCATGCTATGGTTAAGTGGTCTTCTTATCTATTTTTTGCTTTCATGTTAAGGAGTGGGATGGATGAATTGTGGGTTCAAAACTGGCATGAATGTCAATTTAGGAAAGATTCTCGAAAACAAATAAAACATAATTTTATTTTATTCTATTTTTTATTTTTAACTATGCATCTTCATCTTTATCAGGCACTTCTGTGTTTGCATGTAAGAACTGCTTCATTTCTTAGGGAATAGTTTCTTTACTGAATTGATTTTTGTAATCTAAAATAAATTGCTATCTTGATGGAATATGGAATCTGACTAAATTTTGTTTTTAAATTGATATATTTTCCCTCCTGCTACTCTTCTATACTATGCAATTGGAAACATTTTTTTTAATCTCATAGGACCTCTTAATATTGGAGTCTTCACGAGATTTTTTTTTTTACTGAAAACAAAAAAAAATCAGAAATGTTTTCAATTTTTTAAAAACATATATTGCCCTCCAGGCCCCCGTTATAAGGTATGGTTTTCATCAGCTAGTTTTCTCTTCTTGATGGTAACCATGGAGCATTTTACAGCCTTCCTCATCTTTTCAGCCACCTGCTCATCCTTTCTTCCTGTAGCATCCACTGACTCAATCATTGTTAGCAATTGACCCAATCTCCTTGTCTAGTAAATCTTATCAATTCATTCTTCCCTAATGGCCACACTCACCTCTTCAACAATTTAAAGCTACAAAGTAATCAGTAGAATTGATTTCTCTCTAGGTCTCCTTCCTGATACTATACTATGAGTCACACCCAAATCAGAAGGGACTAGCAGTGTTCTGGGTTCTAGAACGCACATTTCACACATTTTGTCATCTCTAAGAGTCTTTCTACCTTGAACATTTATGTCACTGAATATCACATATAGTCAGGTGTGTTTTAATATCCATTAATTTCTAACTGAATTTTATATAAGAAACCCATGGGTCTCCTCTTATCCTGGAATGCTCTCCTATTGGGTACCATCTTGGAGGTATCTGATTAGAAACTTGGAAAATGTTAGTTTGGGATATCCAGAAATCCATAAGTCTGCTCACCAGTTGACAGGCTGTGCAAATCCTAAACAGAGCACCAAACTAGATCCCACATTCTAAGTGAAAGTCAACTTTGATGGAGGTGGGTCTTGTATCTTATCTGTTGCTTTCATTGGTTAACTAATAAAGAAACTGCCTAGGCCCATTTGATAGGCCAACCCTTAAATGGGTGGAGTAAACAGAACAGGATTGGGGGAGAAAGGAGCTGAGTCAGAGAGTCGCCATGATGCTCCCACTCCAGCCAGACGCAGGTTAAGATCCTCCCTGGTAAGCGCACCTCATGGTGTTACAGGGATACTAGAAATGGGTTAGATCGATATGTAAGAGCTAGCCAATAAGAGGCTACAGATAACGGGCCAGGCAATGTTTAAAAGAATACCGTTTCTGTGTAATTATTTCGGGCATAAGCTAGAGCCATGTGGGCGGCCGGGTGCCGGGGACGCAGCCCCGCCGCCCCTGTTACTACACAACTTGACCCAGAAATTATGCAGAAATTCTTAGGACTTATGTGTAGAATGATAAAGGTCTACAGACTTCAGGGTTCACATGAAAAACTATAACAAAATAGGCATATTCATCATATCAAAACTGTGATAGAATAAATTTTTATGAATAAAAATGATAAGAGTATTATTGGCCTAATTTTATATGTATGACAATGGAAGGTTTCATACATATTTAGCAATGTTTACAGATATTGGCCATGAATACAGAACCTCAAGTGTTATGGAGTGTCTGGTGCTATATGCTGAGTGTCACTTATATGTTATTCAGTTCACATATCTGCAGGCAAGTAGATTAAGAAGCTAAAACAAGAGTAAAACAAACAAACAGAGACCCAGCTTTCTTGTCTGCCTGGAAAAGAGGCCTGCCCATCATTCTTAACCCTCAAGTGTCTGCTTGGGGCCATGAGGTGAGAAGCACATGGATGCTTGTAGTGCTAAGCCAAGGAGATGTTGAAACTGCCATGGGTATTAATTGCCTTGAGCAATAGAGGCTGCTAAAAGACGGCCATTCTCCTAAATATCACACTGAGGAATTATCTGTGGGTTTTGAAGTCTAAGCTCTGTGAAAAATGGCAAATAGGTTTTGCCTCATTAGCCAATTACACGATTGATTGCAGAAGGCTGTTGGTTAGTCTTAGTGGGCTTTAAAGGCTATCTTGTGTTCAGAGGGGAAAGAACTCAAACTCATTAGTGATGCTTGTCATGGCCAGAGGAGGGGAAAACAGTGTGCTATCTGTCACACACTTGAAATCCCAGGATAGGACAATTATGCCTGTTGAAGTCACTGACAAGGGAGATTACGAGAGAAGCCCACACTGCAGTCACTTTGCTGAGAGTAACAGGATAAATTAGAACTGCAACTGATTAATTACAGATTCAGTTTAAATCCCAGGACAGTGCCTGGATTTTCAAAGATATGTGATAACTTTTCTCAAAAGAATAAATAAAGAGTCATTTACTGGTATCTGACCATTTAGACAAACCTTTTTCAAATAAATTGATAAAAATGCATATTTGCGCACGGATGCCAAGTTCTTTGTTCTTTGTTGTGCTGTCAGTTCCTGTACTCTGAGCCTCACAGTACAGACATCCTGTCTTTCCAGTCCCATCCCTACCCCATGGGAAAGTACCTGGTCCATAGGGGGCACTTGATTAATAACGTACCATCAGTCATATATAGCTTATATTTGCCTTGCGCTGGCTGCACCTTGCCATTTGAAGGTGAAGGTCATCTGTGGTGTGTACAGCTGACAATGCTTGAGGTGATTATAGGCAACCTGATTAACTCTTTATTCATTTCTGAGATTATATTCTTAAATGTTACTTCTTTAAACTTTGTATGTGTGTAAGCATGCACATGCATGTCTGTTTGCATCTATATGTTATGTGCACATCTATGTGTGTGTATATACACACATGTGTGTACAAGGGGTACTTAGGTATGTGTGCCCATGTGGAGATCTACACTGAGTGTCTGCCTCTATTGTTTGCCATCTTACTTTTGATCATAATTCTGTTAAATTTGTTCCATGGTGATTTCTTATGTGTAAGTGATATGTTCTTGTTACTCTCACAGACTTCCTCTGATCTCCATCCCACCATCGCCTATCTGCCTTCCCTGTAAGTCCGTCCTCACTTTTGAGACAGGCATTCTCACAGAGCCAGCAGTATGCCGTTTGCCTTTTAGTAGGACTTGCTGACCAGTCTGCTTACCAGCTACTGTGATCTGCCCACCTCTGCCCACGGACACTTGGTCACAGATGTGCTCGGCATGTTCAGCTTTCATGTGGGCACTGAGGGGTTCAGAGCTTGCATAGCAAGCACTTCGCCCTTGGTGTTGTCCCCAGCCCCAACATATTTTTAGTGTGCAATGGGTCCTGGTCTCAGACCCATTTGCTTCTTATTCTCTGATGCATTTAGTTCTGTAAACAGAAAAGTGAAAGCAACTGTGCAACTGTACTATGTAAATGCATTACTGGTCTTTCCTAGAAGTGTATCTCCCTAGTAACAAGTAAGTAATACATGCATCTGGTTATTGCTATAACTTCTAGAGTTGGTCTTGTTTCTCTTAATCAGGTATTTTATGGTTAAGGAACATTCTGCATACATTAATCATCTCATCAGGAGGAGGGGGCTGCTCAGTGCTAAGTCACATGAAGAATGTTTCACAATTATGTGGTCTGCACATTGCTCTACTCCTGGCCAATGATCTTATACAAGGGGCCCAAACTTTCGGTTTACAGTACACCTGAAATTGTCTCACCAGTCCCAGTCATCTGACAGCTTCTAAGGCAGACCTTCCTGATAAAAACGCACTGACCAAACCAGGACAGGCACCAGGTAATAACACTTGCTCTTTTGAATAACAAACTAAGATGCTTGGATACGGTGCCATAGAAACAAAGGCACCATACCTGGCATTCCAGCAGAATGTGTTCTCATTCACACCAGGAAATGGAGTCCAAAGGGGAAGGGCAAGGAAAGGAAGGTCAGAAGTTCCTGTCACTTTTAATCCATTGTAGCACCTTGATAAACGTTTAAATTTAAAACTTCTTTACTTCTTTTAATAACTCAATGTAGGTAA
Organism: Neodon shergylaensis; assembly: GCA_025134845.1. Lineage (NCBI taxonomy): Eukaryota > Metazoa > Chordata > Mammalia > Rodentia > Cricetidae > Neodon > Neodon shergylaensis. The sequence goes on from JABTXL010012493.1 coordinate 10,961,390, forward strand.
CTTCTGGTTGTTCCTTTACTAGGGAATGACCCGAATGACCCTGGACTTCCCATTTGATACAACCCCATAAAGGTCCCACGCCAATTCCCACCACTGCACTTGGAACCATTTAACACAAGCAAATTTGGGAGCACGAAGCATGCGTCACACAGGGCAATGGCTATATTAGTCAATAGCATTTTCCCCAGAGATAATAAAATATTTTTTTGTCTGCAACTTGGTATAAGAAACATAACAGAAAGCTAAGATTCAGACAGTAAAATAAGCTATACTCAGGTTTTCAAAGGGCTGTATACTTTCAAGCACGTATCACATCAGTACACAATGAAATTTCACTTTTTTGAAAACAAAGAAAAATGATACAGCAGGCAATAGAAACAGAACCAAAGCACCCGTCCCCCACCTCTAATGTGGCTTCAAATATGTATTAAGGGAAACAGACTATTCAAAGTCCCTATGAAACTTTAAAAGGACTCCCAAGGAATTTCTCTTTCTGTGACTGTTCCTTCAGTTTGTTCGGGAAGAGAGAAGACCCTTTGTATAAATAACTCGAAAGAAACATATCTTGCCAGTTCTAAGTGAATGTGGCCATCAGGAAAAATATAACCAATTGCCATCATTTTTACTTAAATCATATAACCAAACAATAATAATAACAAAGCCAGACTTGAGTGCTTTGTTATCAAGCAGTGAACCTGCTTTAGGCGGAGAATTCCCTTTCTGTTACCTAACCTTTCATCTCAAAGCCAGAGATGTCAGCTGCACAGCCCAGTCACCTGCCCTACCCAAATCTCACAGGTGTGTAATGTTGTCTGCACATGTGAGCTATAGGGGGTCATCAATATGTATGACATTTTATCAAGCCTATAACTTGGTTTATTCTGGAAATCTCATTTTATTAATTTGCAAATTTAACCATGAAACCATTTCTTTGCATTTGACTCAGAGGAGAAAAGAGGTGACTTCAGAACTGGATTGGGGGAGGAAGCTCATGGAATTTCGCCAAGGCAAGGGGTAAAAGGCTGTATTGATTAAATGGTATAAACTTAAAGAAAATTAAATGTAGATTTTTATTGCATCATTTCAGGCAGGTCCTGGTGAGCTCCATCTTTCACCTCTATCTGAAAACAGCAGTTGATAAATAAATTAAAATTAGCAAATGAGGATGAAACATTTAGTTTCTTTTTAACTAGATGAGGCCAGTTTGGAAATGTGGATTTTGATTGACATCCGGATGAGTTTGAAGCCTGGGATAGATTTGATTTACTGAATCAGCGAGGAAATAAGACTGGGGTGGACAGAATCTGGAGGAGCAGATGCCTGTAGAGAAATATGGATACTGCTTGCAGGCCACAATCCATTTATTCCCTCAGCTCACAAACCAGACTGCTGCCTCCTCAATGATTACAAAAGGATGAAGAGGCCAGGCCTGAGCAGAGATACAGCTCTTAACAGTCTCCAGGTGGGGAGATAGTCTCTAAACCTGGTTTATAACTGAGCAGAGAAGATCATCGTGGGCCATCCATGGCCCAATAGGAGTTAGATGAGCATTCACACAGGAATTTTAAGAATGGAAGCAAGAAAACCAGATTGGACTTTCAGAAGGAACATTCTGGAATGGTTTACCATAGCCAGCCCATGGAGTGGGATCTGGTAGAAACAACAGAGTGCCCGAGAGCAAGAGATTTCCACCCAATCTGACCCAATTGTGGAAGGACAGAGGAGAGTGTTCTGTTAGGAACATTGATGATGCAGCTGTATGATCCTGGCGACCATCACAACCCATGTGGCTTTTAACCTATCCTCTGAGGCTTTACTGCAGCTATCAATTGTCAAAGTGTGATTGTGTTCAGGGAAACATCGGTTTACTAATAGAACTAGTTAAAGAAAAATAATGCATAGGTCACTAGTCAAGAGCATTGATGTAGCAAATATTTCTGACCCTCGTGTTACCATTTGTAGAGCGCTTACACTGAGTCATCTGTGTTCTTCTTCACCTGTTACAACATTTTTGTATTGAACTCTCAGGTCAGTTACTGTTAGGACACTAGACAGTAGATGCTGATGAAACGTTCACACAGAAAGCATTAAATATGTTCAAATCACTTATTCATGCCCGTGAAAACATTTCAAATGCCAGTTCAGTCATTAACAGGGACCCAGACATTAAGGTAGTCAAGCTTGCTATTATTTGTTTGTTAATACATGATTGCTGTTTTCATGAAAACATCCTGCAAAATGTAGATAATACAAAAGTATATAAGCAATAAAGTATAATATGTTTAGATTTCATGACCAAGAAATAGTCAAAAATTGATAGCACCATTTAAAAACTATTATTGCTCATACACACAGATAAGCGTTGTAAAAAATACTTTCAGAAAATTACATGAATTGCTTTTTATAGCTATTTTATAAGCATTGCATTTCAGTTTTGCAACACTTAACAATGGTAAGCTCCTTTGAAACAAAAAGAAACTCTGAATTATCTGAAGCAAAAAGCTTCTGATGAAGATTTCCCTACTACAAAAGAATTTTTAATTTTAAAAATCTCCCTAAAGCTATGTATATAAAGCTTGGAGCAACTGGTTTCCTTTGACTATATTTATAGCATTTCCATTTCCACTTTAGACAGTAACAGAAAAGATTAACAGCCAGGTTCACATGTCTTCCTTCTTTCTGTTTGGGTGGATGCTATGTTGTGCTCCTTCTCGAGTTCTTTACGACCTAAAAAAAAAAATCCTTTTAGTTCTGTGACATCCTGGGGTTGTTAATTTTCATCAGATTTTATATCAATTCCTAGGTGTCTATTCTAATGTGGGTAAATGTCTGTTTATGTACATGCTCACTCCAACCTTCAGGTTCATCTTCCACTCTGGCGAGTCTTCCTTCTGTGCTTCTAAGTTTCCTCCCAATCCCATTGGTTTTGTTCTCTGCATTGTGATCTTGGATTCCCTTAGCAGACTCCCCTCCCCCAACCATGATCTTAACAATTGCTACTTTATCTTGTGTCAGGGAGACTTCCAGGCTAGCCCTTTGATCAGAAGAGGACTCTGGTATCTCCAGTGTGTGTAACTCATAGTTTAACCCTGGCTTTTCATGCTCTTGGTTCCTTGTAGCTTGTGGTGACATCCACACAGTAGGCTGCAAAATAGTGTTTGAAACGAATGCTTTTTTGGAAGTGGTAATACTGAAAAAACAAAAAGCTGAAGATTTACAGATTTTTCTTAACTCTTAATGTCAACCACGCACTATTGTTCAACTGCAGCTCATAAGATGGGTGACACCTGAAGACCCGTACCATATTCATTAATCTTTAATATTTAAAACTTCATTTTATCCCCAGTTGTCCCCTAGCAGGTGAGTGTTCAGTGATGAGAGTTCGAGTGCTTCCTCCTCTTTCAAGGTGGATTCTAGCCCTTCATGAATGACAATCTATGCAGGCTCACAGCTCGGACTGTGTATTTCTTTGGGACTGAATGACTGCAGGACTGGATGGGACAGAAACCTTGGCCAACAGCATTATGAACATCTTTCTACATTATGTAGTCTTAGGAAGTATACTTTTTCAGTCAGTAATAGTCCAATCAAATGGTTGTATCTTATTTTCATCATCCTTTCTGGATATTTATGTTACATCTAATTTTTGCCATTATAAATTTCATTGCAATAAAAAATTGGGGACATAAATATTTGCCTGAGTTTTATGTCTTTCTTTTTCCTTTAGGCTGCTCTCTGAATTTTTGGCTCAAAGAATATAAATATTTAAGCCATTCTAGCAAATATTTATTATTCAAGCTTGACACATTTATTCCAACTTTCTGACTTAGCCCTTGTCATTAAAGGAATTTTGTGTCTGAAATGTCATTAAACTTCTAGATATAAGGAGGATTGCTTATTTAGAGGCATGCCAGTGCCTCCATGTGCATGTGCGCGCGCGTGTGTGTGTGCATGTGTATGTGTTGGCAAAACAGTGTTTGCCATTTTCCCTGAAGGATCGGTTCTATGAGGTTTAAAGCATTGCCTGAGGAGGAAAATGGTTTGTGCTCAAATAAAAATGGCAGCACGGATTTGGTTACCTACCCAGCCCAAGTCTCCCAGCCTTGAGAGAGCATCAGTGAGTTGTGTGAAACTGGTTTCTGGAAGCTGCTGTGCCATGGGGCTGCCCATCTGAAATGATTGCTCTTTGAAGTGGGTTGCACATCTGCAGCCTGTGGGAAGCTGGATGACAAGCAACAGTTTTGATGTTCTCAGACTCATCAGACAGCAAGAGATGCGATGAAGATACGTGAAGGCTTCTCCACGTCTTCCAGGTTATTGGGGGTATGTCGGCTGGGTTGTCACAGGCCATGGAGTACAAGCGGAAATGCAGAGATGGGTGGTGTGTCTTTCTTGCTCATTACCTCTGAAAGAGTCATAGGTTCACCTGTGGACACACAGACATCAATAAAAGATTTCCCAATTAAGGTTTTCTACATAGTAAAGAGATTTGTACCCTAAACAGACAATAGGCCAGATCGAGGCTATGACGCACTACTTAAAGAACTATTTTTTTTCTCATTTCACATTCTTACTTCTCTCTAAGTTTCTGAAATTGGGTATTTCTGAAAAGTGTAATATAGTGTGTCCATGCTGTGTCCCTAATAGAGAAAAAAATTAGGGGAAAATGGGTGCTGGCAACTGCTATTCCATCACAGGTGGACCAGTTGGAAGTATAGTTTTTAATTCTTTGTAAAACTTAAAATCCCAGTGCTTGCTAGGAATTAAGGGCATTGTTTCTTACTTGGAAAGCCAGTAATAAAGCCCTTGCAAAGCATGAGGCTTCACGTTTCCTCAGAAGATGACTATATGCGAGTGTATTCAGTAAGACACCTATTATAAAAAATGTACTGTAAAATTAATCAGGCCCTTTAATCACAGGCACCATTTGTAAGGCAGTTTGATTATCTGCAGAGTCTGAGAAGCCTTTCTTTTTTGTATTGCTAAATTAGTTTCTGGGAAATTCAAGCAATAAGAAATAACAAAAGTTAATTGCTGTTTATACAGAAGAAAAATTATGGTAGAGGTGATAGCTAAGTTCTTGGAGAAAATTATAGACCAGAGTATTACACTCCATTTTATTCCTTTCCCATGGGTAAGATTTGTTTCCTTTTAATTCTCACTTTTGACCCTGGATGTGCTCCTTGACGCTACATAAAATAGGTCTTATTCTCATCTAGATAATGGCCCTTCATCTGAGAAGAGCATCATTGCCCCCGGCCTGCATAGTGTCATCCTTCCTATTTCCTCAAGAGCATTCTTCTCATTCCATGCACGCACACTGCGTGTCCTGTGTATTATCCTTTATGCGCCCCTCCCGCCCTTTACAACTGCTCCCCCACCAAGTCTCCATCTCACTCACCTGTCTTTTTGTTTAGTGTTTGTTCTTGCTTTGTGATCCAGTGTGGGATGGCACCAAAAAAGAGGAAATTTCTACTTCAGTCCCGATATAATTTTGGTATTCTGCCACCAAGATGTGTGGTGTCTTCAGCAATTGATTCTTACCACATAGTTCTTGAGGTCAACCAAGAGCAAAGAGCAATAGCAATAGCCTGTGTTGACCTGCAGGCCTCTTGGGAAGTATCCAGCAACAGGCGCTAGGACTTTTTATCTAATGACTCATGGCTTCTGAGATCAGCATTGCCCACTGATAGAGATGTTAAACCTGAAAATTGCAAGGAGAAAGTTCAAATCCACAATTACTTAATTGAAGCAAACTTTATTTTGGGGTGCACCCAGGACTGGCCAGTCCAGCTGCTTCTCTCTAAGTCATGATCTTAGAGAACAGATTCTGCTGGCCTCTTAGGCTCCCTTTTGTAGGAGAGATGAAGTGGTCACAGAGTAGAGAGATTTGACTGTTATCATTGTTAGAACAACACAATGAAAGTGAAGGAACAAGAGTAAGGATATACATCATGTGAGTTGGGTGGAAAGTTTAGTGTAGGTCAAAAAACATGCCTTGTAGTTTATATCAGATCTAAGAAACAGGAACTTACTCTTAATTACAAACAGAAACTTTAACTTTCAAGGGGTATCATTCCTCTTTTGGTCTTACACAGGACACCTCTGTTTGCATTCTTTGAAATTATTTTTTAAAACCAGCTAGCAAAGCAGTAGGTGTCAGTGTGGCTCCTTCGGGCATCCATAGTTTATGTTCCACCTCCCCCATCACCTCTTCACTCCCATTCTCTTGTTCATCCATCTTTGTTTACAACTATCACTCCCTTTCCTTCTCTGTCATGTCGTATGAACACTTCTCCTTTTTGATGCCTCTGCTCCTACATGAGATTATTAAACTACGAGTTCTGTGGGATCCACTGGTCACCTGAAGACCAACAGAGCCCAGAGCACCACTGTCTAATGAGTTACTCATGTTTAGAAGTGGTGGATTTACCCACCTTAGAGGGGGAAACGGAAGCGTGATTGAATCACATCTTCTCCTGCAGATGTGGGAAACACAGGTTTTAGAGACTGTCTTGTGGTTTCCATTGCTGTGAAGAGACCCCACAACTACAGCAATGGCAACTCATATAAAGAAAAAGATTTAGCTGTGGTGTCTTACAGCTCAGAGGTTCAGTCCGTTATGTCATGGTGGGAAGCAAGGCAGCAGGCAGGCAGATGTAGTGCTGGAGTATTTGCTGAGAGTTCTACATCTTGCAGGAAGCAGAAAGTGGTTTGAGACAGTGTGCCTGGCTTGAGCGTGTATGAGTCCTCAAAGCTCTCCTCCACAGTGACACATTTCCTCCAACAAGGCCACACCTAATCCAACACAGCCATACCTCCTAATAATGCCACTCCCTATGAGTTTGTGGGGGCCAATTATATTCAAACTACTACAGAGGCCCACACAGAAATAACTGCTTAATTTTGTGAAGACCATCACATGAGATGGGGCTAAACCCTCCTCTGACCCCACCTATTGCTCTTGCCCTATCACAAGGCCATTAGAATTTTTCAGACGTGTCTGTCTATCACATGACTGCAGCTAATGCTAATTTTTAGGATGAGAGGTAGCATATGAAAGAAATTTGATCTCCTAACAACGTGTGGAAGGTAAGCAATACATGTAACGCACTCTTTCTTTTTTTAGAATAATCTTGTGGTAATGCAAAAAAAAAAATGAAGAATGTCATTTGAAATCAGGAGTTGAGCTCAAAGAGCTGCACATTGAAAAATGGCTAAAGAATTACTGAAAAAAAGAAACAAATTGGCATTCTTAAAAATGAAATGCTCAGAACCACATGTATTTAACAAAATTTTGTGGTCGCAATTACCATAGCAACCTTTTGTGTAGCTTTTAAGTGAAAAATTTAATGACTCAGGCTAATTCCGTATAATAACCGAAAGTTTAGGAAAGGATGTAGCAACTTCATAGAACCAGTAATGATATTCTGGCTATCAGGTCCTTGGTGCTGAAAGAGGAGGATTTCCAGGTAGAGACAGGCTCGGGTGAGGGGAGAACGGTAGAAACAACTTGGCTGGGAAAGGTAGGTTGTGGACAAAGATGGTTCAGACCCTCCTGGTCTAGAACTAGCTTTATTGCTTTGCAGGTGGCAGTGAGTTGGGGTGAGAGGAGGGGAAGGAGAGAAGCAACAGACCCAGGTAAGCTGTCTCATAGCTATGGAGTCAGGCTTTCTGGATTTCAATCTTCATTCTGTCGTTAGCTAGCCACAAATCCTTGAAAAAGAGCAGCCTTCCTCTTGTCAGGAATGCAAGGCTAGTAACAGAGTCTTGATGTTCATTGTGCGGTTGTGTCATTTCTAATCATCTTGATCAACAATAAAAATTTAAACATAACATTTCAATAAGTCTGAATAGTCCCACAAAATATAAAGCATATTGTATCAGCCTTTGTACCACACTGCAAAGGAATAAGTGATGCCAGAAAGAAAGAAAAAGAGAAAAAGAATGTTACTGACACAAATGAGCCGGGACCAGTAAAACTCAATTTATTACATTCTATTACTCACAAAGAGGTGGAAGAATAAGATCAGAAAACAAAGACAGAATTCATAGAATGTTGTTCTGGCCCTATAAAAGAATCTAGCCCACTCTAGAGACATTGGCATTTAAAAGTTAGCAGTCTTGAGGTAGTGTAAACTTACTATGCTGGCAGTAGACATCGAGAAGAAAAGAACAAAGCCTACATCTCAGAGCAGAGATAGGATTTGAACAGGACTGTACAGGATAACCATGTCAATAACAAAGGAAAAAGCAAATAGTAGGTATAAATGCCAGAGGCACTGTGACCTGGGTGTGTGGTCTGAAGTTAGTGCAGCTGAGGAGATGGAATGTGGCTACTATTTAATACAAGAGGTTAGCGTCTCCATGGCTGTTCTGTTCCACTATAAGGGTGGAACTTGCCCTGTAGGCAATGAGAAGGCCAAGGAGCATCATTTCAAATAAGGATTTATGATGTATAACAATTCTAGATAGAGAGAAATAATTGGAATTATTCTTACTGTTTCCCAACCAGTGAAGGTAGCCATGCCTGTAAACATTTTTTTTATATTTCAATAGCTGAAGTTTATAAGAGTGGCTTTACCAACTATTTTTTAGATGATTATCTAAAGTTATTTTACATATTTTGAAGCATAATTTTTCTTCTGCATTAACAGTAAAGAAGATAATTTGTTAATATTTGACTTGAAATACTATCTTAATTAAATCCAAAGATATTATCTATTTTCTTTTTCTCTAAAGCAATTATGTTTTTTGGTCCCTCTAGAGCAGTGGCTCTCCCTTTTGGGGGCTCAAACAACACTTTCACAGGGGTTGCCTAAGACCATCAGAAAATACAGATATTCACATTACAATTTATAACAGTAACAAAATTACAGTTATGAAGTAGGAACAAAAATAATTTTATGGTTTGGGATCACCACCACATGAGGACTTGCACTGAAGGGCTGCAGCACTAGGCAGGTTGAGAACCCCTGGCCTAGAGGAAGAAAGTCCTGCTTTCCAGGTCTCCTTTGATGATGGTGACACAGGAAAGATGAACCGTGTCTTCCCAATGACAGCTGCATAAATACTCAACATTAGGCATCATTTGGGTCTAGCAATCCAATAAGTATCCTTGCAATTGGAGTTACAAGTTTGGGTTCAAGAATAGAGAGTTTGACTTTATCACACTTCCTCCCTCCCTGTCGCTAGAATTCATTAGTGATCGGTCCTCATACGCGATGTCACTTGCCCTCCTGTTAGTGGGGCACACGACTACATCCTGCTTTTGTTTTATTTTCTCATCAGTCCATGCTTATGTCAGCATTTTACAGCACTCTCCAACCAACACCTGAGAGGCAAACCTGAGAGAAGATATGACTTAGAGAAGATACAGCACATATCTAAAGAACTACATTTTGGAACAGCAATACTGTGTACACACAGTATCTGGAAGTTATGGATTATTAGGATACCTTACAAAGATTAAACAAAGGCTTTACTACTTAGGTGCAGAATATCAGTAGGTTTTATGTCAACTAGACACAGGCTGGAGTCATCAGAAAGGAGGGAGCCTCAGTTGAGAAAATGCCTCCATAGGATTTGGCTGTAGGTAAACCTATAGAGCATTTTCTTAATTAGTGATTCATGAGGGAGGACCCAGGCCATTGTGGATTATGCTAAATCCCAGGTTCTATAAGAAAGCAGGCCGAGCAAGCCATGATGAACAAGCCAGTAAGCAGCACCCCTTCCATAGCCTCTGCATCAGCCCCTGCCTTGAGGTTACTGCTCTGTGTGAGTTCCTACCATCACAGGTTTAGACAATGAAGTGCTATATGGAATTGTGAGTGACATAAACTCTTTCCTCCCCAATTTTCTTTGGTTATGGCATCTAATCACAGCAATAGTAACCCTAACTGAGAGAGCAGGAGATTGAGTTACCTCCCCCTCTCATATTTCATTAACATTTTAAGGCATAATTATGTATACATTATAACCTATTCATTTTAGGTTCATAGTTGGATGGGTTGAAAAAGGAATGAATCCCAATCAAAGCTACTAAGAATGCACAGCATCCTAAAATACTGTTTTGGTCTTTTCCACCACACTCCAGCCTTTAGCAATCACTGATGATTTCACTCTAGCTAAGTCTCCACTATTACTTGATATGAATGAATGTACAATTTTTGGTGTCTATGTTTTTCACTTAGCAGAGCCTGTTTGGGTCAGCCATATTTTGTGCTGGTGTTCTATTGCATTATGGGTATCCCATAATTTGCTTTACTCTTTGTCGAAGTGAGGATTCACCGATGATTTCCAATTTGCTGCGTGTGTAAAGCATCTGTGAGAGTGTGTGCATAATTCTCTATGTGCACATGGTCTCATTCTTCTGCGTGAAGATCTGGCAATGGAACTGCTGCATCACTGGGCAAGCATCTGTTTAGTTTTTGTAGGAAAGTACAAATTGTTCTCTAAAGAGTTGTATGACTTTACACCTTCCAGCAATGTGCAAATTTCTAGTTGTGTTTTCTTCACGATATTTCAGTTGTCAATATTTTAGTGTTCGTCATGCTAATATGCAGTCATAATTTGTTGGGTGTATTGCTGAGAGCTGGTTTAGGTTATAAACAGAGGAACTGAAGCAAAATATATAGTTACAGGACTAGGTTGTTGAGTCCTGCCTCTGCTCCAAAAGTGTACCAACCACAGTACACTTTACGTAGTTTCTGCATTGGGGTACAATTAGAACATAGTTTGAGAATTATTAAAGTACTTTTCTCTTTTGCCTTTTAAAATACAAGACTTCTAGCCTTATGGACATTTTGTGTAACTGTATTAGGAACTGTTAGTTTAAGTCAGTGAGGAAGACTTACTTAACATTCAGCTTCTAACAGAACAATCAAGTTGTGCCCCAGGTTAGCTCTTACATTATTATTATTATTGTTTTGGTCCAGGATTGTCAGTTTCTTTCCTTCTCTCTTTAGCCCACTAAAGCAAAATTTGAAGAACTCTGTTCACAATTTTCTCCAACTATGGGAAAAAATTCTTTTCCTGATAGTATAGCCCTTCTCTCATTGAAGGAGAAAGTGGCATGAGGAAATGAAAGAAATCTCTCTTCCTGCCAAGGCAGTGCCAGGGATCCACATGTAGAATGTAAATGAAGAGACGATACCAAAGCACTTAGCCAAATGTGTCCCACTTTCCTCTGGTGCTTTGGTAGGGATAAACTACCAGGTCCATGGATTTAGAGGCTCACTAGAGTTGGGGTTCTTGACTTTTTATCTCACTAAATCTTAGAAAAGAGACTACAGTGGATCAGATGGGTACCTCCATATTATATTCCAGAGCTGAGAGTCCAGAGGCATTGCAGAGGACACAGTAGCTCAAAAGCACATGCTGATGAAGACAGATCAATGAGGGCCAGGTGCAAGAAGAGCTACAAACTTGGGAAGAGATGCAAACAGGCTGAGGTGGCAATGGGAAGGCAGGTGATAGTTCCTAGGAGGGTCTCTGATCCAACAGTTAGAGGCATGGGTTATAGTAGCTCCCAGCTGTAGTCAAGGAGTGAAGGAGCCACCACATGGCATAACGAGGAGCTCAACAAAAGCTACCTTCTTATATGAGAGAGGATGACATAGCACACATATCTAAAGATTAGCATTAACCCTTTCTACCAGTGATGGGATAGCAAGGTCCAGGCAGGACTCTGTGTCACACCTTTATCCTTCTCTACTAATACCAATTCCATAGGAAAGACTTAAGAAATAGAGAATATTAGAGTTGCTGAGTTTTTATTCAGAGAAAAGTGAGCCCTACTTATAGTGGATGAATTTTTATTCTGGGTACACACATTTTTTGTTTGTTTTTTTGTTTTTTGCTTCATTCACTGCAGGGACAAATGTAAATTATTTTTTAAACATTTAAATTAGTATATTCAGGCAAAATGATGTATTAATTTCATTGTGGCATTTTTATACTTAGATACACTATACATTGATCATAATCATATATGTGGTGGTTTCATATTTGAATGCTTAGTCACCATGTAGTGGTACTATTTGAAAGGATTAGAAGGATTAACAGGTATGGTCTTGTTGGAGAAAGTGTGTCACTAGGGGTAGGAGGTTTCAAAAGCCTATTCCAACTCCAGAGTCTTTCTCTGCCTACAGATCAGCATGTAGAACTCTAAGCTACTACTCCAGCACCTGCCTGCATGCTGCCATGTTTTCTACTGTAATAATGGACTAACTTCTGAAACTCTATTCAAACCCCCAGGGTTTTTTTTTTATTTATTTATGGGAATTACCTTGGTCACAGTGTCTCTTCATAACAATAGATCAGTGACTAAAATAGTATCTCATTATCCTCTGCAGTTGTTTAAATAATAAATGTGTCCCATAGTCCCAGTGTACCTTTGACTTATATTTCCTTTACAGTCAAATACATGGCAACTTTTTCATGTGTTCATGGAACATCTGTGATTTTTTAAAATAATGTGTATGTTCTCCCCGCCCCCATTACCTGCATTATTATTTTTTTGTGAGCCCATGGACTGTTTGACAGTAGGAGTTGGAACAAAATGACAAAACTTCACTTTCTGTGCATGTTTCATTGAATGGAGACAAGAAATTTAAATCCATGACTTTTAATGTTATAAATTTTACACAAGCCATACGCATTTGAACTAGCACCATTCGAAACATAAATTTACAGCAAGCCCTGCTGTAGTGTAAGCATGATTTAGAGTGTGGGTACTCTCACTTTCTGCTGCTCCTCTACCCCTTAGCTCTTCCCATCTTCTGCCCATACCCTAGACAGGTGCTTCCTAAATATTCAGAAGATTGATTTTTATATAGAAAGAATAGTTTTACAAGTTTTGCAACACAACACTCTAGGCAACAATCAATTTAAAGAAAAATATTATTTTGCCATTCTTGTAAAATGAATGTTCCATGCATTGTTTCTGCTCTCCAGTGCTTCAGTTGACCAAGAAGAAGACTTTGCATCACATAGAAAAGTTGACTAGTAAGTCAGTGAGCCCATGCTGGGAAGTGTGGGGCAGTGAGGTATATGGATAAAGTAAGTGAAGGCTCTGTATGAGACTACCCCAAAGGGAGAGAAGATGGAGATCTAAAGAAACAAGAAAATGCTTGTCCTACACTATGCCTGGATAATGGACTGTTTTCACTGCAGAATCTTAAAGGATATGATGTGGATTCTTTTTAGTATCGAAGTAGACTATTGATGTTTCCATTCTTTCCTGTGATGTCTTCTCTGCTGACCTGTGATTGTCTCCAATATTTCATAGTTAAATTTCTCCTTCATTCTTGTCTGCTGCTTCTGCCATTTGAGATACAAAATGCCATTTGGTATGTTTCATTATTTTCCAATATTTTGGTGTTGTAGACAAAGTAAATGCATTAAAAACGCTTGGTATCTGCTTAAAAAAAAAGAGAAGAAAATGCTTGCCCTAGATGTTCTGTGCACACCATTGCACTTGGGAGGATAGAGAGAATACAGGAAAAATACACTAACCTCCTGACTGAGATTCAAATTTGCACATACACCAGATCAAGTCAAGTATGCTTTGTAAAATATGCAAATGATCAGGATCAAAACCTCAGTCTGCTACTTACTGTGTGAGCTTCAGTAAGAAACTCTGGTTCTGTGGAACTATATATTCATCTATGCACATGTGGATAATAGTGTCCCAAAGCATAATGTTTTTGCAAATTAAATGAAATAGCTTACAGTTCCTAGCCAGTCACATAGCTCAACAACATGACCTAACTCTATTCCTTTCTGTACATCATTAACTTTTATCTCTGTTGAGTAACTAATGTCCTCCAAAAAATATTCTTTCTGTGTGTATGTGACATGTATATGTATTCATGTATGCATAAGTATGGGTATGGATATACCAAGGTGCATGTTTGAAGGCCAGAGGACAGTTTTATATGCAACTCTTACCTTATTGAGGAAGGATTTCTTTGCTGTGTTCTCCAGGCTAGCCACAAATTTCCACAGACACTGTTTCCCCCATTGTGATTACAGACGTGTATGCGTTAATGAGCTCTGGAGATTCCAATTTAGGACTACATACTTGAACCACAATCATCTTTCCCACCGAGCAATCTCCCCACTCCACAAAGGGGCATATATAGATAGTTTTATTACTGGTAGTCATGCCTTTCAATTATTGCTCTATATCATGTCCTTCTAGTTCCTATTATGTTAAAAATTCAGAAAAGGTTGCTTAAAATAAATGCTCTTATTAGGGACCACAAAACTTAGAGGACTTAATTCAAATGCCACAGACTTAAATAAATGTAACACTTACACTTTCATAAGCTTGACCTTAAACCCCAATATGCAAAATAGAATTTCTCTCATGATAATAGTAGTTAAAAAAAAGATGGCATGTTCTAGAGCCTTTGTATCACAAACATTGTATCTTGTTATCCTCAGTGAATCTGGTTATTATGTTGTGCTGCTTGCTTCCTACTAAAAAGCACAGGGTATAATGAAGTAATTTAGACAAAGAATGGTTCAGTCTTGAGGCCCTCTTCACACTGTCACGTCAGAGAAACCCGAGTTCAGCCACTCTACTGTGGCTTCATTTCTTCCTGCCCTCAGGCCAGTGTGGAGGGATGAACATATGGAATTAATAAACGTGTTGAGCTCAGATTGTAATTAGTGGGATGACATAACTGCTCATGATCAGATTTTCTGCTGAAAATGAAAAGCCACTTTTATTCTGAACACCTGTGTGCTTGCTCATACTCAGTAAAAGTATTTCCTAAGCATTTGTGCAGAATGAACATGGAATATGGGAACCTGTCAGCATATGTATCAGTGAGTTTATTATAGAAAAAAAGTATAGGTGAGTGAGATTAGCTGTGAGATAACAAAGAGAGACCAGTGCGCACATACTTGCACACACATGCACACACACATAGAGATGCACACATTCACTCTTGTTCTTTCGTTTTCTCCCTTTTGAAGAATATATAACTAAATAAGGTGGGTTAATTATAAATATGGAAACACAAGGGGCATTTTAATAGGGTTTTCTCTTGCCGTGGGTTCTTTCTGTTTGGGGCATTCTAGAACAACTAGAATCACACTGGGTGGAAATGGAGACTGGCATTTTCTACTCTTCTCCTTTCAGCTCACACTTGCCTTCCATTATATGTGGGAACCATCCCTGTGCTCCTGTTTAAATGTATTTAATCAATCAGGTATTCTAGGGCTCTGAGTGAAGCTTGGAGCTAGTCATGTTGAGTTCTTGTGCTGTTAGTTAGCTGGGAATATAGAATCATACCTGAATATCTCTGAAACATTTCTGTTCAATTGGCTTCCAAATATCTCAGAATAAATGCCTTTTCCTGAACTTTTATTATATTCCCATTAACCCTCCACATTTGTTTTCAGTCTGTATCTGAGGCTTCTAGGAATGGCAGAGCAAGAATGGAAACATGGGAGGAAGGTGTTGCAGTTTGTCAGTGGGTCAACCCTGGCTGTTTCTTGATGTCATTGTCTCAGAAAGACTCATTCAGACCTTTTGGGCTCTAGGGTAGTATGGAATTATGCATGCCTGCTTTGTTCCTGGTGGTTTCAGGTGAGGCTGGTTCTAGGTTCAGCATCAGTCCTGGAAACAGTACCTTCAAAGTACTTGCCTAAAGAGACAGGGCCATCAGCATCATGGGTTTCAGATGCTTTATCTCAAATAAAATGGAAAAAAAACTTTTTTTAAATTTATGAGTCTAATGTACACAAAATCCCAAGGTCAAGAAGTTATTACCCCATAACATGTTTGGACAAATAAATGAAAAGATGAAGAAAACAATGACAACAACCAAAACAGTAACACTTTTCTGCCCTGGGACAACCAGGCAGGGTTTAAATAAGAGCTGTGGTTGGTCCTCAGCACAGGAAAAGAAAGATATTATTTAGCAGTCAGCGTCTTAAATTTTGCAAAGCACATCAGCTATTTTGAGTTGGAAAAGATGGTGACATGAAGACAAGACAATATTATAGACTTTATTAAAAAGAAGTCACAGTGAAAATTCTTGACTTGATATTCTTTAAAAGAATAGAATCAGTCATTTTTTTTTACCCAATACCAAGGTCTTTCCAAATAATACAGATTACTTTTGCTCTATCAATTATCAATGTGCTTTTCAGTTAAGCTTCCTATGTTGAGTGACTTAAACAACGGTACCAAGCATTGTGTAGCAGTTTCCTCTGAGATTCACAACTTCCTGCACGGAGGCTCATTAAGATGTGGGATGTTTGAAAAGAGGCAAAACATTCCATCCTGCAGGCAAGCTCATTAAGCACAGGAAGCAGACAACTCAGGGATTCCAGGAAGATCCTGAAACTGACTAGATTGCTAGGTATATAAGCAATGAGGACTGCTGACTCAGAGGAGCAGGATAGCCTGGAAGAAACAAAGACCAGCCAAGCTGCCTGGAATACACTCCAAACTGAGCTCTGTGAGGTTTGGAGATGCAGCTGTCTTTGAGTCTTTCCTGCTCCTTTAAGTAAGCCCTCCCTCCCTCACACTCCTGTAAGTAGTGCATTATTCACCACGTTGGCCTTTAGTGGTCTCCTTACCTGGCTCTATCACCAGTTCTCTATCTGGAATATGTAGACATCTGTTCACATCTCCCCAGGATTACTGCCACACAACACATAAACGACATTATAAGCAGGAAGTTTCTCCCCTGAGTGGTGTAGGAGTAATGCTTAAGGAATTGTCGGCTTGGCATTTTCTGTCCTTGTAGTTACAAATATTGGGTGATACTCTTAGGTACTGAAGGTTTCTGATGCACAGTGCCTAGATCTCAGTAAATGTAGCAATAGAACATTATGCCACACTTAAAATGTACTATTTTTATGTCAAGGTCATTGTATACTTGACTTTATCTACATATTTTATTTATTTTTTAAAAGATTTCTTTATTTACGATGTATACAGTGTTCTGTCTACACACCAGAAGAGGCTACCAGATCTCGTTATCCATGGTTGGGAGCCACATTTTTTTTTTTAACCAGGAATTGAACTGAGGACTTCTGGAAGAACAGCTGGCTCTCTTAACATATGAGCCATCTCTCCAGCCCTATCTGCACGTTTTAAAGAGCATGTGATATAGCTCCTATTGCTTCTGTGAGCCACTGTGGTGTTTGGAAAGAAAATGCCCCTCAAAGGGAGTGGCACTATTAAGAGGCGTGGCATTATTGGAGGAAGTGTGTCACTGTGGGGGCAGGCTTTGAGGTCTCCTTTGCTCAAACTTCTCTCATTCTGACAGTCAGTCGACTTTCTGTTGCCTGAAGATGTAGCACTCTTAGCTGTATCACATCTACCCCCATGCTGCCATGCTGCTTGTCTTGATGATAACAGACTAAACCTCTGAAACTGTAAGCAAGCCCCCTCAATGAAATGTTTTTCTTATTAGAGTTGCCATGGTCACAGTGTTTCTTCACAGCAATAAAAACACAAACTAAGACAGAAGGATTTTACAGCTGAGGAAACTGAAGCTGAAAGTTATTAAATCATTATTTAAAGAGACAGGAAATGTGGAACCAAGTCTGACTACAGAACACGGCACTGAATCAGCCTTTCACAGTCCACAGCGCATTGCTACATTTCTAAGCTATGAGAAAACAAATGGTGACAATGTTTATTATTTGCTACAGTGATGAAGGCACTAGTCCAAGTTTGGGGAGGTAAGAGAAAGATAGAAGAATCAAAAAAACCAAAAATTCACCCCTGTAAGAAAAGAGTTTATGATTAGGCATACAGTTTATTTTATACATCCTGTCACCATTTTGATGGGCACATGGAAGATTTCCTTCCCAGAGTATCTATTCCATTATTAATGGGCACTTAAATCTTTTTTTGAGATGATTTGTTTTAACCTGACATTGGGAGAAGAGTATTATCTCTAAATTTTCTTAAACTATTAAAAATTTAAATTTCTGATTTTCTTAATCCAAGTCCTAAGATTTCTTAATTAAAAAAAATCACTAAACTTTATGAAAATTGTTTTCCAAATGTCATTGAAGTATTTAAAGTTGTGGAGGGGAGAGAGGGGCCCTTCTGTTAACAAAACTTAATACTTCCCATTTTATTTGGAAACTTCAAACATCGGTCTTTCTCTGTGGTACTCAGCTGGAGTAATTTTGGCACAAATCCACTTCCATTTTTCCTTGGTTCATTTTTATTGGTTCCAAGAACACAATGCATAGAGATTCCCCTACCCCTTGATTTTGGAACAGTGGTTTGTGGATATATAAACATTGGGTTTCTTTTTATATTTTGGTCGTAAGCCTAGCCTTTAATGACTGAGCCATTGCTACTGCCCATTTTTTAATTTTATTAATTTTTATTGAGCTCTACATTTTTCTCTGCTCCCCTCCCTGCCTCTCCCCTCCCCTTCAACCCTCTCCTAAGGTCCATATGCTTCCAATATACTCAGGGGATCTTGTCTTTTTCTACTTCCCATGTAGATTAGATCTATGTATGTCTTTCTTAGGGTCCTCATTATTGTCTAAGTTCTCTGGGATTGTGATTCGTAGGCTGGTTTTCTTTGCTTTATGTTTACAAACCACTTATGAATGAGTACCTGTGATAATTGTCTGTCTGTGTCTGGGTTACCTCACACAAAATGATGTTTCTAGCTTCATGTATGTGTTGGCAAAATTAAAGATGTCATTATTTTTTTCTGCTGTATAGTACTCCATCGTGTAAATGTACCACATTTTCCTTGTCTATTCTTCGGTTGAGGGGCATTTAGGTTGTTTCCAGATTCTGGCTATGACAATGCTGCTATGAACATAGTTGAGCACATGTCCTTGTGGCATGATTGAGCATCCTTTGCATATATACTCAAAAGTGGTGTTACTGGGTCTTGAGAAAGGTTGTTTTCTAATTTTCTGAGAAATCATCATACTGATACCCAAAAGGGCTGTACCAGCTTTCACTCCTACCAGCAATACAGGAGGGTTCTCTTTACCCCACATCCTCTCCAGCATAAGTTGCCATCAGTGTTTTTGATTTTGGCCATTCTTAGAGGTATAAGATGGAATCTCAGAGTTGTTTTGATTTGCATTTCTCTGATGACTAAGGAAGATGACCCATTTTAGATTTCTCTATTGAGAATTTTCTATTTATGTCTATACATTTTTTATTGGATTATTTGTTTTTGTGATGACCAATTTCTTGAGTTCTTTATATATTTTGGTAATCAGCTGTCTGTCCTGATCAGCTGTGGGGTTAGTGAAGATCTTTTTCCATTCTGTAGGCTGTTGTTTTGTCTTGTTGACCATGTCCATTGCTTTACAGAAGCTTTTCAGTTTCAGGAGGTCCCATTTATTAATTGTTTCTTACAGTGTCTGTGCTACTGGGGTTATATTTAGGAAGTGGTCTCCTGTGTTCAAGTGTACTTCCCACTTTCTCTTCTATGAGGTTCAGTGTTGCTGGGTTTATGTTGAGATCTTTGACCCATTTGGACTAGAGCAATAAAACAACATAAGGAGATCAAGGGGATACAAATCGGAAAACAAGAAGTCAAACTCTCAATATTTGCTGATGATATGGATAGTTTACATAAACAGCCCCAAAAATTCTAACAAGGAACTTCTACAACTCATAAACACTTTCAGTAATGTAGCAGGATACAAGATTAACTCAAAAAAAATCAGTAGCCCTCCTGTACACAGAAGATGAATGGGCTGAGAAAGAAATCAGAGAAACATCACCCTTCATAATAGCCACAAATAGCATAAAATATCTTGGAGTAACTCTAACCAAACAAGTGGAAGACTTGTATGACAAGAACTTTAAATTTTTGAAGAAAGAAATTGCAAAAAACACCAGAAAGTGGAATGCTCTTGGGTAGGAGAATTAACATAGTGAAAATGGGCTTCTTTTTCAATTGACTGAGCAGTAACCTTGGACAAGTACCACAGATAAATTTAACCCAAAAGTTCAAGCAAAGTTTTATTGACTATTCCCTTTCAGCCTCACCTTATTGGGATACTTTCAGTCATCAGGGCTCTTTCCACTCTAGTGCTCTGTTTCTGGAATTAACAAAATATTTTAATTATAGGCTGATAATTACCTCTGATCTCATGATAAACATTCATGTCCAATTAACAGAAAAACAACCATTTTCAGCTGCTTAGTAGTGTAATGATTCCAAAGTGTTACTTTTATTCACCCAAATCTGCACCTTATTTCAGACTGGAAATTTTTACTTCACTAACACAATAAGAAAAGACTAAGGAACGGTTAGACACTGTGCCTCTTAATTGGCATGACTTGCATAGAATGTAATTATTTTTTGAGGTTTATTACTTTTATTACTGTTCATGTGTATCAGTATGAGTACATGCTGTACCAACACGGGTTTCCTCAGTGCCAGATCCCTTGGAGCTGCAATTATAGGCATTTGTAAACACCCTGACTTAGAAACTAAACTGGGGTCCTTTGAAAGAGCAACATGCTTCCCTAACATATCAACCGTAACTCCAGACCCCAGAATGTAATTCATATTGTTTTGAATTTATAGAATAGCTCTTCTCTTTTTCATTTTTAAAAGATTTATTTATGTTCTATACAGTATTCTGTCTGCATGTATAACTGCAGGGCAGAAGAGGGCACCAGATTTCATTACAGATGGTTGTGAGCCACCATGTGGTTGCTGGGAATTCAACTCAGAACCTCTGGAAGCTCTTAACCACTGAGTCATCTCTCCAGCTCCTCTTTTTCATTTTTTAAAGTTTTAAAATTATCTCTTCATTATTATACAAAATAATAAGCTTTCTATGAGAGTCTCATACACATATATATACATATACATACATACATACATACATACATATATATATACACATATACATATATCTTTACACATTGCTCACCTACAGACCCCCACTACCTTCCTCCCTGTCTTACCTTCTCTTACTTATCCCATTTTTCTCCCTTTCTCTGTCTCATATGTCACCTGTTTTGGCAATACTTTAAGCCAATGTAATTATTCTAACCTGAAATAGTGTATAAACCAAACAAAACTCCAGACTTACCTTAGAGAAAAACCAGAGCCGTGGTTTCCCTCATGATGTGTTTGTCTTCTAGAACAGCACAACCAGGGAGGTCTTTCCCAGCACCTCTGGCATCTCTAAGGCCTGTGAGGTTGTCTGCCACTATGGGAGATGAGGATGAATGGATTCTTCCCTTTTCCATTTGAGGATATGGACACAGATGGGCAGACCCGTGTCTGTTGTCTTGGAAGCCAAGAGTCACGTGTCAGTGGTGTTGGATCCCAACTTTCTAGAAGAGCAGTTAGCAGAGAAAAGCTAGCAAGAAGACACACTGCAGGTTCTACATACAGAAGCAGTAAATTTCTATTATATCTTAAAGGATAATTTTAGCCTTATTTGTGTCTACAGTGTTCATATACAATTGGAAAATGCTTCAACTAAGAAAACTGCTTAATGTCTTCTTACTCATATAGTTCTTCATGTCTCATATGTATGAAACATACATTTTAAGTTTAATTCATTTGTATTTATTATTAGCTTGTATTTGTCTTTGTAAGTGTATGCTATGTGTATGGGTGAGGGTACCCCCAGAGGCCAACTGAAGTTTTATATGCAGTTGTGAGCTGCCTTACATGGGTACTTGCTGGGGATAAAACTTGGGTTCTCTGAACGAGCAACGGCAATCCTCCCACCCCCCAAACCTTCTCTCTAGCCCCATAACACACAACATTTCTTGAGAACTTCCTGATGCTGAAACTTTGCATAAAAGGTTTACCTTTGGCCTTGAGGATAGTATTTGGGGCCTTTTATCAAACCCTTTCCTACAGTGAATTTTTATTTCCTCCTATTTCCATTATTTTTTTGTCTTTGTACTCTATGGTCGGTGTTTTTCGTCAGTCATAACAGCTATGAATGGATTCTGAATCCATCCCTCTGGCCGCTATCTTTTAGCTGTGTTCTCATTATTTATAGGAAAAAATTTCTCAAATATCTAGCTCTCCCATTTGGACTTGGAGGCAGTACAGAGTTCCGTGTAATTGCTATTAAGGTTAAAAAAGTTAAAATTTCTGTGGTGAAACAATTATTGGTTGAACAGCCTCTGAATTTACTATCTTGTCAGTCCCCTGTATTCTTTCTACCAGCAATTCCTTCCACAGAAGGGATGCAGAACAAATGTCGAGTTTCAGTCATTGTGGGTTTGTTTGCACCACATACATAAGAGAAAGGTGAAGCTCCCGGGAAAGAAGAGATCTGGCTACAGCAGTTTCAGGGCTTTTAATGTCATCCTTCATTGTGACATAAGAATTTAAAGTGCCTCTTCATCAAGCAGACCATTCCAAGTTGTCGGTAGAACAAAGACACACAAGAAAGGAACCAGCTTTAAAACTAGATTGCTGGCCCATGAAGATGGCTCGATGGGTAAGGGCACTCGCTGCTAATCTGATGACTTGAGTTTGATCACCTGGACACACATGGTAGGAGAGAATACATTACTGCATGTTGTCCTCTGACCACCACACATATGCCATGCTGTACACATTTATATATGAATGCACACACACACAAGTACACACACACGAGTACACACACACACACACACACACACACACACACACAAGTCTTTAAAGCCCAGCATACCATAGCTTACTGGAAGACAGATGATTGTGTTAACAAGAATCCTATTTGTAACTGCATCCTGGAATACTGTGTGAAGAAAAAGACGTGCTGGAGTCTGGCACTAGTTGTGTCCCTGACTCCATGTTACCACCCTGGGTGGTCGGGGCACAGGAGCTGCACCCCAACATCTCTGACTGTCACTCAGGGTTTGGGGAGTTCTCATGTTGAGGAGATTGTTTTAGACATAACACTAAAGCTTCACTTACTTATAGATAGGATTAGTCAGGTGTGCAAGGAAGGGCAAGAGAAGGCAAAATAATTTCTGTGATGCTATAGGCATGCTGGGGAGGACATGCGGCTAAGGTCTACAAGTTTGTGTGTTCCAAGTATTCTTCAGCAAGATTTCTACAGTGTGTCAGAAAACAAGTCAGCATTCCGTCAGTGGTGAGCTGACAGGGAAGGCAACTGTCAATTAGGAGTTGTAAGTACACCGAGAGTCAAGGAAACTCTCAGAGACAGGCTTAAATGTACCTAAAACCTACATCCTGAGAATGTTCTGGATGTCTTCATAATACTCTACTCCTTCATCTTGTCCTTCCTCTTTTGCCTTTGTTCCTTCTTTCATTGTGCTTTAGTTTTTGTTAAACAAACACATGGTAGACAGTGTTGCGAGCATTACCACATGGGGGAATTCAGAAGGTTTTGCCGCTATGGGATTTATGAATGGCAGTCCCCAGTTGTAAAGATATAGGTAATATGTTTAATAAGTCGCCTCACACTGCCATGCAAACCCAGAGGCACCAACCAGGAGGAGAAAACAAGCCAAGCTGTTTCAAGATAGATGGAGATGGGTGGTGGTGAGGAAACCATACTCAGCTCTAAAGCCAAGGTCACTTGACAGGTGATTCATGCAGGAGTGATCAATGCAAAACACCAAAGAAATCTAGAAGCAAGAGGAATGGGAAAATCACGAGTTAATAAAACACTTGCTTTCCTGTCACTGGAAAAGTACAACTGGCTTGAGAGGTTGAGCTCTTTTTCACTAATGAATCCACGGAGTCGAGACCTGACCAGCACTGAGCACAGGAGCAGGAAGCAGAGATGTCAAAGGCTTCTGAACCAACACAGGATGATCAGGGCTAGAGGGCCTCAGAAGGTTTGGGCTGGGGGAGGGCAAGTCAGTCCTGGATTGTCCTTTCCCGCTTCCCTCACCCGATAGAAGGCACAAGCCCTATTTTCAGTTATTTTTCCTGGCTCAACACCAATTAAGTGCTGGTTACATGGTGTGTAAGACTTAGGAGCTGGGCCCACTGTGCAAAATGAACACTTACCTAAACATTTAGAGAGTACAAAGGGAGATGGGTGCTAAGCAGGTTGAGTCAGGAAGCTGGAGCCATCCCCACCTTGTCCAGAGGAAGACGAAGAAGCACAAAAGGGCAGGAAACACAACACTTGGCACCGATAGCTACAAGGGAGATAAAACTTGGACCTATGATGAGGTCCCTCCTACAAAAATAATTGGCAGCGAATGCTGTGGCTAGAGGATCCTTTACACACTGCAGGAAGCAATATAAATTAGTACACTAATATGGGACTTGTATGGAGGAATCTCAAAACGGAAAATCTGAACTGCCATTTGATCTGTCCACGCCGTTGGTGTTGGTCATTCTATTACAATTATAGGGCTTATTTTAATCCCCTCAGTTTTGTCTCTAATGTCCGTTTCTGCCCCAAGGTCATTCTGGATGCCACATATCTTTAACCGCCAGCCAGTTGTCCTTTGTCTTCTCCGATGTCTTGTTCTCATGTTGAGATTTTGCCTTCGACAGTGCAACTGCAATGGCACCAGTTAGCCACGACCTTTCTCTGATAGTATCTTGCCATTGGTGATGGTTCAATGTTGAGTGAACATGTATAAAAAGTCAGTAGAAGTGATAAGATTTTTATACAGTTTTCAGAAACGAGGTGGGTTTTTTCCTATCTGGTTTTCAGTTTTGATGTCACCTCCTACCCTCAAAAGTCTCTGATTATTCAAAACTACCGTTGAAATCTGCAGAAACGGGAAGCTGGCAGCAGGTGCCTAACACATCTTTAAAGGCCTTTCTGTGTGCAATGTAACTGCTCATGTTGTAATATCATTGGTCACAATCTAGTCACGTGGTCAAACTGACCACAAGGCATGCTGGGAATTGTAGTTTTCCAGTTAAACTCCTAGCTCCTCCAACAACATTGGAATTCTTTCTCTTATATTGACAATAGATTACATAGGCAATTAGCAATCTGTGTCTTCAGATGAAAACATACATGTAGATAAGTAAATTATTTGGTAAAGTCTGCATGAGTAAATATCAAAACAGCCATTTGGGAGTCTCAGCTGAGACCATTCCCAGACTAAAGAGCTCAGGGGACTGAATTATTTTATAACCCAAAACTTTTGGCTGAACCCCTGAAGTGTGTCTTTTTCTTTTCATTTTGCCTACTAAATATCTTAGTCTCTGGCCTTCCCAGAGAAATAGACCACGGTAACAGAAATAAAAGAATGTAGCTATCTATCTCCCTTTTACATGTTTAAGATGCTGAGAATTTCCCTGCAATGAAGAGAATGCCCTCTCCCTTGTGCTGTGCAGAGGGTAACATTGGAGCTAGGAAGAGCGTTGAGCTGCAGGGTGCATGCAGATACGAGCGTGCGAACTCTACTCTGCTGGTCATTAAGGGTTCTTTCTCAGAAGAATCACAGGGAATTAGAGAGCAGCAGGGCGCTCAGGAAACCTGCTTCCTTGTCAAGTGGTTGCTAAGGCCGTGCCTCATTAAAACACAGGAAACATGTGTCCTGCAGCTCCTGTTTTCTTGTGGATGATGAAAAAGCATTCTGCAAAGGCGGTTTAATAGCCAGCTTCGTTGGCTGTGCATAAAAAAGTCTGGATTTTCCTTGAAGCGTCACAGAAGATACATGGAGGTAAAACAGGACGGTAATTTTAGGGTACTCGTAATTGTTCCAACTCTTAATTCAGCCTGGATATGTTCCTAATTTGAAGGATTATTCTAAGAATTATAGTTCTAAGAACTGGTTAACTTCCCATAATAACGAAAGTTTACTAATCCTAACTCCACAAATTATGAAGTGATAGAAAATACTGGAAATTATAAGCACTAGTGGGAAAATATAGCCATTTGGTGGCAAAAAAAAAAAAAAAGAAAAAAAAGAAAGGAAAAGGGGAAAACAAGGCTCATGCCCAGTCAGGTAACTCATGCATTTTAAGAATGTAAAGGTTTAAGAGTTAATAATTGGGTGTCAATTTTTCAGTGAAACAATGAAATAAAGACGGGAGGTGGTTTTAATTTCTCTGAAATGGTTGAGAACAATACGTTTTTGGCAATTCCCCTTTCTTTGAAGTAGCAGTTCCTTAGAGATTCCATATTTTAACTACCATGTTTAGTAAATTTAAGAATAAAAATGGTTTATCTATGATTTGATATGTGATTCTGTTTCTGGTTGCAGTGTATGGGC
The DNA here is from genome assembly GCA_025134845.1 of Neodon shergylaensis. Taxonomy (NCBI): domain Eukaryota; kingdom Metazoa; phylum Chordata; class Mammalia; order Rodentia; family Cricetidae; genus Neodon; species Neodon shergylaensis. The sequence continues at coordinate 10,987,548 of JABTXL010012493.1, forward strand.
ATGAGGGAACTCTCCTTATTCTCTGTGAGTGGCACCTTCAGTCTGGAAGCAAGGAGGAGGCAGACAATCTACCCCCTGCCAGATTTCCCCGTTACCTGGTTGTTGACCATGGCAAAGTTTCTGCCCCTCTCTTGTCTATAGGACAGCATTTCTGCCCAACATCTGTTAGTTCTTCAAACTTTCTATAGGGTCTGGGTTGGACAGGTCACAATTCTATTTTCTCCCACTCTCCTTTCGCTCAATCCGTGAAGATCTGAAGCATCTTGCTGACTGAGTCCTGGTGACTGGTATACTGCATGGCTGTCTCTCAATTTGACTATTCCAGGAACACCACTGGATGTATGGTGTTATCTATGTCAGATTGACGTTGTGTGTCTGTCCCTCCGGCATCTCCACTTTCACTCTCCATTTTTTTCTTCCCTGTTTGAATGTACTCCAAAAGTATTTCCCAACAAAATGGTGTCTTTAGGTGAGTTTGCAAAGCAATTCTTGTTTTTCTTTGATGAGCAATGCTATGATGTGCCAGTTCTCAGACCTTGAGTTTAAGGCACAAATTATACTTCATTTCTCATTTGTGGTCTCAAGTGGATGCTTTTTTACAGGGTGCAACTTCTGCAGTCATGCATGGCAGTCCTGAGTTTTGTTCCTTAGCCTACTAGACCAGTTCAGAAAATTGAGAGGCAAGAAAGATACAGGAATCTTTCAGCAATGTTTCAGAGTAACATTGGACATTGATTATTTGTGTACCAATAACCTTATAGCAAGAGATGACGGTGAGCTCCTTGATCCTATCATAAGGAAAAAAGTTAAGTAAAACAGCGATCCTTCAAAATTTTTGCATGTCAAAGGGCAGCCCTCCCTTATGTCTTAGATGGTAAAAGTCATTCTTGCCAGTTGGCTTTCCTGGCTCCTGAGAGCAGGAAGTCATGTGATTTTCCCAAAGTTGCACCTGGATCACAGAATCTCAGCTGGGGCAGATGCACTCCACAAATGAGGCTTGACAGTGTCAAGAGACATTTGGTTTGGGATACCTCGGATGAGGTGTTGTTCTCTCTGGTGAATAGAGGACAGTGGTGCTGCTAGGCATCATATAACACACGAGGCATCCCCAAAGCCAAGGATTTATGCCCACATGTCAATATCACCAAGACTGAGGGAAACATTGCACATAACATTAGAGTACTACTCAGGTGTAAAAAAATGACATCTTGAATTTTGCATGCAAATGGATGGAATTAGAAAACACTATCCTGAGTGAGGTAACCAAGACCCAAAATGGTGAATATGGTATGTACTCACTCATAAGTGGATACTAACTGTAAACAAAGGATATTGAGCCTATAGTTTATGATCCTAAGCTAAGTTACAAAGTGAATCCTAAGAAAAACATATATAGATTCATCTGGAAAGTCAAAATAGACAAGATCACCTGACAAAATTAGGACATAGGGGTGGGGGATAAGGAAAGGGGAAAGGGGAAGAGGATAGGAGAAGGGGAAAAGTGACGATAACTTGAGGAAACAAGATAGTCAAGATGGAGGAAGGACAGAGATGAGAGTAAGGAAAGAGATATCTTGATTGAGGGAGCCATTATGGGCTTAGCAAGAAACCTGTCTCTAGAGAAATTCCCAGGAATCCACAAGGATGACCCCAGCTAAGATCCTAAGCAATAGAGGAGAGGGTCCTGAACTGGCCCTGCTCTGTAGTCAGACTGATGAATATCTTAAATATCACCATAGAACCTTCATCCAGCAATTGATGGAAACAGAGGCAGAGACCCACATTGGAGCACTGGGCTGAGCTTCCAAAGTTCAGTTGTAAAGTGGGAGGGATGAGAACATGAGCATAGAGGTTAAGACCATGATGGGTTCACCCACTAAATCAGTCTACCTGAGTTAATGGGAGCTTACCAACTCCAGAAGGACTGGAACACATAAGATTAAACTAGTCCCTCTGAATGTGGTTGACAGTTGCATGGCTGGGGCAGACTGAGGGGTCACTGGCAGTGGTACCATAATTTGTTCCTACTTGTACTGACTTTTTTGGGAACCTATTCTCTTTAGATCTAGTGGACCTTCCCCAAAGCAAAGTGCCTTACCCTCTCTGAGGAGTGGATAGTGGATGGGGTGGGGGTAAGTAGAGGGAATGGATGAGAGGAGGGGAGTGAGTGGGAACTTGGATTGAATATGTATAATGAAAAAAAGATAGTTGTTTTATTTTTTTAAAAAAATAAAATTAAAGAAAGAAATAAAGAGAAGAAAAGAAAGAAAGAAAGAAAGAAAGAAAGAAAGAAAGAAGGAAGGAAGGAAGGAAGGATGGAAGGAAGGAAGGAAAACATCTTACACACTCATGCCATTTGGTTTGGTGGTCATACAGAGTAGCACTCTTGGAGATTGCTCTCTTAGATGTTCTAGAAAAATAATCTTAAATACATAGTGTTACCCTTTCCCCTTGGGTAGATTATGTACAACGGCTGAGCTTGTGTTTTGATATAGCTTCTTCACAACTGACAGTGCTCCAGCATTGTCACCTAGCTCCCTAGGTGATTATACATTTTCAAGACACTTTGGGTAGTCTGTTATACTGAAATCAGAAGTAGAAGCCTCTTATACTACTAGGCCTGATGTTGCCAGCAGAGAGGAAGTGGCATCATGTGGCATCACGCTTGGGTACACACAGGCGTGGATACAGGATAAGAATTTAATAATAACTGGTCACTCACCAAATTCTTTTGCATCTGTTTTGTTTCCTTCCTCCTATTTGAATAAAATAAATAACTTTTTCCCCCTCATCTCTTCAAAATGCTGCAGTGAGTGCAGCAAGCTTGAAAGGGGGCTTGCAGATTTGAAATTGTCACCTAGGCTCTAAATCAGTGAAGATATCCCCCTAGGCATGCGCTCTATCAAGCATTTGCTGAGTTTGCTTTATGGTAGGACAGTAGCTGCCAAAATAAAGCATTTCCCAAACAATCTCCAGAATTTAAATTGCTACTTAGTTCAGACTGACAGACAGAATTACTGATGAACCACGAGGGTCCCTGCTTACTCCAGCGATTGTTGAAGCTCTATGGTGTATCACCACGTTGCTATGGATGACGTCCTGCCCATCACTGGTGGTCAGTGTGTGTTAAATAGTACCAGTGTTGTCAAGGGCTTCTTAGTCTCACCTTAGAACATTTGTAATTCTCTGCTTCATGCAGTTTCTCATTCTTCATACTCAATGATGGGGTTGAAAATTAATTACTCTGGGAATGTGAACATCAGCCTGACAAATCATCCTTCTCTTTGCTAAATAATGTTCTCCCTGGCGAAAGCAGGGGCCTCTGGATCCTCTCCTGTTGTCCCACTTTCCTCTTCCTGATGCCCTTTGCTCTTATTTCGCAAGGCCAAAACTGGATGAGGGCAATTTCTTTTAAATTTAGACCTGGGATTTAGATATGATTTATTTTTAAAATTTCTTAAATATGGCCTTGGGGGTGGTAGACTTGATGTTCCCAGTTTTCTGTCACTTTGATCTCTGATCAACACATTCTGAGGACACGCCGTCTCATTTGTCTATAAGAGAGCTGTAAGCCCATTTAAAGTTTCAGGCAACTTATTGTTGTCTTTGTGACCTTTGCTACTAATAGCTGGCAAAGAACAAAACCAGACACGTCAATCACTTTTTAGCTGTCATAAACTATTGACTGTTATTAAAGGATTGCAATGCCTGCTTTATGGGTTGTACCACAGAGGGTTTAGAGAGTGTCAAAACAATGAAATCTGGTTGAGCTAACATCATGCTGATTGGCTGTATGGTAATTGCAATTAATTACTACATATTAATGGTAAATGAGTTGAAATCACACCAAGGAGAAAACATGAGCAGCTCAATTCTAGAACACTCTCTTGGAATGGAATTTGCCACTCTGTGAAAACGTCATAACTTGAAGACTCCTGCCAGTTCTAGTTTGCCCTTTATTAAGCAGGAAACTATTTCCTTTCTCAAATTTTGCAAGTTCAAATAAAAGACTCTCTCCCAAACTCTTTATGCCACCCCTGGTGTACTTCCATCCATCCTGAAGATTTTAAGATATTGGTGTAGTTTCTGCCATTGTGGGAGATTTCCATCCCTTTTGGTTCTCAGCATCTTAAACATTTTCCTTCAGATGATTTTGTACTATATTTTCATCGAGGTGCCATGGGTTTGAATGAGATGTCCTCATTGTCTTGGGCACTTGACTTCTTGGTCCCTGCTGCTGCTGTTGGGAAGGCTTGGGAGGTGTGGCCTTGCTGTAGGAAGTCTTCATTGGGGGCAGGCTTTGAGAACTGGAAGACTTCTGCTAGTTCTAGTTTGCTCTCTCTGCTTCATGATTACAATTCAGGATGGGAGCTCTCCACCTCCTGCTTCAGCCACCAAGCCTGGTGCTTTCTGCCATGACAAACCCTCATCCCCTGAAACTGTGAACCCACATAAACTCCGTCTTCTGTGGTGTGGGAGGTCCTTCTTTCTGTGTGTTGCTTTTATTGGTTAATGAATAAAGAACTGCTTTGAGCCTATGGCAGGGAAGAACAGAAGTAGGTAGGGATTACTAGGTTGTATGCTGGGAGAAAGAAGGGCGGAGTCAGAGAAGCGATGGAACTGCTGGAGACAGACACTGGAAACTGTAGCCATGAAGCCACTGTCACGTGGCAATACACAGATTATAGTAATGGGTTAAATTAATATGTAAAAGATTAGCAATAAGAAGATAGAGCTAATGGGCCAAGCAGTGATTTAATTAATATGGTTTTTGTGTGATTATTTTGGTTCTGGGCAGCTGGGACAATCAAGCGGACTTCTTACTATGCTTCTGTAAGTTACCTTGATCCTGGTGTTTACCACAATAGGAAGGTGATTGATACAGGAGCTGACTCCATGGTCAACACCTCAGACTAACAGTTCTCAAAGGGTGCCCAGCAAACCCTGGTTCCAAAAATTATTTCGAGTAGGTTGGGTGAAAATCATCCTCATAGTGTTTCTTTTCCATTCCCATTGCCTCACACCTGTGTGATGTTTTCTGAGGTCATTTTCTGATCAATTTCACAGCACACCAGAGTGAATAAAGAAACAGACATGAGAATCAAGCCACCTTCAATTCAGACTGATACTAAAGAAACATGTAAAAATGGAAAATGCTGTTTCTTACAAGGATTTATTTCAGAAACTCTTCCTTTTTTTCATAAGAAAACAGATAATGCTACCATTAATGGACTTATTTTAATTGCATCAAATGTTCTCAAAACCTTCATTTATAATTTTAAGGTAGTAGAAAAAAAGCAAAAGATTTAATCTATACAAAAACATTTCTGACACCTGAAATTTGTTTAACTGTAGAAAGGTTCAGAAACCTCTTGGTATCTGCTGGACTTGACTAGATTTTTCAAACCATCAGGAAAAAGCAGATGGGGGCTGGAGAGTTGCCTAAGTCGTTATGAGTGTCCACTTTCCTTGCCAAGGAACTGGATTTTGTTCCTAGCACCAAAGCCAAGCAGTTAACCACACCACCTCTTTCTACAGTCCCCCAGGATCCAATGCCCTGGCTGCCAAGGCACTTGTACTCACATGTGCATTCTCTGCTGGCTAGTTTTAGGACAACCTGACAGACGCTCGTGTTATCTGAAAGGAAGGAACCTCAATTAAGAATATGACTCCATGAGATGGGGCTGAAGGAAGAATATAGTGCATTTTCTTGATTAATGATTGATGGGGGAGGGCCCAGCCAGTTGTGAATGGTGCTATCCCTGGGCTGGTGGTCCTGGGTTTTATAAAAAAAGCATGGTGAGCAGGTCATGGGGAGCAAGCCAGTAAGCTGCACCACTCCACAGCCTCTGCATCAGCTTCTGCCTCCAGGTTCCTGCCCTGTTTGAGTTCCTGCCTTAACTTCCTTCAGTGATGGACTATGGAGGTAGAAATGGAAGCAAATAAGTCCTTTCCTCTCTGAGTTGCTGTTGGTCATGGTGTTTTGTGACAGCAATAATAACCCTAGCTAAGACACATACCCCCACACAGACATACACATGTACCTACCTACCCACCCCTACACACACACACACACACACGCTTTTTTTTTAAATAAAAGATGAAATCTCTCATTCATATTGTTGTTTTATAATTTACAATTCACCCTCTGTTGATGGTTTTAGAAAATAAAATAAAAAGGAAACGTGTTGGGAGCAGTGAGACCCCAGATCCTGAATTTCTTGTAATCCCTTGATCTGAGTGCCTACAGCTGCTCTGTCACGAGACCTTCAGGAGTTCCTGATGGCAGGAGAGTGGTTTCTGGTGGGTTTGGCTGGGGCGGGGCTATCTCTATATAATCTGCCCCTGAACACAATAAGGGGGGCATTCTTGGGGAATTCAAGGATGACCCGTGTCGTTGTCTCTCTGTCTGTGTGTGTTAATGTATTTTAACCTCCAGCCCCCTTGCCTGAAGCTCGGTAACTGAGTGCCAGCGCACAGAGTGCAGACACAGGGGCGCGGGGTGTGGCATTTGGAGGTCTCCACCGAGATATCGGCAGAAAAGCAATGTACATTTGAGGAAATACAAACCTCTGGTCAAACACGTGCGTGTCATGGTGTTATGAGCTTGATGGACTCTAGAGCGACCTGAGGACTGAATCCTGAGCACGGCCGCGTCAGGTCATTTTCATTGCTTTCGTTGATATCCGATACCCACCCACTCTGGGCGATACCTTTCCCTGCAAGTGACCCTGGGCTTCTTTAATTCATTGCACCAACTGTGCACCTGTGGACCCATGAGACTTCACACTGCCTCATTTCACGGTTTTGATTTGGGTAGCAGTACAACAGACCTTGTCATCACCACTGAGACTTACTTTTCCGTAAAAGAGATGGTAGTCCCCTGCCCTTCAGTTCTCTTGTTCTGGTTTCTAGACTCTGTTTCCTGAAGACCCTCTTCCTGAAGAAACTCTTTCCTCTAAATCCTCCCACATCTCCCCCAACCCTGTCCACTTGTCCCAGAGAGTCATAGAATTACATATTTGAACCACTCAAAACTGTTGTAGCTAAACTTGATTCTCTCCTTTCTTTCCAAGTGTTTACATGACTGATGAGCAAACTGCAGTAGATTACACTTGAACACACATATCTGATTTGAGCATTTATTTGCCTACTTCCTACCAGCTTCACTCTAACCACAAAATCCAAGAAGCCATTGTCACTTATGGAATTTTGTAGTAGCCACCTACCCTCCTGCAGACAAACTCCACCTGTTTCCTTTGGTATTGGTGACACAAATACCTGAGCTTTTCAGGGTAAGAATTAAAAATCAAAGTTCTTAAAGGTAGAATGACAACACTTCTAAATTTGGTAACCTCTGAGAATAGAGTTACAGAAAACAATTATGCAGGCATAATAAAGATAAACATAGATTTTGCCTGGGAAATGGGACATTCTGTTGTCCTCATCCATAGTCTCTACAGGACATGGGTCATTCTGTTGTCTTCATCCATTGTCTCTACATGAAATGCTCCCATTTCCTTTATCTTATTTGTTCTTGAATATGCATCATTTCATTTTCTGATCATCCACTGTAATGTTCATTGCCTGAAAAAGGATTTATTTTTCTGGTTTTGCTTGATATTTAATGCCTGGAAATAATTGATAAATATTTGAGTGTGAATTAAAGAGGCATGTGTCTACTAATTCAATTTAGCAAATGCTTATTGAGATTTTCAAGGCACATATTCTATGAATGCCCCAAATAAGACATGTCCAAGAATTCCTCAAAGTCTAATAGAACTTTCAATCACATGTTTTTCCAATATAAAACTTTAGTCATAATATTTAAACATAAATAAATAGGATAAACCTATTTATTTAAAAATAACTTAAGCAACTTTTTGAACAATTGATATTAGGATGGTTATAATGCAGAAGAGGTCACAAGGCACAGATTCAGGGTTTTGTGGTTTCAGATACTCATGGGGGAAAACAGCAACTTATATCAACCTGTGGTACAATCCTTTCGGGGTTGTGATTTTGATGATTGTAGAGCATGCATGAAGTATTCTGGACACGTGAGCCATAGATATAGTTTAAATGGGTGTAATTAAAGTTGGGAGTAATGATAATAAGCTGCATTTTACTTGTGATTTGTTATGGAATGAGTACAAAGAATTACCTTTTATCACTAATACAATAACAATCTGGGCCATGTGATTGGTCTCACTATATTTAAACTCCTAATTACCTTCCCCTGCCCAGAGGCTTCTGAATCTGCTTTACTTCAATACATTGCTTCTATTACATTGTAAGGAGACACTTCACAAAGGAAACCCATTACAAAAGAAAAGGGGGCAGTTTTTGTAGTACTTATCAAATTATGGCTATTATTTAACCCTAGAAACTTAAGCATGCAAATGTTTTTATTAAAGCTTGCTGAGTAAGCATCCCTAGACCCACTCAATGCTTTTCTTGGTGGATTCCCCAAGTTCCTCCAACATCCTGGAGTCTGCATTCCAATGTAGGCTCCACCTTCCCCACTTCAGGGACAGCATGCTTAGAGGTTCTGCAGGAATTCTAACCCTGATACCTATTGCTTGGACTCACGTGATCTCTTAGAGAGTCTGGGAAGGTTCCATGATCCCATAACTTCTTTCTACATGCCTGAGAAAATGGCGCCATGTAGATGAGACCAATTTCTGCCACCTGAATAAGCAGATAGAAGGGTCTCTTGGGGAGGTCATTAGTGAAGATGGGACAGTCCTAGTGAAGGCAGGCTTCTATCCAGCATGACTGCTGTCCTTTTAAAGGGGGAGATTTGGATAGAAATGTCACATGAACGTGAATATGGCGGTGATGCTTGTATACACTTCACGATCCCGAAGACTACTAGAAAGCACCCTGAAGTTAGTTTATCTTAAATTCTTCGGAAGGAAGCAACCCTGTCAGGGGATCTAAGTCCAGCTTTTTAATAACAAGCTTATATGAACACACTCATAAAATAGAAAATTATAATGGTTCTTGCTGAAGGATGTTGGGGTAAGGACCACATGAATTCACAGATATTAAACAGTTAAAACACTGCTTAGTACATAGGCCATTGAGCTCTTCTCATTTATTAGTCTTCAAAGAAACATAAGTAACTGGATATGATATGCTATGCAGCTATCATGGCTTAATAATTATTTGTCTTTAGAAGTATTATAATGGCTACTGAAATAAATAAATATTCCATTATGTCAGGTTTCTGAAAGTGTAGTCCTTGGGTCGAAGAATACTAGTATGTTTAAGTCCTTTGATGCCGTGTGTTTTATTTTATTTTATTTTTTTATGCCGTGTGTTTTATTTTTTTTAATTAATTAATTTATTTTTTTTATTAAAGATTTCTGTCTCTTCCCCACCTCCGCCTCCCCTTTCCCTCCCCCTCCCCCAATCAAGTCCCCCTCCCTCGTCAGCCCAAAGAGCAGTCAGGGTTGCCTGCCCTGTGGGAAGTCCAAAGGTCTAGTAAGGTGATCATCCAAACTGCCTAGGCTCCCACAAAGCCAATAGGTGCAGTAGGATCAAAAACCCATTGCCATTGTTCTTGAGGTCTCAGTAGTCCTCATTGTCTGCTATGTTCAGCGAGACCAGTTTTATCCCAAGCTTTTTCAGACCCAGGCCAGCTGGCCTTGGTGAGTTCCCGATAGAACATCCCCATTGTCTCAGTGTGTGGGTGCACCCCTCGCGGTCCTGAGTTCCTTGCTCGTGCTCTCTCTCCTTCTGCTCCAGATTTGGACCTTGAGATTTCAGTCCGGTGCTCCAATGTGGGTCTCTGTCTCTGTCTCCTTTCATCACCTGATGAAGGTTAATATTCAGGAGGATGCCTATATGTTTTTATTTGGGTTCTCCTTCTTATTTAGCTTCTCTTAGAACCCGAGTTATAGGCTCAATGTCCTTTATTTATGGCTAGAAACCAAATATGAGTGAGTACATCCCATGTTCATCTTTTTGGGTCTGGCTTACCTCACTCAGGATAGTGTTTTCTATTTCCATCCATTTGCCTGCAAACTTCAAGAAGTCCTTGTTTTTTACTGCTGAGTAGTACTCTAATATGTATATATTCCATACTTTCTTCATCCATTCTTCAATTGAAGGGCATCTAGGTTGTTTCCAGGTTCTGGCTATTACAAACAATGCTGCTATGAACATAGTAGAGCATATACTTTTGTTGTATGATAGGGCCTCTCTTGGGTATATTCCCAAGAGTGGTATTGCTGGGTCCAACGGTAGGTTGATCCCGAATTTCCTGAGAAACCTCCACACTGCTTTCCAGAGTGGTTGCACAAGTTTGCATTCCCACCAGCAATGGATGAGTGTACCCCTTTCTCCACAACCTCTCCAGCAAAGGGTATCATTGGTGTTTTTGATTTTAGCCATTCTGACAGGTGTAAGATGATATCTTAAAGTTGTCTTGATTTGCATTTCCCTGATCGCCAAGGAAGTTGAGCATGACCTTAGGTGTCTTTTGGCCATTTGAACTTCTTCTGTTGAGAGATCTCTGTTCAACAAATTGTGCTGGCAAACTGGATGTCAATCTGTAGAAGGATGAAAATAGATCCATATCTATCACCATGCACAAAACTCAAGTCCAAGTGGATTAAAGACCTCAATATCAGTCTGAACACACTGAACCTGATAGAAGAGAAAGTGGGAAGTACTCTACAACACGTGGGCACAGGAGACCAATTCCTACGTATAACCCCAGCAGCACAGACAGTAAGTGCCTCATTGAATAAATGGGACCTCCTGAGACTGAGAAGCTTCTGTAAAGCAAAGGACACTGTCGCTAAGACAGAAAGGCAACCCACTGACTGGGAGAAAATCATCACCAACCCCGCAACTGACAAAGGTCTGATCTCCAAAATATATAAAGAACTCAAGAAACTAGACCGTAAAAGGCTAATCAACCCAATCATAAAATGGGGCACTGAGTATGCCGTGTGTTTTAAAATTCATGCTCTGAACAACTTTGCCAAAGGGACCTCATTGTATAATGACATCATCATCACTGAATACCACACATAGCTACAAACATTTGCTTCTGTCATAGCACAATCCTTTGATTACTTTTGTTACTTACATTGGTAATAAGAGAAAACAAATCTATTAATGTTTAATGCTGGCAGCTGAGTGGTAAGTATTCATTTGATTAAAAAATAAAATGAAATCTAGCATCATGGGAAACCAAGCCTGCCTTTGGGAAGAGAAATGAAGTTTGAGGTCAGTTGCATATGTTTATTCTCCAGAAGATACTAAATAAACTCTATCAACTCTTTGCTGGTAAAATTTCATTTTCAGCCTTACCACGGAAGGCAATTTCAGATGAGTTGGCTAAAACAATCTGCGAATGTTTCTCAGAGTCATGTCTTCCAGTCAGTGAGCCCGGATCAGCATAGCATTTTGGAGACTGAAATAACATGGCATTGGGTCTTTGTGACAGGCCATGTGCTCAGACTTCCTGAGCACAAAGACGGCAGAGGAAGGAGACGAGGGGAGCAGCTGGTGCTTTGTGTCTGCCATGACACAGACACATTCATCAGCGCTGCTCTGAGTAACAACCTGCTAATATCGTAATATCATGGCTTAAAATAAACCGTCTCACAGACAGTGTGTCTCAAACAAGCCTTTGTCTTCAGGGCTATTTTGCTGGGAAAATTTTATCTTAAAAGGCACTGACAACTGGACAACAAAAAGAACTTTTCTCCCCCTTATTCGCGAGTTTAAAATAAATAACCAAACTAAAGATTGCAGAAGAAATGTTCTAAGGAGACTTACTCACAGGGTTCTCCTGGGGTGTTCTTACTCATGGGGATTTCCTGAGGTGTTCTTAGAGGGCCAGCCTCTCGGCTCACAAGAGGAATTCTGACTCCATGATTGGCGTGACTGATGACCATCTTTCCTCTTTCACTGGACCTTGCCTTAACCCTTCTGTTTCTCTCTTCTCTTTTGTTTAATCTTTTTCGCCTTTTGGGTGGAGATGCTTTCAAGACATTTTCTTCTCATTTCACTCCTTTTGTTGTCTATCTGGACAACATTAATATCAGATTTTATCTCCTTACATGAAAATATTGGCTGTGCACTGAACAACAACCCCAACACATTCTCCCTCCCTCCCTCCCTCCCTCCCTCCCTCCCTCCCTCCCTCCCTCCCTCCCTCCCTTCTTTCACTTCTACTGCTTGAACTGTTTGAACCTTAGTATTTCAAGTTAGTTTTCACATTCCTGCCTCTCAAGACCATCTGTGAGCTTTCTGACAGGTGCCTACAGACTGGTCTCACTGCTATGGGTTGAGAGTCATCTCTCTTAGGGATGAGGGCAGCTCCACAGTCCTTTCCAAACTGGCAAATTTAAACATTTCTGCAACTGGAAGTAAATCTTCCCTAGTGCTAGAAGAAACTGTTTTCCCATCTCCTAGATCATTCTTTTAAGTGATTGAACAGCTTTCCTTGCCATCTAGACGGTGCTTTCATTCTGTACAATTCTCAGCCTTTGGAATAGTGAGCAAGTTCAATGAGTCTCATTCAATATCCAACTCAATAAAACATTTAGTTAGGATCTGAAAATAATAAAACAATAAAAATTCTAAATGCTTACTTTTTATAAACACAATTATTTTTATATGTAGGTGTTTCTAGAGAAGTTTCAAACAAAGGGGTTTGAACAAAATATCCCCAAAATTGGAAGGATAGAGGCAAGAGGATTAGAAGTTCAAGGTCATCCTGGGTTATACAGGAGTTTGAAGTCTGTCTGATGTACATGAGATCTGTTTCTAAAAAATCGTAAACTGTCAGGAGGGGTTTGGAGGGAGGAAAAGGAGAAATGTAATTATAATCTCAACAATTCTCATTACCATCATCACCATAGTAAGAATAAAGAATACTTTAGAAGTATAACAGGATGTGGGGATACAGTTATTCTAAATGTCGAAACATATTGAAGACCTACATGCCATCAAGGAAGGAAGGCACCACAGTGTCCTGTGCATGGGAACTGAGATGCTTTTATTGGCCTAATTGTTTCCCTCTCAAAATTTATTTGAAGCCTGACACCCAGAACTTCACTGTGTACGTAAAGCAGTTAAGTTAAAATCAGTCCACTCATGTGTGCTCTAGTCCAATCCACTGCATTCTTCTTCAAGAACAAGAGGACACTGGAAAGACATCAAAGCCTAGGACCACTGGAGCACACAGCGAGAGATGGCCATCTGCAAACCAGCATGCGGGCCCCAGGAGAAGCTACAACAGCTCATATCTTGATCTTGAATCTCTTACTCAGCGCTATAAGGGAATACCTTTAAGTTGTTTAAGCAACCCAGTGTGTGATGTTTCCTGCAGTAGCCCTAGTACATGAACACACTCACTCTGTGTAGGAGAAATGGTAACGGACAGAGAACCTGACTCACCAAGGTCAGAATTGTGTCTTCTGGTGTCAGATGAGTGACTCTGAAAGGTGCAGTCTCCTGTTTTTTTCCTGCTTCTCTTGTCTATTATCCACTTTCCAATCAGAAGAGAGTCATTGGGGCTGGGAAGATAGCTCAGCAGAGAAGAGTGTATATTGCTCTTGTAAAGGATCTAAGTTCAGTACCCACCATCCAAATGGCAGCTTACAACTATCTGTAACTCCAGTTCATGGGCATGCGACACTGTCTTCTGAGCCCTGCTGGCACCAGGCACAAGCCTGGTGAACATACCTACATGAGGACACTTATACATGCACATAAAAATGAAAATTTTAGAATAATTTTAATAACTTATACAATTGCATCATTTACCCGTTCCTCTCCTCTCTCAAACCCAATGTTCTCTTCCTCTAGTTCCTCTCATTCCCTACCCCAAGTTCCTCTCAAATTCATGGCCTCTTCTTTGATTATTGTTTTTACACACATTTCCTAAGATTGTCTCTGTCCACTACAAAGAGAAACTTTATTGGTTGGGTTGGGGGTGAGAGCACTGTTTGTCTGCAATGCAAGTGTAAGGGCAACCATGTAGAATGCAATAGGAATGATATTAGTCTAGTCAAGTAGTGGAAGGGGGACCTCTTCTAAGATTCAAGACACCACTAGACTTGAGTGGTTGGTAACTGGTGAGGTTTCAAGCCCCAGGCATGATTTCCCTACTATTGAGTGGACCTTAAGTTCAATTAGAGAGCTGTTGTTTACCTCCAAGATATAAATGCCACTATTGCACAATTAAGGATTTTTTCCTCATTGTTGTGGATCAAAGGTATCATACTAGGGTTGTTGATTGCTTCCCTCATTTGACAACTTGAATAGAACCTTTTGCTGTCATAAAAAGCTCATCTGATGAAAGTGAGGAAACTTCCAGCCAGATCTGGCTCAAATACTCCAGGTGCTGTGCCTGAAGTACATGCTCTCTTCAACAGGCAGGAACTGCAGAGGCCCAGAAAGTAAAGGCAGGCCATGAAGGCAGGGAGCCCCACAGAGAGGAATAGGAGAAAAATATTTTTAAAAATAAGTCACATCTATGAAGTATTAAATGACAGGAACTGAAAAGTAGTTACTTTCCTTGCAAGGTGATTCACATGGCTCGCCAAAGAAAGACTTGTTGCCAAACCAGACTAGTAAATTTGATAAAGATATATTTTAATCAGTAAATATTTTTGGCATCCTCTGGATTATATTAATTAGGTGGATATATAGAATTCATGTACTGTTTTATCCTGGATAACTCTTTGACCAGCATTATAGAATGGGATTTATTTTAGATTTTTTATTCCCAAATCTTTAAGTACTTTATTTTGCAGTTTCAATATTGAACTGTGAATGTCATACTTAGGTAAGTTTGTCAGCTTTATGGAGTAAAGTTGAGTGGTTAAAGGATAACTTATGATTTGTTGTGGTCCTATAGTTACTAGACCAAGATACCTTACCCTACAATGTTAAATCTATTTAAACCTCTGATCACAAGGCCAAACATGATTTACAATGCTGTTTGAACTCTGAATGTATTTCTCATAATACATTACCTCCTTTCTCTTTATTTTTAGCATGTGCTCTTTTTTTTCAAGCAATCTTAATGTTTATTAATAACCACATTGCTATCTCTTACACAAGTATCAATTCAAACATGGATTTGTCTATGATCCACAGCATCAGTTACACTACTCCTGGGTAACACTCCCGTCTTCATTCCACTTTTATCACTTATAATGCATTGAACCTATGTCTTTACATAACACCATATTGTAAATTTCCATGGACTATTAATGCATGTATTTATGAATTTAACATGATTCCTGGTACAAAGTGAGCATCCAGAAAATATTTGTTAAACACAATTGCACATCTACAAAGTGATCAAGAGGTTTTGAGGCATCTTATTAATAGACCAAAAGATGAATAAATGAATAAATATGTGAGTCGATGAACACTTATTAAAAATGTTCGTGACAGGTACTATGCTAGATGCATGCCACACAATGAGACAATGGGGATGTTCTATTGGGAACTCACCAAGGCCAGCTGGCCTGGGTCTGAAAAAGCCTGGGATAAAACTGGTCTCGCTGAACATAGTGGACAATGAGGACTACTGAGACCTCAAGAACAATGGCAATGGGTTTTTGATCCTACTGCACCTATTGGCTTTGTGGGAGCTTAGGCAGTTTGGATGATCACCTTACTAGACCTGGATGGAGGTGGGTGGTCCTTGGACTTACCACAGGGCAGGCAACCCTGACTGCTCTTTGGGCTTATGAGGGAAGGGGGACTTGATTGAGGGAGGGGGAGGGAAAAGGGAGGCGGAGGTGGAGAAGAGACAGAAATCTTTAATAAAAAAAAATATGGGCATCACCATCAGAGGACTTAAGCTTTTATACTCCCATGAATCTCATCTGTAAATTGCAGATGAAAATAATCACCTCTCAAAATCAACATGAGTGTTTCCTTTGGCATGCATTTAGCATGTGCTCTTATCTTGTCATGTTCAGTTGGAATTACTGGAAGAAAATACATATACATATAGCTATGCCTTTAATAGGACATCAGTCTTATAAGTAAACTGAGAAGGTCATGACCGTGTGACACTCTGGCCATGTGATAATCTCCTCGATGTTTGTAAACATTCTAAATGCGCTAAATTGGAATAAAGCCCAATATGGTTGCATTCAGTTATAAACCATGGATGACCGTTCTTTTCAGTCCAGCATCAAAGCTGTAATTTCATCAGGGAAACAGGCCACCCCTACCACCGCCACAGGGTTTCAAAATCAGCATGGCTCTCTGGGCAGCAGGTTGGATTTCTTCTGCAGTGTTAGGAGCATCGAGCATTTCCTCTCTGATTTGGAAAGGGCCAGCTGCTCTGATGTTTGAGGAAAATTCCCATATGTTTTGAATGGAGAAAAATGAAATGTAGCCAAACCAAAGGCTTTTGACTTCATCAAAGAGACAAAGCTTTTCCAAACTTTCCCAACCAGAAAGTTTATAATTAGACTATTAATTTCCTGGAGGGAACTCTGGTTCTTTGTATAACTTAAAGGACACTTTTTTGATCCATTCTCTCATAGGGTTTTGTTTTGAACTTGGAATTAATGGTCCAAGGAACCAAAAATAGCCCCCAATGGTTGTCTGAAAAGCTAATTTGAGAGCCACCAGGGCATATTAAGCATGAATGAGCAGTGCTCAAAACTCAGAGTCTTACAGCCATCAGAGAAATGTCCAAATGTACTTTATGCATGAGTAAGGACATGTCTGTACGTGAGCTTACTGCTCAAAAGACACCTGTCTTACTAGAGCTAACAGTAGTTAATATAAAGTTTAAAAGAGAACAGAAAGCCTTATATCCCAAGAACCCACCACTGGGCCCTAAATGGCCTGCAGCCTATGAAACAGCCTGGCTCAGAAGTCAACCATATTTTCTCGCATCTGTGGTGATAAATTTTCCATTAATCCATACAGTCTCTTGAGGTTCTGTGAAGCAAGAGAGGAGCTGGCTAGGCTTGGAAAATTTCCACGAACTTGTCTGAAAACTGGATCAATACAGGAAGATTTGTTTTCCAGGACATTTTGTCTGGAGGTGACCTCCACATCTGGAAATATGTGTAGACTAGAACCTATGAATTGTGTATGCTGCTTTAAGTTTGAAGGAAGATTAACCTGAGCTAGTTGTTTGAGATAAAGAAGAAAACAGATAGAGATTATGGGTTACTTCCTTGTGTTTATCAAGGCAGTAGAAACAAAGTCTTTTTCATTTGAAATTCTAAGGTTCACATGTGTTCTATAGGCTTCCATTTTTAATACATTTAGGATTTACTTACTTGTGTGTATGTGTCTGCATGTGTGTATGTGTACCACACGTGATATGGTACTCATGGAAGTCAGAAGAAGGTGTTGCATCCCCTGGAACTGGAGGTACAAATGATTGTGAGCTGCCATGTGGGTGCTGGTAACCGTACCTGAAACCTCTGCAGGAGCAGCAAGTGCCCTCAACTGCTGAGTTATTTCTCCAGTCCCTAGGCTGTCAATGTAATCCACCATATAAATAAACAAAGAAAAAAACCATATTATCATTTCATTAGATGCTGAAAAATCATTTGACAAAATCCAACACCCCTTCATGAGAAAAGGTCTTGGAGAGATCAGGGATACAAGGAACATATCTAAATATAATAAAAGCAATATACAGCATACCGACAGCCAACATCAAATTAAATGGAGAGAAACTCAAAGCAATTCCACTAAAATCAGGAACAAGACAAGGCTGTCCACTCTCTCCATATCTCTTCAACATAGTTCTTGAAGGTTTAACAATAGCAACAAGACAACAAAAGGAGATTAAGGGGATCAAATTGGAGAGGAAGAAGTCAAACTTTCATTATTTGCAGATGATATTATCATGTATATAAGTGACCCCAAAAACTCTACCAGGGAACTCCTAGAGCTGATAAATACCTTCAGTGATGTGACAGAATACAAGATCGACTCAAAAAAATCAGTAGCCCCTCTATTCACAAATCATAATGAAGCTGAGAGGGAAATCAGAGAAATATCACCTTTCACAATAGCCACAAATAACATAAAATATCTTGGGGCAACATTAACCAAAGAAGTGAAAGACCAATTTGAAAAGAACTTTAAGTCTATGGAGAAAGAAATTGAAGAAGATACTAGAAAATGGAAACATCTCCCATGCTTTTGGATAGATAGGATCAACATAGTAAAAATGGCAATTCTAGCAAAAGCGATTTATAGATTCAGTGCAATCCCCATAAAAATCCCAACACAATTCTTCACAGACCTTGAAAGAACAACAATCAACTTTATATGGAAAAACAAAAAACCTAGGATAGCCAAAACAATCCTGTATAATAAAGGAACATCTAGAGGCATCACCATCCTTGATGTTAAGCTCTATTACAGAGCCACAGTAATGAAAACAGCTTGATGTTGGCATAAAAACACAGAGGTTGATCAATGGAATCAAATCAAAGACCTGGATATTAATCCACACACCTATGAACACCTGATTTTTGATAAAGAAGCTAAAATTATACAATGGAAAAAAGAAAGCATCTTCAACAAATCGTGCTGGCATAACTGTATGTCAAAATGTAGATTTGTTTTTTTATTTGTGTGTGTGTATTTATCTTTGTATATGTTTCTGTGTGAATGTGTATGACTGTGTGTGTGTCTGTATCTTTGTGTATATCTGTATTTTTGTACGTATGTGTTTCTATATCTATGTTTTTGTATGTATGTATGTATGTATGTGTATTCCTGTGTATGTTTTTGTTTGTATGTATGTGCATGTGTTTCTCTGTGTTGGTGTGTCACTCTGTATATGTGTATGTCTAGGTGTATGTGTGTGGGATATATGCCACATATGTTTTGGTACCCACAGAAAGCAGAAGAGTGAGTCAGATCCCACGGAACTGGAGTTGCAGGGTCTTAGGATCCACACACCCAATATGCATGCTGGGGTTGAAAACCTGGTCCTCTGCAAGAACAGCACACACTCTTAACTCCTGAGTCATCTCTCTGGTTCCAAGGTGGTACTATTTTGATGTAAAAAAAGGGTTAGATCTTCAGTATACTGGTTTTATTTTCTGCATTTGTATACCTCTATCTTTTATCTCTTTTTCCCTTTAGTGGTAAGGGTATAGCACTTCATGGTGCCATAGGCCATTCATATATGCAGTTATACTATTTTCTTCTTCAGAGATGGGGAAACATCATAAGGTATGAAAAAATAAAGGTCATGCAACACTTGCACATGCTAAAGCATGGTTATAGAATCCCCACTGCCATCTTAGTTTTGGAGGACTTGGTGCTAGGTCTGTCACATGAGGGTGACTCGGGGAATGGGCTCAACAGGAAAGCCGTCATGCTTCCCATAATCCACGGTCTCACCTTCAAGCTGAATCTTTGCCAAATCCAATTGTTTAAGACCCAGAAACCCGCTGTGTATAAACATGGCCCATAGAGTACAAGGCGCTGGACAGCATCGTGAGTGCTGCTCAAAGGATGTGCATCAGAATGACAGAGTGAATCCTGAGCTTTAGATCAAGTCAGACCATGCTGTGTGGATGTGGAAGCTGCAGCTTGTGTTTCTTACCAGATATTCTCTCCTGAGAAGCAGCACATTAAGGCCTTTTTAATTAAAAAAAAGGTAGCCGGGCATGATGGTGCATGACTGCAATCCTAGCCCACAGGAGACAAGAAGGAGAATAAGGAATTTGAGGCCAACACAAAATATACACATATAAAGACATCCTTGTTTGCATCAAAGATGCTATCACAAAACAAATGAAAAATGACTTGGGCTGTAACTTGGTAGCAGAATGCTTGCCTAACTTGCAGCACCAGTCCCAGGTTTCATTCCAGCATGCAAAACAAACAAACAAATTTTGCTTCTTTGATCATTGATTCTGTGACACGATCAATTTAGTCTTGTAGACTATGTATACTTCCATGTTTGTATGGTGCACTTTTTTGGTGTGTTGTGTCCATGTGCCTGTGTGTGCACATGCATGCATGTGTGTGTGTGTTAGGAATGGTACATATGGCAATGATGTAATGTGTGAAGCTGATGGTTTATCTCAGTCATAAAATTTTATATGGGTTTTTATACTTTGTAAGTTAAGATATCTTAATATTTTTAAATTGTTGATTTGGTTAGAGAGATTCTTTAGTGTTTAGGAGCATCCATTGCTCTTCCAGAGGACCCAAGTTCAATTCACAGCACCTACATGGAGGCTTACAGCCATCTGTAGCTCCAGTTCCAGGGGATCCAATGCCATTTCCTGGCTTTCATGGGCACTGCATGCATGCGGTGCATAGATATGGATGCAGGCAAAGCACTTAGATACATAAGCCCTCCTTAGGCATGTCTGTTGCGCCAGTCATTATCTAAAGAGTCCTGACTATTAAACTAGCTAAAGATGCTCAAAACCACCATGACCACACTGAGATTGTACCTTACCTGCATCATGACCAGATAGGTTACTGCTTTGACATTTGGTCAGCTAAGGCCACTGTGACAGAAACACCATAGGCAGGGTGGTTGAAGCAGTGGGAGCATATATCTCATAGTCCCGGATGTTGAAAGTTCAGTAACGACGAGAGAGAGAGAGAGAGAGAGAGAGAGAGAGAGAGAGAGAGAGAGAGGATAGACAGACAGTCAGACAGATAGCCCATGTTCTCACAGTCTTTAATAATTAGCATTAATCCACTCACACAGCACAGCCCTTAGGGGTACAGATGTAGCTCAGTTGGTAGCATGCCTGCCTAGCGTGTATGACAGTATGACACTGTTGGTAGCATGCCTGCCTAGCATGTAT
>JABTXL010012493.1:11008373-11095008 GCA_025134845.1 Neodon shergylaensis
CACTGTTGGTAGCATGCCTGCCTAGCGTGTATGACAGTATGACACTGGATTCCGTTCTCAAGGCAGAATAAACCTGGTGTGACGAAGTTTGCCTGTAATCCTGGCACTTGGAAGGGGAAAACAAGAGGTTCAGTAGTTCAAGGTCACCTTCAGCTACATTGTGAGTTGGAGACCAGCCAAAGGTACACAAGATCTTGGTAAAAAAGAGAAAAATAGAAAGAGCAAAGTTAGTTTTCACAACCTAAATACATCCCACCACGGTCCCATGCCATAACCTTTTCTTGCACAGAGATAAAGTTTCTGACCCATGATTTTGGGGGACACATTCAAATCATAGCAGGCATCCCTACCATTGGAACATCTTACTGTTGGAAAATGTATGCTTTCCTCTTAGCCAATTCCAAACGCTCTCACCACCAAATACTCTAACAGATGGGATTAGAGCATCAACATACGGAATCTGGGAATACACAAACAGAACTCACAGTATGCTGGAGAAAAGACCTGGTCTCCTGGGCTAGAGACAGAGCACAGCTTATTATTTAATTTATTCTCTTGTTTATCAGCCTCACTGCCTATGACAGATCATCAGACTTCTCTGCCAGTCCCTGACCCTGGGTTCCCACCAGGTGACATGAACAGGATCAGATGATAGACACACATTACAGGGTTGACTGATCCAGTCGATGCTGAATTTAGGGAATCACATTTTTGGGTGTAGTGAGAAGTAAACACCGTAGTCCTCTACCTTAGTGTGAAAAGTTGCCTTCCATGACTCTACAAACACCCTTGCAATCATTGTCTGGGGTGAGGTGCTATCTGTGCCTTTACTTGGAAAACATTAAGAATGGCAAGAGGCTTGTGGGGAATTGCTGCTCAGAGTTTATTTCCCTATTTTCTATTTCTTGGCATCTGAAAAAAATTCTCCCTTTTCAATACAGTTGCCATCTTAGACTCATAACCAAAACCAATGCAGAGAAAAAAAAATGTCAACACTGGTGACTTCAGTAATCCTATTGCTCAATTGGATCAGTTTTTCATAGATGGCCTGATTGGCTGTGAAGAAACTGGCCACTAAGATTGCCAAAAATAACAGATGTGAAAGCAGCCTGTGCAGAATGTCTTCCCTGTGGACCCAGTTTGAGGGTCAGAAAGTACAGGCTGACTCTGGGGAAGTTTACTTGGAAAGGCCAGGACCTGGAGCCCTTGGGGCTCAATTCCAGGGCAGCCAGTCCTGAGTGGGCATTTGGGGAGCTGCCCAGGTCACAGATGCAACTCTACTGATGACTCACTTCCTGGCCAGGGACGGCTAGGTCTGTTTCTGAGATCCATTTTCTATGTTTGTTGTCCTCTCTGTATTCCCTGAGAAGTCTGTCCTGTGAATGTCACCTCCCAGATTCCACTGAGAGGTACCTTCAGGATCCTGAGCAAGGGCAGAGAAGCTGGAGAACTGTTCCTTATTCTCTCCAGGGCTGTGTCTCTGACTTCCCAGGTCAAGCGGCTGTTATCATATAGTTCCTCTTCTCTGGCTCTGAGTGTGGCCATAGCCCAGGGCTTAGTGATTGGAGTGTAATGGGTGGTAATGGCTGCCATCGTTGGTAATGTCAGAGTCTTCAGACTCCTCAGTGTTTCTCCTAGATCTTCTCAGTCTCTCTCTATTTTTTTAAATATCTCAAATCTGAATATTTTGAGTTGTTTTCTATCTCTCTCTGGACTTGGACTTAAACTATTATAGTTACAAAAAGAAGACTGAATGCCTTTCTCGGAGGTACTAAGATCATGCTAATCATTTAATCAGCTGTTTCTGTGAGTCATGTAAAACCCGGCAGCAATGCCATGAGGTGGAAGCCATTATTACTCCCTTAATGATAAAACTATAGCACAAGAACCTAGCCTTCGCAGCTAGCAGGAGCTTAGGCCCGAATGAGTGGCCTGTGGAGCCTTCCCCCTCGAACGTCACTCTCAGGCACATCTCTGGGCTTCTGCTGCACTATACATAGTGCCTCAAGTGCTGGAATCAGAGGCAGAGGTAGCCTCATGGGAGGGGAGACCACAAAGGGGAATCATCAGTGATGTTCTTCAATCCCTCATGGTTTTAGTCTAAGGCTGTCCCCGCCTATAGGTCAGACTGAATCCATAATTTTTGGTTAAAACCCAGCTACCAGTGAGAAGGGCGATGGGGACCAAATCAGCAGTTTTTATGTCCTGGTCTGACGCTTTCGAGTTGAATGTCATTTATAGCTAGATATGTACATACATCTGAGAGCAGAGAATCACGGCATACTGAGAGTACTTAGTGGAACTCAAACCTCCTCAGAGTCTCAACATATCTTGAAAGAGAGACACACATTAGTAAAATGAGTGGAATTGAATCGAGCAGAATAAAAATAGTCTGTACATCTGGTTGCTGAGCTGGCCCTCAGATGGCTGGCAAGGTTCACTTTCCTAAGCAACATTAACTGTGAAAACAAACAACATCCTCACTGGAACTCCCCTATCCAGCTATTGATCCAAAGCAACAAAAATAGTTCATAACATACTGGGGATCAATTAATGACGAAAAGGAAAAACATATTAAACTCTGTTCTCATTACAGCTGGGACCCAGAGGCTCTGAAGAAATAACCTAACCCTAACCCTGGAAGACGGTGAAAGACTCTTTAGAAGTATCTGTCTCCTAGCTCATTCCAGAAAAGTGGCTGGCTATTCTCATCACACATCAAGTGGCCAGAACAGAGACAAAAGTCAGTGATGATGAGTGACAGGCGGGGAGGGGGCAGAAGAAACTGTGTTAGTGGACTCCACAGGTGGTGACCACCACTGGGCTGCCTTGGAACTCTCGGCTCTGCATCTCCCCTTTCAGACAGCACCGGGAAGGATCTGGTCACAGCAGCCTTCTTACCCAGCACTTTTTCATCAGCCTCGAATCTTTCATGATTGTCACAGATACTGCTTTTGAGAAAAAAAATATTTAAGAAAGCTTGCTCAGAATTCCCTCCACTTGATAACCATGGACACCCCGGACATGAAATTTCCCTTAATGCAGTTCGTATTCTGAAATCTTTGTCTCTGTCTCAGAAACATTTCATGGGAATATCTCTCTGTATTCTGTCTCTCCAGAGCTGTTTGGGCAGCCTAAACAGAAGTCAACAGCATAGATAAATAAACCGGGGTGAGTGAGATGCCTGGGTAACACTGGCTGCCAGAAATCTACTGCTCCCAGGCTACTGAACTTGTGGGGAAAGGGTGGGGGGAGACCTGTAGAAAAAGAGCCTCCAGGACAAAGATAGTGCTTACGCAAGCTGAGCCAGAGGATGGAGGGCACAAATGCCTGGCCTCCCCTCCTTCTCTGCTCCATGCGGAATGCTGCCCAAAGGTGAGAGCTGAAGGTGAGAACACTGGGTAATTTGCTTGCTATTTTATCAGGTCAATATCCCACAGTGGGAAGGGTGCAGAGTAGATCTGAGGAGCAAAGAGAAGACAGATATCCAGTATGACACCCTAAATTCTCAACATGAAACTTACAAAATTAAAGACAAATAATATGCAAAATGTGTATTGATTTTTAAAAGACCAGCATAGAGATGTCACCTGTATACAAAGAATAGAAATGTTTTGCATTATCCTTGTTGAGTGAATACCACTAACCCTCCTACCCCAGCAGGCCCTGACTCAGGTCAATCTGTTTCCAAACTTTGTCTGTGCAAGCAGCAGCTAAATGAGTCTTCCGTTGTATTTCAGTTGAGTATGTTTAGCAAAAACAACAGAAAAAGCTCCTGTGCCCAGTCCACTACTGGCTGAAAACCATGTAGAAGTTACTTGATGAGACTTGCAGAGAAAACAATGGTGCTAGAAGATAAACAGGCATTGGGGCAAACTCCATCCCCTGTGGCAGTTATTTTGAGAAAAGAACAATTCATCCTGTGTAACTATGGCTTATGTTCAGAACTGTGAAACACATACCTTGTCATTCTGCAAAAGCAATATTTCAGACTCAACCAAGGAATCTAGACTCGGAAGGACTGGCTTAGTGTCCTTAGACAGCAGCACCCTGCCCTCCTGGGAAGTTCATCAATTTCTGCAAGACATGAATCCTTTATCTTCAAAGAGGCCATGGCTATGTTGGTTAAAAGACTACCATGTTTGCTGAGGCCCAGTTTCTGTTCTGCATTATGATAAGGTTTCTGTGTGCTTTTTCTTAGTCACCTTGGAATAAGGCTTGCAACACGATAGTCATTTTTCTAAACAACAATGGCCAAGTCACCAGCTTATGTCTCACACACGTGGGAAGGTCCTGGCACATATCCTGGTGATAAGTGCTTGGTAAGTCCTTGCTGTTGGGCTCACTTGCCAAGCTGTTATTGTTAATCCTGTTAGTCTGCACCCTGGGATTAACAGGAAGATGAACTGCCTCTGGGACTAAGCCAGCGTGGCCAGGTTGACGCACTTGTGTGATGGCCTCATAAGCATCTATTAAAATAAAATGTAATGGTAACTACTAAAAAATAACTGTAAAAGATAGGGGTGAGGTCACACGCCTACAGTGCAAGCCCTTGGGAGGCCGAGGCAGGAAGATCCTGAGTTTGAAGCCAGGCTGGGCTGTACTGTGTTCTGAGACAGCTTGGTCTACAAAGTGGAATCTTGTCTCAAAAGAAAAGTGATTGTACAAACCCCAAAGATAATACTTTGTACTTATTTATAGTAATTTAATATAGGAGTGGATAAACATATACTTAGATGTATGTTTCCGATTTATTCTCAAGTTTTCTATACTTAAAAGTGAAATATCTCAGAATTATTCAAAGAAAAGTAGACATGTACTTAAAGCATTGACCTTGAAGAGGCAGATGTTGGAGGTCAGGGCAATATGAAGCATCGTTTTCCATTTCTCAGACACGGAAAGTCTATTAAGCTCTCATTATATTACACACACACACACACACATAATTGATATGGGAGTGATTTCTTATTAATAAAGAAACTGCCTAGGCCCATTTGATAGGCCAACCCTTAGGTGGGTGGAGTAAACAGAACAGGATTGGGGGAGAAAGAAGCTGAGTCAGGGAGTCGCCATGATGCTCCCACTCCAGCCAGACGCAGGTTAAGATCCTCCCTGGTAAGCGCACCTCGTGGTGTTACAGGGATACTAGAAATGGGTTAGATCGATATGTAAGAGCTAGCCAATAAGAGGCTACAGATAACGGGCCAGGCAGTGTTTAAATGAATATAGTTTCCGCGTAATTATTTCGGGTACAAAGCTAGCCATGTGGGCGGCCGGGTGCCGGGGAAGCAGCCCAGCCGCCCCTACTTACTACACATAATGTGGGATGGCCTTCTGTATATGTATGTGTTTCTTTTATTGGTTGATGAATAAAGCTGTTTTGGCCAATGGCTTAGCAGAGTAAAGCCAGGTAGGAAATCTGAACAGAAATAGAGATAGAGAGTAGACAGAGTTCCATACACAAAGACACACAGACACACACACACACACACGCACACACACACACGCACTGTGTTTTTAGACTGAAAATGCTCCTGGGTCCTCTGGAGGCAAGGCCCTTTAAAGTAGAACACACCATTCCGAAAGCTCTAGAATTGGTGAAGGTAACCTGTAATAACAGAATATGAGAGAGTGTCTGGGTTATTAATGTGTTCTATATTTAGATAGGGTGTGGGTTACACACAAGACATGGTGCAAAATCAAAATGGCTTCTTATTACAGGGCTTTTGAGAGGGACTAGAGAAGACTCAGTGGGAGCTTGCTGCTCTTTTAGAGGGTGTTTGTAGCTGGGTTGCTTGCACCTACCCACATCAGGTGGTTCAGAACCACCTACTAACTCCAGTTTCAGGGAAGCTGGTGCCCTCTCATGCTTTTCATTGTCACACACACACACACACACACACACACACACACACACACACACACACGACATAAGCTCACACACACAAAGAAATGAAAATTAATCCTAGAAAAGCACTTACGGATTTTCTGCGTGGCGGCGAGCAAAGCCTTTCTCTGATTATTCTCTCCTGTGCCCGGCACTGGTCACAAAACCATGATACTGGTCCTGGCCACCCAGAATGCATTCATGAAGTCATTGAGTGGTTACATAAATAAATTATATCTCAACATAAAATTGAAAAAATCTCGGGAACAATAAATTGAGTATAGTCAGAGTGAGATTTGCCTGGATTCCCAAGGAAACTATCTGTGTAAATAATTAATTCACTATCAGACATTAATTGAATCACACTTAGAGGTGTGTGTGTGTGTGTATGTGTGTGTATATTCCATATATGGTTGTTACATTAAAACTTACAGGTAGAGGAATTTTCTGCCACCCTTTAAGCCTCTGGCTGTAGCCCTGCATCTTGGGGACAAATGTCATTTCTTACTCTGGTCATCTGAACAAGGGTCCTTGAGTCCTCCCTGTCATCCCAAAGTGCCACCTTGGGCCCTAATTCCCTGCTCAAAAATGTAAAAGTACAAATGCTTCTATTATATCACAAGATTTAGTGTGCATCGTAAGTAACACTGTTAGTCTAAAATTTGTTGAAAACCAAACCTTGCGTCATGGAGAAGCCAGCCTGTTTCTGCTTCCAAGGCGCATCTCTAGCAATGCTATTGAATTGGCTTTTAACAATGCATGGAAACCAAAGCGATACAGCTAAAAGAATGCATAGCGATTCTCTACTCAAGTGAACTACGTAATCGGTTGAGGGGAATGCAGTGTCCAGGTGGACTTTGTGGGACCTGTGGCTATCTTAGTGTTCATGGATAATGAAGGAGGAAGGCTATGGTCCAGAGGGGAGACGCAGCCCCACCTTCATCCTGCAAGGATGCGATTCTATCTCTGAGAGTGCAGTACATCGCACTTTGATTTTTAAATTGCTGTTCAAAGTGGATAATTAAAGTTTTCTCTAATTTAGGAGTTCTGCTGGTTTATGACTTCCTGAGAAGCAAACCAATTATCAAGGAAAAGGTTATTTTACTTTTTCCAATTTGGCAGCTAACTGTGCTTTATAATATCGTGCCTGTAGCTTATATAACTGAAGTTATTCACCATTTCTCGGCCACCTAAAAGACAACAGACTTCTTGTGCTTATTTTAATACATATATATCTGTATTAAATATGTATATGATAAAATAAATCTGAATATTTTAATACATATATATGGATTTTACACTCTTTTTATGAATACCTTTTTGTTGTCTTCATTTTCTATAATATCTGATCTTCAATAAGATGGTCAGACATTACTGAATTTGAACTACAAGATCAGCAAATGTTGAGAGATGTATTAATCTTCTATCATGAATACTGTTTGTAACGGTCATCCATTTATATTTTTTTAGTTTCAATATAGATTACATTGTATATTATATTTATATAATATATTAAATATATATCTTTCAAGAAGGTTAATTTTAGTCTTCAGAGATGAAAATAAACTGTTTATGTAATTACACATGTGACCACATAGGATTTCTGTAAAAAGAGTAAAAGAAGATTCTAGAAATTGGCATCCTGCTTGTTTCCATTTGTAGTACTTACTTTCTTAGCCACACTAGATTCTCAAAGAGTTAGGCGGTGTCTCAGCCCTGTTTCCCTCCATGGTGCTGCTCTGTATCTGTAGTGCCTGTGGCTGCAGTGGGTTCAATACAGCCACATGAAAGGAAGGACGAAGTCTGGAATTAATACTGCACAAGAACTGAGAAATTAAATTCATTCTGAGGTTCACAAGGTAAATGTGTTTCATGATTAATCAATGGTAATTTTCCTTAAACTTTTTGAAATCAGCAAAGCTGATTGAGATAATTGACTACTTTTACCCATTAAATACAGTAGAAAGAGAAGTCAAATTCTTACTCAATTCACTGTAAACGCTGGCGCCTTTTATTCTCAGGAGAGTTTTGAGTCAAACAGATGAGGAGGTATTAGTGAGTGTGTAAAGGGTAGTGTGGCTCTCTGCTCTTCTTTCAGTGGAGTAGTAGGTGAGTGTGTAAAGGGTAGTGTGGCTCTCTGCTCTTCTTTCAGTGGAGTAGTAGGTGCTCAGAGTGACTGACAAATGTCATCTACTGGATGGGACAGCCCATCGATACTGTCTTCATTAATGTCTGTTCTCGTGACCAAGAGTGAAGTCTCTCTGAGGTTACAATTTACTTGTTTTGTTTTTAAATCAGAACTAGGTCTATTGTTTTCTATTCAGGGTTGTTTAAATTAAAGGGGTGCCCCTTTGCCATGCAATCTGGAGACCTCACCACTTTGTGACAAGGTCTTGTGATAGCTGAACCACAATTTGCCTGCCTGAAACCACTCATCATGGACTAAACACTCAGGCCAGCAGAGAGTTAACATTCTCTATTGCTGCTGCTGCTTCTACTACCTCGAACCTATGATGGATGAGGTCTGCACACAAAGGCCTGTAGTTTGTAGTATAAGGACTTAAACACCAGCAACTTAATCCAACCCAGAGCCTAGGTGGAGGAGAGATTCCGTTATTATCTAGGTACCTGGAACCATATCTCCCTGCAGAACCTCAAACTCTGCCAATAGCTCTCAATCTTTCCTTAGTTTCCCTTATAGTTCAATTTCTTCACATCCCCGCTGGCTCGCTTGAATTTCACTTCTCTTTGTCCCCTTTTTGCTGGTATCTTTGGTTTACTGATTATCTATGAATTCTGTAGGTGTCACTCAATTAGCCATAGATCAGAAAATATGTAAGAAAATATTGCCTCTGTGATGAACATATATTGACTGTTTTTTGATCATATGAATCACAGAATGACAAGCTTTTAGGTGGTATTGACTTGGGTTTATATGTTCTAAGGAGTCTACAGGTGTTTTCAGCTATATAGGGGGATATGAGTAAGTTAAATTTGAGCATCTGTAGAGTTTTGTATTCAGGAAGACCTAGATCACTGCACAAATCATACCCTAGTGGTCTTCAGTCTCTGTATAGACCAAATAGCTAAGAGACAGGTGTGTTTTTCAAAGGTATCACACAACTCTCACTTCCAGGCATAGCAATGTACTGTTTATCTGGGGTGGAACTCAGATGTGGTGAGCGAGTGTGCTGATTCTTAAAGACTCTGAGTGGGCAGGGATAACCAAGGATTTTCCTCCCATGAGTCAGCGAGGAAAGCTCGGGGGTGGGATGGATCCCCAAACACACCCTCGGGTGAATAAGTCACTTTTACTCAAAGGCAGTGTTGTCAACGTCTATTTATGAAACAATGAGCCCGAAATGGAAGGATGGCTCTATGGTTAAGAGTGTCTGCTGCTCTCGCGGAGGGCCCAGGTTCAGATCCCAGGCTCCGTGTCTAGTGGCTGACAGCTGCCTGTAACTCCAGCTCCAGGGAACCTGGCCCTCTCGTCTGTCATCTGTGGACTCCCACATGCGTGTGCACATACACACATAGGTAAAAATAAAATCTAGCTTAAAAATATACCCAAGTTAATTTCTTGCAAAGATTGAAGCAGGCACCACAGGATTCTTAGAGAGTGAGGTCTGTGAAGAGCGTGGCATTCTCTGCCCAGAGCCTTGCTGGGTTTGTTTGACCCTTGTTTTATTAAGCTGTATGTTCTCTAAACACTGTGGTTTACTTACATCCTCATCTATTTCTTGAGATCTCAACTGAATATTTATGTATGTATACATCTATGTATTTCTTACTATATAGAAGAGGCTGGGAGATGACATACCAGGGAGCTCTTTTTAAAATTCTCTATTACGTTGGATGTGGCTGTAGCTTAGGAGCCCAATTTGCCTCGGCTTCTCCACTGTGGAAACATAGGCATCTGTTGCTGAGAGAAGATGAGGATACAGGAAAGCAGGTGGGCAATTTTCTGGAAGCATTAATATCCGCTAGACTACTCTCCTGGGGTTTGGAGCTGCACCAAATCAAATTTGGATTCAGATGTGTTGTGTGCCGATTCGCAAGGCCAGTGATACGTGAGACAGAATTATAGAATGAAACAACATTGGGGCTGCAAAGGATCTTCTACATCAGTGGCTTTCCAGTTGTGCCAGCTACAGTTTACAAAAAGAAACTCAGTATCCTAAAGAGTCATGGATGTCTGCTTCTGAGAAATAAGGTGACATACTCTTGTATACAAAACTAATAATACTACGCCTGGTACTTTCAGAAACACACTCTTAAGATCCACCGGATTGCCGACTCACTCCGTTTAATTTGGTTTTTCACATCTGGTTATGACCAGAGGAAGAAAGTCATATTTTACCTTACTCCCATCAGCCTTTCATTCTGAAGAGAAATTATACAGCCCAAGTAATTAAGTGTGCTTCACAACCTGTCAGCTGCTTGGCGCTAGAGCCCGGGTCTTCTGGTTTTGCCCGCCATGTCCTCTTCAATATAGTCTGTAATTGGTAGCCTAAGGCATTAATTAGTTGCTAATGTTTCTGTCGGATAATATACATGTTGGCTACTTCAGGACTGTGACCATAATCACATAAGACTTTTGAGTATGATTGGGCATCAAGATACACGCTTAGATGATGATACATGCAAAAATGTGGGTTGCTACTCTTAGCATGCAGAAAACAGGCAGGGACGCTGGAATGTGAGGGCTGAAATTGGAAAATACTACCGAGAACTAGATTTTTGGGTTTCTTGTTCCCCACTGGAGTAAGTAAGGTTTACTTGATTCTCAGTACTCCTCAATGAGCTATAGGACTCTGAGAAGAGTTATCACAAGCCTTTTCATATCAGGAGCCAAAGGTTTCCTCTGGGAAAATGGCCCATACATCTTGGCTCCAGCCAGGTCCCTTGTCAGGGGTCAGTGTTTGTCGGGTAATCTCTCTTGCTTAAGTGCGGCTCTGTCACTTCCCTGCCCTTCAGCGAGCCAACTGTCTGGCTTGCAGCATGCATATTGAATTACTTCCCAGTGAGATGAATTGAGTTGTATGGAGTTCCTTTGGTCCCACTCAATTCAGAGACAGACATTATGAAAGCCAATGGCGATCAATTAGTCTTCAAAATGTTGCCATCAGATCACCGGTGTCAGCAACCCTGTGTAGTTGCTACAAATTCCTGGTCCTGAGCCTGGCTGCAGATCAGCGTGGCAGGACTCTCAGGAGGAGGCGTGAATGCACATCTTTTATGAGTGTTTGCTTTCACTAGCTGATGGTACCAGAAGTCACTACGTCTGCTTTGCTCGTTGCTGTAGTGGGAATATCTGTCCTCAAACATGCAGGATTAAAGCCTAGTGGTGTTGAGGAAGCTGAGTGGATCGGGCCACTCCTTTCTTCCTCAATGGGAATGTGACCTTCACAGAGGAGGCTCTGTGCAGCACTGAGTCATCCTGCCCTTCTGCCATCTGAGATCACAGCCTTTTCTCCCTTTCCAGAAGATGTGGCAATAAAGCACCATCTTGGGAGAGCAATGTGTCACTCCTCAGACAGATAGGCCTGCCCTCATCTTGCTTGTAACAACCTAAGAACTGTGATATGTAGATTTTCTTTCTTTGTACATTACCCAGGCTGAAGTATTATTTTTCCAGCTGCGTAAACAGACCAAGGCACTCACCACTCCGTCTCTACCGAACTAGTACACAGTAGGCACTTAAGAGTCACTTAGTGAAGAAAAAGCCTCGTTCTGGTTTCCTCCTTCAGTGTCTCAGGCAGCAGTGATCTTGGTGAGAGTGTGGAGCCTCAGGAGCTGAAGACCTGAGGACCTTCACCCTGTTGAGTTGTCTCAACTTGGCTAAATGGCTTCACATCTCTCTGCCCGAGCCTGCCTGTCTGCTGCAGTGGAGATGGCAGCCCTGCCCACCCAACATTTGCTGCTGAGGACAGCATGTGTTCACACATAAGAAATATGTCATTTAGAATGACCCCTGATAAATAGTAATACATCCTTAACTGTGATCCATATAATTTCTGCTAAATGTTGGAGACTCTTAGATATCTGAGAAACCAGTCACCCAGTGGCCTGTCCTCTTCCTGTCTCTCTAGTGAAAATGTCATCCCCTTCTGTGGTGATGATTGTGTAGCGTGTAGCTGCCTGAACTTTGGCAGCAGGCTGTGGGGACTCATTTCCTTATAGGCTCATACTGACTCATGTAGTCATGGATAAGTTGTGGCCTGACCACTGCTGCCAGAGCATGCAAAGAACCCAAAAAACAAATTCTACTTATCCATTGATTCCTCAGTCTCAGTATTGGCATCTGGAGCTGGATAATTCCTCACAGATGTGGAGCGGGGTGGGGGGGGGGTCTCCTGTACATTGCAAGATGCTTAGCAGTCACAGTTGTCTTTCTGTCCACTCTTTAGCCTCCCATCTATCCTCCCATTTAAGCCAGAACATTAATGCATTAATGCCCTTAAAATCATACTGTGCTGTAGATCTATAGAGTCACTATTGGAAGTTAAAGAATTTCCTCAAAGAGCCTTATAGCAGACAAACAAATGGGTGGAGTTACATGTTAACAACTGCTGAAAATTATAA
Source organism: Neodon shergylaensis (assembly GCA_025134845.1). Taxonomy (NCBI): domain Eukaryota; kingdom Metazoa; phylum Chordata; class Mammalia; order Rodentia; family Cricetidae; genus Neodon; species Neodon shergylaensis. The sequence continues at coordinate 11,020,846 of JABTXL010012493.1, forward strand.
CTATCTATAAAATCGTTGTGCACAAGTTGACGGTAGAGTAAACATGGGGTATGGCTGTTATGTATATGTATGTTAGTTATGCCTATTGTCTGTCACTTTTCATTGATGTATCAAAATTTTCAAGAAAACAACTTAGGGAGGAAGAGTTTGCTTTGGCTCATGGTTTTAGAGGTCTCAGTTCATGACCAGCAGGAAAGAAACACGATAGAAGAACATGGCAAAGGAAAGCTATTCATCCCTCATTTCAATGGGGATGTGGAGGGGACATTTCAGGGAGAAGATATGTCTCCAAAGTCATGCCCCAGTGACCTACTTCCTCCAGCTTCCTAGTAGTTCATTCATCAAAATCATCACAGAGTGATCTGACCAGTGAAGACTGTACCCTCACAATCCAATTACTTCACAATATTGTTACCAAATAGGAACCAAGCTTTCAATATACAAGGTTTGGGGACATCCTGTATCCAAGTTTTCACCTATGTTTTCCTGGAGCACTTCATGCAATGCTTTGTGTGTAGTGTATGTTTACTAAATATGTGTTAACTTAATGAGTGGACAGATAGTTGAATAGATGTCCAATAAGTTAAGGAAGGAATAAGAATGAAGACACCAAGAAGAAAACTTCCTTTTCTTAAAAAAATGTAGAAAAGTATTGTTGGAAATAATATTCTTCATTTAAACCAAAGCAACAATCTGTATATGTCCCAAGTGATTGAAAAAAAGTAGCAACCATTGGGGAAAAATGCTGACATGGATTCTATAGTACTCAAGCAGTCAACTCTGAAAGGCAATGGGAAAGAGAAGGGTGGAATTCCAGCAAAAGAATTCCCTGAAGAACCATTAGAATGCAGTGGAGCGGAGGAGAAAGGCTAAATATTTTAAAAATAAATGCTGATTATAGAAGAAATACAATGCACATATATCTATTTTACTTGCTTTTTTTTATTTTGGTTGGCCTGGGTTTACCTCATTAGTCTCTCAGATCTTGCCACCTACAACTAAAGAGTATTCAAACCTAGACATCAACGCCTGCTATTTGTCTTGGATTTATTTATTTATTTATTTTTCTATCCTGACACTACTTTCAGAGATTCTATTCTAAATTACAGGTTTTCTGTTAGGAATGACGCCCTTCATCTACAGAAGGAGGAAGTATGTAGTCTGAAATGCTGGCTTATGGGTTTGTGCTTTAGTGGTGAAACCCTGCACATGGACACAGAGCATTTCTGGAGGCCCCAGTTCCTGCTCTGAGTGAGGACGTTCTCCATTGCCTGTGCCAGCTTCCTGTGCTTCTTAAGATTTGCAATGTGTGAAAGCAACTTATGCCTTTGTATGAGAACAACTCCAGTTATTCTGCCTGACAAGGATAAGTTAACGATGACTTGTTTAATGAAACAGCTCTGGGAGACAAAATACAAACGGGAAAACAAGGAGTGCAATAGAAAGAGAACTTTTGAGTATTTCAGTTTTGCTAGACTTCTTGAGCCTCCTTATTCCCCAGGGAAAGGTGAGTGTGCTATCCCCTCATTCTCACAGCCCCACAACACAGGACAATCAGATGCGATAGGGAGTAGAGTCAAAGCAGGAACTCAGTTTATTACTGTGAGAGTCTGCTTATAAAGGTTAAGCGACATCCTATGATGTAAGGGCACCTCCAGCCAATGAGAGGCAGCCACACACACACCCCCCCCCCCGTGGGAGGGGTGTCTACCTAGTTTCTGCTGTCTCATCCTCACTCAAACTTGAGCCAGGCTTTTTTCTGTCCTATAGGCCTCGAGGTACAAGCCCTGAGATAATTTTGGTCCAACACAGTTTTATTTTATTTTTCATAAATATTCCAATACATTAATTTTCTTTCTCTCATCTCTTCTTTTTTGTTTCTTTCTATATTTTTTTTTCAGAGACAGAGTTTCTCTGTGTATAGCTCTGGCTGTCCTGGAACTCGCTTTATAAACCAGGTTGTCCTTGAACTCACAGAGATCTGTCTGTCTCTGCCTCCCAAGTGTTGTGCATCTTTTGTATCTGTGATTCCTGACCACCCTTCCCCCAATCAATGGCAAAGTCATGTTTCGGTATTTCCCTTTCAGAATTCAATTTCCAGCAACATTCATAAATTCTCCAATCATTTCAATAATAGATTGAACTAAAAAAAATGTGATGTTGGGGTTACCTCCGCTTCACCTAACATATTGTGATGGCCCTGAGCTTGTTTCGGGAATTTCCTTTATACTTTCGGTTGGTAACCAGATGATATATAAACGTCTAGTTGACATATATGATTAGCTTAATAAAATCTCTTAATAAAAGTCAAAGGAATAATTTTATATTACAGTTCAGTCAACTAAAAGACAAAGATTTGAGACATGCTCCTTTGATGAGTTATGCAGCCCATTAGGAAAGCTGAATGTGCTATCTAGAAGGCACACAGCTGTGTTTGTAGAAACCATATATTCAAAGTTCCTAGAAACCTGGCAGCAAGGCTGGGCACTCTATGCTAGTCCTCAATGCTCTCAACAACTCTTACCAATTACTGACAAGCTGTTCTGCTTCTCACGCACTGTGCCATGGCACTATACATGCTCAGCCTTGGTGTGGCCTCCCAGTAGACTAGGTGTCTCTACAGCCCCACCCCACTGACTTCAGATTTGATGCTGCGACATGGCTTGACTGAGAAAATGCTCACAGATGTTCCACTCGCAGATTCCAAATACCATTTGCATGGCTGGGCATTTTCATTTGTCCGTCTGTCTTCCTGATGGGAAGAATGTTCAGGGAAGCTGCTGGTCACATGATAAGAGGCTCAGAAAACAAACCAGACCCTGGGGTTGGCCCACAGCCCAGTGCAGACCCACACTGGCCAGCCTGCAGGCTAAAAGGAATATCTGTGGTGGGGAGCCACTGAGATGGGGTTATGTGTTAGGTAGCGTTATCATAAGGGAGTGTTAGCTAACAGGCAATGTTTGCTTTTCTGAATTCAGGTTTAAGGGAGACTTCTAAAGTACCCAATTCTTTGAACAGTAGATACATATAAGGAGATATGGTAAAGTTATCTTTGCCTCATTTCAATAAACATCAGACTGATTTTTGTTTGCTTGCAGTAAGACTTTTTTGTTGTTTGTTTGTTTTTGTTTGAAAGCATCCCCATATTGAATTGTAGAGAAAAAGGAAGAAAGCTTGTTTGAAATGTTCTCTCTCTCTCTCTCTCTCTCTCTCTCTCTCTCTCTCTCTCTCTCTCTCTCTTTCTCTCTCTCTCTCTCTCTCACACACACACTGGCACACTCAGTCTCCATGGAAAGCCTGGCACAGGTTTGGAAGACAGTGGAGTTCTATTGATTTTAATAGTAGTATGAATGTGGAAATTGAATAGATGCTTGTCTCTTCCTGGGTTATGAAAAGAGCAGTTTGGGGCTATGGGGTAGCTGTATTAGAAGTGCTTGCCTTGCACCTGTTGGATTGAGTTTAGTTCCCAGGGCACAAAGTCAGGTGTGCTGTTGAGCATCTGTAATCCCAGCACTAGATGGAGGAGAGGGGCTGAGGCAAGACAACCCTCGGGGCTCGCTGACAAGCCGGTCTAGCGGGATCCGTGAGTTCCAGGTTTCGTGAGAGACCCTGTCTCAAAAAAACTAGAAATGCAAAGTGTCTGAGGACCCTGGCATTTCCCTCTGACCTCTGCACACATGTGCTCGCACACATTCACATGCACAGCCAAACGCACGTGCGTGCACACACACATACATCACATATATATGCACAACATACATTTTAAAAATGATTTGCAGATTTTAAAACAGCTCCTCACCTATTACCACATGCGTGCAATGTTTGTTTCTCTCCAGCACACATTGTTATGTTCCTTTTAGTCATAAGCAAAACCCTCCTACCCTGCTTGGTTCAGCTCCATGTGGAATAGTCAGGGACAAAATGTAAGCAATATGTTAACTATTTCCCAGCTCTGCCAGCAGGTGGGACTATAGAGTCAGTCAAGCTGTGCAAAGGTTAATGAGACCTCACTACCCACCCATGAGTAAACTATGTATGTTTGGGGTAGTGGCGGGGGGCACAAGGGACTGCTTCCTGGGCACCAATGTACTTAATGAGAACTTTTGTCCTCCCTAGTATTTCAAATCCTCTCTTTTCGGGGAACCAGGCTCTTCTCTTTCTACAGATAAATGTGCTGCCCCCTGGATGTTTAGCATCCCAAGCAGAAACCTTTTCATCCAACTCAAAGTCATCCTGCGATGGCATCTGAGGTTCCCTAGGTGTCACAAAGTGGGTGTCACATGTTTGGTTATTGTCCCCTGGAGAACTGTTGTCCTTTGCCACTCCAGGATATCCAGTAGGTCAAGGATTCCTGCTCTTTTGCACCCAAAATCGCTAGCTCCTCCCAATGGATGTGCGTTTGAAGTTACTTCTTGAACTCTAGCTGAAATCCCCGTATCCATCAGTCGGCTTGGCCGCCCTAGCAAATCCATAGTGGGTGCTTTGGGGCCTGGAGGACAGAAGTTAACGTGGACATGTGGTTCAGTTTCTTCTCCTTGTCTTCCAGCTGTCATTGTTTCTGTGCCTTCACATAGTTTGTCCCCGTTTTAGCTGAACTCCTTCCCCGGGGGGCACTATCTACAAAGACAGTCACATTCTGAGATAGAGGGCGTGTACCATTCCGTACACGGCACCGCAGTTTTCTAACAGAAATGTTTGCTTTGCAGTTGCTTTGAATAAAACTTATTTGGAAGCATCTTACTTGATTTTCAAGTACTTGTCTTGGTTTTATTAGTTTGGTTTGTCAATTTTGCTTTACAGTCATTTTGGAATGAATGAAACACAAGAGAGGCAACTGGCTCATAGAGCTTCTCAAATCATGGGTAGCATTTAATGGCCGATTAATTTAATGGCTATGGTTAGAAGTGTCAATACAAAGAATATGAACACCGTGTGGGTTTGTGTTGCAGTGCGGAAGGGCAGCACTGCTGGTTGACAGACACAACTGAAAAAAGGAGGAGCTTAGCTATTTATTGTTTTTTTTACCATCAATCACCGGTCACCACCCAGTATTTGTAACTAACCGCAAATAACTGTCACCGTCTAGTAGTCTTTTACTAGCTTGAATTCCTTGAGGAGGGGCTCTATCTTTTCTCATCTCTGTCTTCATATTCTTAGACTATGAAACCGTGTTTATTTTAATAAAATCGTCAATATGTACCTAGTTGACTCAAACTGCAGTGTCAGGTTCAGGAAAATAAAAGATAAAGTAAAATCCTTACTCTCAAACACTTCTGCCTAACCAGGCAGTATTTATTGATACTATTCAAGACTGGACAATGACTGACCAGTATATGTGGTTGCTGGTAGAGAGATGAAGACTGAGACAGTGTAAACAGCACACAAATAAGTTACATAACGCCATCCAAAGCCACAGTTCTTAGAGTTTTATGTTCAAATCCCTTACTGACACATAGAGCGAGCTTGGTTATGTTGCTTATATGTTCTACATAAAGCAGCCACTTTTCTTTGTATACAGCAAAAAATAATATGGTTTATTTTCAGTAAAAACATTGCAATTTTTTTTAGCTACTGTTATATGATCATTAAAATATGGCTCCTTTGTAGCAAACAGTTGGCATTCCCACGGCAGGGCAAAGGGTCCTTGATGAGCATGTTCCCCCTATGTGGCTCTTCGCAGTTGTGTTTGGAGGAACTGATGGCATTGGTATTACTAACATCATGCTTCATTCACCTGAGCTGTAGTGTGCTATAAATTTATTATTTCTGTATAGCATCTCTTTTATTCATACAGCTATCGACTTTCCAGATATTACAATGCTTCCTGCTAAGAATTTGATTATGGAAACTCAAAAAGAGAAAAGAATATATTTTAATATTACTATACATATACTATCTAAATAAGAAAGATATACATTCAATATTTGGACATTTTAGGAATATTTGCTCAGTGAAAAATAGCATTTTTAGAGTCATGGTTGAGAGAAGTTTGGCTCCGCTCATCCTCCAGGCAGGAGGGACCTGAGCATCTGTGGTTGTTGCATCAGGATCGCTCACATCCACGTTGGTCTATGATGGAAGCACTGACAAGACCCACCACACTGGGCATTCCCCTCTGTTGTAGTGAGCTGCGGGCCGCTTCCCTGCCACCCCCAGCTCCCGGCCGCCAGCTAGCTCTAGCTTATGCCCGAAATAATTACACAGAAACTGTATTCATTTAAACACTGCCTGGCCCGTTATCTGTAGCCTCTTATTGGCTAGCTCTTACATATCGATCTAACCCATTTCTAGTATCCCTGTAACACCACGAGGTGCGCTTACCAGGGAGGATCTTAACCTGCGTCTGGCTGGAGTGGGAGCATCATGGCGACTCACTGACTCGGCTTCCTTCTCCCAGAGTCCTGTTCTGTTTTCTCCGCCTACCTAAGGGTTGGCCTATCAAATGGGCCTAGGCAGTTTCTTTATTAGTAAGAAATCACTCCCACATCATTACAATGCTTCCTGCTAAGAATTTGATTATGGAAACTCAAAAAGAGAAAAGAATATATTTTAATATTACTATACATATACTATCTAAATAAGAAAGATATACATTCAATATTTGGACATTTTAGGAATATTTGCTCAGTGAAAAATAGCATTTTTAGAGTCATGGTTGAGAGAAGTTTGGCTCCGCTCATCCTCCAGGCAGGAGGGACCTGAGCATCTGTGGTTGTTGCGTCAGGATCGCTCACATCCACGTTGGTCCATGATGGAAGCACTGACAAGACCCACCACACTGGACATTCCCCTCAATCCTCTCACTCCTCACTCTTCTCTTTGTAATATTTAGCAATAACGGAATTTTTCTTAATGGAGAGGTCTGAAGCTAAGTTTATCTCCACAATTAGCCAAAGTGTACAAAAATCAAGAGATAAACTGAGGTAAGAAAAGGGAACTGAAGGTCTTCTTATAGTTCATCCTCCTGAGGAGTAAGCGGCTTCGGACCCATGACCTTTGCATGGCACTAATTCAGTCCATTCTGTTCACGACACAAGGAGATGGCCTTCATTCTTGGAAAATGATTTTCCCTCTGCATCTTCATTTGAGTGGTTTGGGTTATGGATTTGCAATGTGGGCCTTTAACCTAGCTAGGCATTTCAGTCCTACTGCAGTCATTAAATTGTGATGGAAAATTCAAGAGCTGGTATAGATGAATCTGCAGAAAATCCCAGCCTTATTAATTGTATGGAAGCAGTATGTCTATGTTAATATTTCAGGTGGTTTAAGTGTTGTTAAAAAAAACACAGCATTTATTACAAATTGAAAACTGGAACTAAAAATGGAGATTATCGACCTCAAGAAGAGTAGGAATAAACCAAGGACTTTAGAGTAGAGAAATCGTCCTCCTAGTACACAGTTTCCTTTAAACTTGGGCTGTTGTTTCATCCTTAAAAAGAGAAGCGAAAGCCAGGAGTGGTAGCGCATGCCTGCAGTACCTGGCTCAGGAGGATTGGGAGTTCAAAGCCAACCTGGCTACAAAGCAACAATAAAACAAGAAGAGAAGAAGGAGAAGGAAGAGGAGAAGAAGGAAGAGGTGGAGGAGGATGGTGATAACCATGATGATGATGAAGATGACAACCAAACGTGGGGGATTAGAAGAGCCTGTGAGCATTTCTCCTATGTGTAATCTACTGTGGCTCATTCAGTCTGTTTGATGCACCGTAGGCTGCGTGCTATAAAGGCTCCTTTTTTTTTTTTTATCACTTTGGTGGGTTTTTAACTAAGAAACATTGCAGTCTTGGTTTTATGTGTATTTTATTCACTAGTGCCTTTTTTTGTCCTTGATCTTGGCCTCCCACCTCCCTCTCCACACGTCTGTCCTTCAGTGCCCATTTCTACCTACACGGCCCTGACAATAGGTTTAGGTTTATAGTGCAGGCTGGAAATTTCCCAGGAAATCAATTATCAGTGTCTTCATAGATGTCAGCATATTTCTGCCTTGAAAGGGGAGGGCGGGAGGTTAATTACCCTGTATTTTCACCAGCACAAACTCCTAAATAAAAAGTCTGACAACATTGGCCAGAACTGAATTGCTTTCTTGGGTAACACTGCTTGCTGTAGGGAGTCAAGATGTCCATCTCCTCAGAAGCAGAAAAAAAAAAAGCAACGTTTTCTTTTGCAGCTGCGTAAACATTTGTCACTTGAATTATTTGCATAGCCAGTGTTGCTTTCCTTCATTCAAACATCAGACATTGAGGGCTCTGCGCATAGAAACAAAAGTGAGTTCCTGTGGACAAGGAAGGATTCCACATCGTTTCTTTCCTCTGAGAGCCACCATCGAAGGAGCTGTCACAGAGCGGGAGAAGAAGTCACGGATGTCACTACCAGGTGGGGCTGAAAATGCCAGGTCATCCATAGGTTCCCTGCTGAGATTATTTGGGGCTTATGTGGCTCCGTGGGATTTCAGTGAATAAACAGAGGAAATAAGAAAGGAAATCTCAAGAAAAGGAGAACTCTTCTGGCGACTGTTTACTTCCGTTCTTACTATTTGATTCCTTCCCATATTAAACCTCAGGCGCCTGTGTTCTTACTTCTCCTATCACTGTACAGAGCTCCTGGGAGGAACACGTGAATGACAGGAGACTTACCTTGGTCCACAGTTTCAAGTAGTTCAACCCACGTTTGTTGGGCCCCTTGTTCCTGTACAGGTCATGATGGTGGGAGGGTGTGTCAAAGGACATTCTTCACAGCAAACAGGAAGCAAAGGGATGAGGGACAAGCATAACCTTCAAAACATGCCCCTAGTAACTCACTTTTTCTGTGTTTGCTAAATGTTCTAAAACATCTTCCAGTCACCCAAAAGACACCCTCTCTGGACACCAGTCATCAATATGCAAGCCAATTGGGAAGAATTTCATATTCAAACTGTAACGTCATGAAAGACAGTATACTGAATTGGCATTGTGATGAACTACATAGACACAGTATTTCTCATGAAGTCAAAATAATGAAAGCAAAGACAAATTCCCAAATCAAAGCCTAAATAGTTAGCATCATGGTCCACAAAACCCCTACATTCTGACTGGGAAACAAGGAGGAGCTTTTGTCTAGTATCTGGGATGTCTGTGCCCTGTGTTCACCGGGACATCTGCAGAAGTGAGAACAGGCTTGGGGCATGGACACTGCTCATGTTGAATGTGCCAGCAATGGTTGAGCAGGAACTCCGGAGGGAAGGTGTGTGTATCAGTGAGAACCATGGTGTGTCCATTTCTTCTCGCTGCTGTGGGAATCTTCCACTGACTTCCCTGCTGCCCGAGGGCAACACAAACTCGCTATCACACAACAGTGTCTTTCCTAGTTGGAAATCGGGGCTCAGTGCTAAAGGTGCCCCTGACGGCTAACTTCCTTCTGATGGCTAGAGGAGTGTGTGCCTGCTTGACCTTCCCAGCTTCCATTGTTGGTTCCTGACCCTTCACCTTCCTCATTAGAAGAGTTCTGCAAGTGTTCCGGTCCTCCTTTCCCCAGTCATGCCTTCCTCTTCCACCCTGGGGAACCTTGAAATCATCTCAGCAGCGCCTTATTTAATGTTAGCTGTTGAGCAATCTAAGCCTATCCTCAGTGACAATTCTTTGTTGTGTAAAGAAACGATCACAGGATCCAGATATCAGGAGACAGACATCTCTCTGTCAGTTTTCTCTGGGAATAATGTTGCTAAGAAACTAAACCCTGAAAGATGAGAGAAACCAGTGGTGTGTGTTTGTACAGCCTGCATGCATGCTAATCAATCAATGTCTGTATGTCTCTGTGTGCATTTATCTGTATGCATGTATGTATGCCTCCATGTATGTTCATAGGCATGCATATATGTCTCTGTATGTTGACATGCATGCATTTATGCAGAAGCTACTAGAGAAGAAGTAGTTACAGTGGAAGAGAAGAGAAATAGTTCTGCCTTTTTAGGCTCCAGAAGAATCTGCACTGTGCTCCAGGTCCACTTGGAAATGATTGGGTTAAACAGGAGAGCAGCCTGGCTTTGTTTTAAGGCCACTTTCTGGGAGAAGCTGTAAGAAAAGGAATATTATTATTATGACTTTTGAGACAGGGTCTTTCCACATCCAAATAGCACTGGCTATCTTGGAGCTCACTGTGTAGACCAGGCTGGTCTCAAGCTCACAGAGATTTTGTTTTTTAACTGTAGGGAGCTTGCACAGGTTGGCTTGCAGGGAAGGAAGATGCCAGCATGCCAGGGGATTGAGGAGCCGTGGAATATGTTCAGGTTTATCTGAGGCTCCTTCCTCTCAGCCGTAGCTCTGCTTAGACCTGGTGAAGAGCTGGTGGGAGGATGGGAGGAACCTGAGTAGTGGTTGGGCGTTTCCTCTGGGAACACATTCTTCAAGCAGGCATTTCCCAGGTCTCCAGGCAAGCTCAGGAGGGTGACAGCAGGACCCAGATCCAAACCTGACCTGATGTCTAGATTAGAAAGAAGACCCCTTAGGCACTGGGTTACAAGGGTGAAGATTTCAGGTCTGAGGTACAGACAATGTAGATCATGGGGAGGCAACCAGCCTGGAGAAGAGCATTAACTCTGGCGTCTGTTTGTCCAGGGACTGGGGACATTTATGACCCCAGCATGTTTACACTGTGTCACTCTGCTGTGTTGACTGGGGACATTTAAGCGGTGGTATGAAGCTAGAAAACTCTATTTTCAGAGCTATTTTAACATGGTAAGGAGGAAGCAAGTTTGATTTCATTAACCCTGGCCATGTGGAGAAGGGAAAGAGGCACATGCCACCGCTTCCTGATTTAGAGGGTCATCTGGGGAACAGGAATCTGCGTCTTATGTGTGTTCTGAGTTGCCTTGAGCAACTTCAGGACCAGGCGACCGCTCAGTCAATACTGGGCCTGGACAGCTTCTGAATTTGTTTAATAAATTCCAGGCATCCTCTTCTTCATTAGTATGCCTAGGTTGGAGCCATTCATGAGCCAGGGAGCAAGCATGCGCGGTGCTTTGTGCTGCAGTGTGACCAACAAGGGAGCGAGCAATGCATGGTGGTCTGTGCTGCAGTGTTGTGAGCAAGGGAATAAGCATGCATGCTGCTCTGTGCTACAGGGAGATACTAAAGGCCTACTGGCAAGTCTGGGGAGGAAGTAATGCTGCCAATAGCACATTATTAAGACATCCAAACCCATTTGCCACACCAGGAATGGCCTTAACAGGTGACTTGGCAGAACCTCAGTTGCACACAGATGTTCATTTGGATGCTGATTAAAATTGATAAGCCATGTGCCTCTTGCTTGGTTATTAACTTGATACGTCATTTGTTAAATATCTTCTGAGGACATTGGTTAATAACAGATCAAAACCGTTAGAAAGAACATATTGCCTTAGAAGGACTGTGTTGCTTTGTGTGGTCAAAAAGAGGTCACCTCAACCTGTAATCCCGGCTACTGGGGAAACTGAGGCAGCAGGCTCACTGGAACCCAAGAGCACTAGGATAATCTGGGTAACTTCGGTGATTATGAGTTACAGAAGGGGTGAGGAGAGGAGGGAGGGACAGAGCCAAACAGGCAGGCAGGCAGACAAATAGGCACTCAGGCAGGAAGAAAGGCTACATCAAAGAAAACTATAAAAACTGAAAAGGTACCACAATATACAGACATCTACTGCATGCTGCAGTTCAGTATGGTATTATCAAAGATAATATAAAATTTTCTTTGTGCACATTTCAAATGTTTGGTGCCGAGAGATATAAGAACATCCCCATAAGGGTCTGAAGAGCTATCAGCTCCCTGAATCTTTAACCTCAACTGAGACCAGTAGATTCTGTGAGTTTGACAAAGGAATGGCAGGCTTCACTGCCCCTCATCCTCCTGTCCAGGGTCTCCAATCAGTTGATGGTTTCTGAGGAAGAGCAGATAGAGGTGGAGAAAGGCAAGGCTGACTTAGAGAACAAACCACTGTACTGCAAAAGCAGGGCACACAGGAGTTAGGAGGGAAAAGCTTTGGGAGAAATTGCTGAGAACACAGTGGAGAACCACTGGGCCAGCCAGGCCTATGTGGATTAGGGAGCAAGCAGCATGAAGAACTGTCAATAAAAGCATAGGGCTCTGCCCTCTCGCTCTCTTCTTCCTCTTCCTCTCATGTCCTCTTTTCCTCTTCTCCTCCCTCTCTTTGACACACTTTACATTCTCTCAATATTTTCCTATAATTCTTGTTTTAAAATAAGCAAGAAGTGACCATTTCACCAATACTTAGAGACAAAATGGAAGGAGAAAATTCACTTTGGCTGAAAAACAGCCAGCTGCATTGGGATTTTCCAGTGAGAAACGTAGACAAATCCAAGGTTGGTGCTGACTTCCATAGAGACATTTCTAAGAGAGCAGAAGGCTAAAAACAATCACTTGAGGTTGTATTCCCACTGGGAATTTTAACTCAGCAACCTTCCAAGTGCTACCCACTCTCTAAATACAGCTCCAAGGCATCTGATTCTTTCCCCCCTTAGATAACAAACACACTAGTTTGGGGCACATTGCAAGAGAACATTTGTAATATACTATGGCAAAATGTCACCATGGAGGTCTTGCAGGGTCTTCAGAAAAAGATTCCCGCAACATGGACTCTTCATGGAAAATTTAGGAGGGTTTCCTAAACTAGAGATTGATAAATTTAAAACTTTGAAGATGATCCTTTCCTGGTGGACAGGAAGGAAAAGGTTTGGTGCAGATCTCCTAAACTGGGGAAGGATGTGGGCTGCTGAGGAGTGGAGCAGAGGGATGAAGTAGGGGCTGAGTGCTGGGAGTGGGAATAGGCAGGGGGAGGTTGAGGCAAAAGGGCTTCAGGTAATGTGAAAATTTTCAGTCCTAGATGAAACATTTGAACAGCGAATGAGTGAGCTGATTTTGAAGTTAAAATGATCTTTCTGAGGGCAAAAAGAATGAACTGGAAGGGCTTAGCTAGTGTGAATGAGTTTCCTGTTGCTGCCATTATAAATTATCACAACAGTCACTAGTTAAAAACTCTCAAATCTACCACTTCATAGTCCTGAAGAACAGAAGTTCCAAACTCAGAGCTGTGGAAACGACCCACTTTCTGGAACCCCAAGGGAGAATGGCTCCAGGCCTTGTCTCATTGTTAGAGCCCTGCACCTACTCTGTCCTCTCTTTACCTCACAGTCCTCACATGGCTCATATTCTATATCCGAAGGCATCAGGGCATTCATAGCTCTCATCCTCCCTCCACTTCTAGCCCTCAGACCTTGGCTTTGTGATCCTTTGACCTAAAGGAATAAGGAAGACAGAATCCCCAGTCCAAACCCTTAGTTTAGCTAAGTGCATCTTCAAAGTCCCCTTTGCCTGGCCAGGTACCAGTCATGGCTTCTGAAGAGTAGTATGTGTGACAACCGAGGTGAGCATTATTCTGTGTGCCGCAGGGCGAGAGGAGAAAGTGGAACAAGCAAATTGTTTGGAGATTGTTTCTCTGGTCTAGATTCCACAGAAGGAAGATTTAAAATGAAATCAAACCCTTTCGATCTCACTGTAAGATGTTTACTCAATAAATAAAGAAATGAAACACACGGCACCGACGTTCTGGTGTAAAATGCTAATAGCAGCTTTATTTACTGTGGATCCAAACTGAAACCAATCAAAATGTCAACCAACAAGGGAGTGCATAAACAGACTGTAGTTCTTTCTCAGAATGGATCAATCCCTGTTCAGCCATAGGAACAAATTACTAATACTAGCCGGGCATGAGCCTCAAATAATGTTTTCTGAAATGAAAGAAATCATACAAGGAGAATTAAGGATGTGCAGCTTCATTTGTTTGAAGTTCTAGTACAGGCAAGGCTAACCATGGTGGACTGCGGTGTTCCCAAAGAGCATTCAGCTACGACTGTGTGGGGAACCTCATGTTTCAGTGGACTGGAAATGACACAGGGATTTGCGTCTGTCCAAACTAACTAAATGTCCACTCCGTGCCTGTACTTTATTGATTATGAATTGTGAATTATGTACATCAATTAAATAAGATCTATTGGGAAAAAAGCATCAGCAATGGGGATGAAAAGGAAGGGAAAAAAGTCATAGTGATCCCCAGAATCTAAAATTGACAGTAACTGTGAGTCCTCAGAGGCCAGAAGGAGAAAGAGATAAAGAGCTGTGCAAGGAAATATATTTTCAAATTGTTTTAAGAAAATATCCCCATGTACACAAGCATATCCATGCTTAGACACACACACACGCCTGCACTCAGTAAAGCAAAGCCAAAGCCAACCAGGATGATGGCTTGTGGCTATAATCCAAGTACTTGGAAGGCTGAGGCAGGAGGATAATTCAAGATATACAAATACTATAGAGTAAAAATAAACCACTACAATTTGGGGTACAGATTTTAGTATGGGGTGATGATTTATGAATTATTGAAAAAGTGGGCATTGTTTTTCACTTTTAAGAACTGAGTATCTACTGTTCTCTGTGTCATTTGATTCCGAGAGCCATTAGCTGTGCCTTATTAACCTTGGATGGGAGCAATGATTGAATTTGTGTTTCTGATGGGAAAAGTAGAGCTGATAAGATTCATGCTTATTTGTTCAATAGAACAAATATGCATAATTAACACTAACTCTGCTGTGTTTCAGGAGTGGTCTAAGAGGCAAATAAATTAGGTAATTAGTGGACTTATCTGGAGCACAAACAGACGCTGTCTCTCCAACTTCGAAGGTCTTTTGCCTGCTGTGAATGTCTCCATGGCCATCAATGCAGTCAAATGAATTTGAAAAATAGTTGCATTCAGCGAAACCACAAATTATTTTGAAAAGCTGCTCTTATACTGGTGCCATCATTTGGAACATGAATAGACCCTTTCAGGGAATCAGAATCATTATTTCTGTAGTGTATTTAAATGAACAGACCCTGTAGGAGCCTCCACCAAGATCGCTTTATTGACTGCTTTTTCCAGACTCGGGCCTTTCATCCTCCTTCTCCTCTGCCAGCATCTCGGCTCTTTCCAGCCCTAATGCCTGTTAGGGTGATGTTCAATTTCACCTGTCCCTAGTGCTTCTGTGTAACCCAGGCTCTCCCACCAATCGTCAGGATGTTAAATCCCATGTGATCTACAGGTGATAGCAGTTGAGACACTCTGCCTTGACTGCCTACGAGCCCACCCTTCTCTCTAGATATCAGGGTGGATGGAAATGGCTCCCACTTTTGATTATATAATATATGATTTCCCCCCACCTTTTCATACCTTCTTGGAGAGACCAAGCCTTGTTCTTTGTTACCACACACTGTGTTAAATAACAGCTTCCAGCCTGCCTCTTGCCCTGAGTCATTTGACTTTCCAAAGCAACACTATGATCCAGTTGAGTGCAGTGGAGTGGGGGTGGGGTGAAGAGATCTGGTTTGTGCAAGAGAGCAACTGCCACCTGTCCAATACCAGCGGTGAAGCAACCACTGGTAAGAAACTCGTGTATCTGGATGGCATGAGGATGCCTATGTGCAACTGACTCATTTATCCGGATGGCGTAAGGCTGCCTATGTTCTTTTGCAACTGTGTTAATACACAGACACATACTATGTCAAAACTGTACCAGGAAAAGCTCCTGCCTTTGGCTAGGCTCTGGGGACCCTTGTGTTGGCATTCTGTGCCACCCAAGTGTGGACTGTAGTGTGCGGTCAGAGAGAGGGTATAGGCAGCTGTGGTAAGAGGCTCCCTCGCAGCCAAGAGCTACACTATCAAATGGAATCAGGATTAGCTTGGTGCATTGCAAACAAGGACATGAACATAAATGAATGTTTTGCTCTTCAATAAATCCTGACATTGGGGAAAGAGACAAATATATCTCTCTGTTCTAGCATAATATGATGGAGATAGTCCTCCAAATTTTTCTCTAGAAAAGTTAAAGTTAGACATTATTATTTTAGTTCCCACCCTACCTTTAGTTTCTCTTTTCCTGACCTTGAGGTGTTGACTTCTTAGCTGATGGATGACGGTGTGTTTAGTCATCAGCGTTGCCACCCACTCTTTATTTATGAACTATGGCAGTTACTACATCACCTAAGGAAGATTTATGTGGGTCTGTGCCCAAAGGCAACTTAAAGCAAAGGGTGTAATTTTTAAATAAATTCATAAGCATGAAGACTGTTTTCAAGCCACGCTAATAGAAAACATCCCAGCTGTTGTAAGCCATGAGCCACTATTCAAATAGAACACCTCACATCAACCCCATGGTTCTGACAAATTTTAAAACGAGAGTCAAAGTTCTGCACTGTGTGGAGCATGCAAGATGAGCTGCAGTCTTCGGCAGCCCGACACAGGAAAGCTTCCTTGTCTATAACTCTGCAGTGTTCATGAAGATCCAATATTTGTGGTAAGAATAGCCATGGTTTCTATAAAATTTATGTTATAAACTAGAAAGAGTATTTCAATTTGTATGCTAACTTCAGAGTATATGCCTTTGAGGAATCAAAGAGGAAATCCATATAATGTTTTGAGATGTTATGATAGAAGCTGGAATGATGGCAGGAATTTTTTTCTTTTTCTTCCTGGTTAAACCAAAATGTAAAAAACACATTTAGAGTTTAAGAAGATGGCCAAGTTAGGCTAGGACATGGCTCTATGAGTAGTGTGCTTTTCTAGTAAATGTACGCCCCCGTGTTTGATCCTCAGAGAGCGTATAAAAGCCAATATGGTAGCACACATGTGTATATAACCCCAGAAACAGACACAGGTGAATCCCTGGGGCTCGCTGGCCAGTCAGCCTAGCCTAAACTGGTGAACTCCAGGCCAGTGAGAGAACCTTTCTTAGAAATAAGGTGGATTGTGCCTAGAAAGCAATACTTACAAATGACCTCTGCCCTGTTCATGTATACCCACACACATGCACATGTGACCCCCTCACATACACAGAGACAGAGAGACACAGAGAGAGGCAGACAGAAGATTCAGAGAGAGAGACACCCAGAGAAAGACAGAAACAGACACACCCAGAGGAAGACAGAGACAGACAGACAGACAGACAGACAGGCAGAGAGAGCAAAGTTACCTTACTTTATAGACTTTCCTTGGGAGTTGCCGAGGATGTCTGTTGCTGGCCACTCGTCACTCATACAGTATGTATTACTGGGCAGATTTCTTCATCCTTTTCAGATTTTTATTTGTAACCTGAATTTTTTTCTGATAGAAACATTATCTGTCTCATGGGTTCACTGGGAAGAGACCATGAGATAAAACCTACAAAATTCTTGGAACCAAGACCTGCCATGGTTACGTGTCAAATAAATATTCTTACTATTGGATCTTGCTTTATCCAAATATATCTCTTTATGACCTACTTCAGAATAAGCTTTTTTCTTAAGAGAGTCTACTGGATATTCGCTGATATTTTACTGTCATTATTCTCACAACAAGACTGAGGTAAAGAATTATAGAAAATCCAGTTCAAGCTTTCTGACATATAAATAGGAAATTGGTAGGCTAGTGGTTAGAAACCACCTAACTCCATTATATCTTTATTCTGGAACTTTAGTTTTCCTCAGAATAGGATTTTGCATTTTGATGCCCATCTTAAATATAGAAACTGATAGTGCTCACTAAACTGTCTCTTCTCCTCTCCCCTTTTCCTATCTGGACTGATGATCCTCTCTCCAACAGCCAAAGACCACCAGACAAAACCCTTACAGTAGACATGAGAAGCACTTTTCAGTTCTTGATCAGGGATGTCCAAGAAACTTCCTAGACATAAGGACTATTGCTGTTGCTCTTGGCTGCCCCCAAGATATAGGAGCTAAATCCCTGTTGCTGAAGACACGATACACCACGGAAACAGGACCCAGAGGCCCCTAAGCTGGAACTGACCTGAATGGCCCCTCCCTGAGGACTAGTTTTCTTGGTATCAAAAGGTGCCATGCAAGCTTCCAAAGGAGGTAAGCAACCAGCAGTCCTGCCCAACTATGATCCTATGGCATGATAACCTAAGGCTGCAGTAATGGCACACACACTTTGCCTGTCACTTACTAGTCTCTAATCATGCTTAAGATCCCCACAACAGGAGGGATATCATGCCCTGACTTGAAAACCTAGCTTACTACTCTGTGCTAATGAGCTCATGGTTATTGGAGGAGAATCTACAACCTCTAATTCACTGAACCAGCATTATCCCTAACAATTCCAGAATTCAGATCTTTCTTGCCTCTGATGGCTCTGCAATGGTCAAAGACTTCACTGCTGTGACTGCCACAGGCTGTCTAATTTACCTCCTTCCTCCAAGTCAGTGTGACTAATTTCTTTGAAATATTAATGGTTCATTGTAAATGTCACTCCTGCCCCTTGAAACTTGCCAGAGCTTTCCCATTCACATAAAACACAATCCTAAATCCTTATTAGGCCTGCAATCCTCTGGCCCTGTGTGAGCTGCATGCACTATCAGAAGGCCCTCTTTAATCTCCTCGTTTCTCCTTTTCTTCACTCCGCAGTAGGGAACACCTCTGGCCTCCTCTTTATTCCTCTGAACTTCCTTTAAATACCATGCTGCAGTGGTTTCTAAATGAGCAGCCTCTTCCTGTACTGGAGCAGACGTCTTAGAATCCAAATGGGTCCTTATTGGACTCTTTTCGGCGGGACTCTGAAGGGTTACCACGTTTCGAGTAACACACTTTTGTTGTGTTGTGCTCTTATCTAACTTGGAGGTAACAACCAGTGACTCAATGTAGGCCTGGACACCCATCTTCAATAAGCCAATCTCAGAAGCCAAATTATTATCAGAAAGTATAAAAAGATTTATTCAGTGTGATTGCATTAGGAAGAGGAATAAATTGATCTACGAACCCCTAAGTGTTTTGTCTCACTTTGGGAGTCCTGGAGTTGAAATAGAGGGCCATGGGATGCACTCCCGAGCAGTCTCCCCCACTCCCACCCCATCCAGGTGCTCTCAACCCACCATCCACTCACTGCGGTCTGGGCTTCAGTCTCTCCTATAAGAAGGTCTGATAAGTTGTTAGAACTGTGTGAAATCTCTCAGGGAGACAAATTGTCCCTTGGCTGGTACTTTTTTTCTTTTCCTAAAATTAGTTTCCTGGGGAAATTCTCACTTCTTCGGAGGCTACTGCCTCTGGGTCTGGTAGTCAGACTGTGAGATAGTTTAGAGCAGCCTGGCTTCTGCCATGCCTGCGGCCGTACCCTCAGCGTGGACCCAGACACCAGTTGTCTCTCTCCTCACTTTTCCCACAGCCTTTCATATTTCTCTCCCCATAAAAACTGTTAATAGAGTCACCTCACTTCCAGGCAACCTAGTATTAAGAGGAGAGTTACATCGATATTCCCTAAATGCCATATATTTCTTATGGCTCGGAACTAAACCTTCTGGGGGAACTGGAGCACCCTAGGCTCCGAGAAATCTTGAGAGGTCAGAGGTTGCAAGTCCACGCCCTTCTCTTCCTCTCCCTTGCCTTAAGGGCATGGGGAATATGTACTCACATCCTCCAGGGTTCTGTTTTCTAACTACATATTACACAAAACAAAACTCCGTTTGTAGGGGAAGGTGGAATGTTGGTTGTTTAGATCCAGCCTTTCTTCTATCCTACTATAAAGGGAGATGATTTTGAGAGAAACAGGCAAAATTCAAAGCAGTGTTGCTCATCTCAATGGATGGTTGTGAGATATCAGAGAATGACAATAACTGAATTTAGCAAGCAAGCAGAAAAAGAGAGGCCACTCTGTATCTCCTCTGATTAGACCAGTCCCCTAAAGGCCACTTCGGTTCCCCACATAAGACCACACATAAGTCTTCCCAGTCATCTTGGATTGAGATCTCAAAGGACTACATGATGTAGGGAAGATGGCTTGGCTATCAGTTCAAGGCAAAGCAATGCACGAACCAACCAAAGCCTGCTTTGTGGAAGTGCCTGTTACAGCCGCATCGTTGATAAAACGAGAGGCAGCTCAGGAAAATGCTGGGCTGTGGTTTTCTGCATTTGTAAAAACTTTCTCTACTTATCCATCATGGAAGTGAAATGATTCCATTACATCACTCACAAAGAACTTATTGTGTAATTGTTAATATTTACTTTCTAGGACCGTCAGAATTCACAACCTCAGCGTTGTTAGGCCAGCCCTGTTTATTATAACAGATGGAGACGCCTCTCTCGGCAGTCACAATCTGATGACAGCAAAGATTTAACTATGTTGTAGCATTAAATCAAGAGAGGGAGAGTTAGATGTGCACAGAATCATTAATATTGAAGTCAGGATTTTTGACACCCTGAAGAAGAATTTTCCAAGTAAATTAATTTGACTCTCGAATAGAAGATCTAGAAGAGAAAAAGTCATAGCTGCATTAATTCCTTCTTAGAAAGGATTCCTTGAAGAGGAGTTCCTGAAACTTACTAAGGCTTTCCCCCCTCTTTCCTAAGTATGATTGTTTAATTCATGGAGCGACATGGTGGAGTAACGGCTACAAGCCACAAAGTTGTTCAGTTTTTATTCTGTTTCTGACCAATTGTTTTTCCCTCTCTCTAATTTTGCCATCAGTGAAATTGCAATATTAACAGTACCTTATGCAGATACTGTGCTACACATGTCTTTGACAGGATGCCCCTAGACGGTGGCTTTACTAAGTGTCTTACTCCCATGGCTGCATCGTTCTGCCGGGGGAACTGTTAGAGAGAATCTGGCACAGGCTAAGGTCTGGTGGTCCTGTTGGTTTGAGCTTCTGATGAAGGGGCAAACTTGCAGGGGGCAGGAATCTGTGTTGTAAGGAGTGGCATATCTGAACCTAGAGAGGATGGGGTGGGGTTGTAAATACAATGCTAAGCTAATGCAAGACTAGTGCTCTTCAAAGTGTGTAGAGTTTTACCATCAGAAACTCTCCCTTCCTTCCTTAATAACTGTGGGGTTTTTTTTGTAAACTACTTAAACTTTTTGATCCTTACTTCTATGCTCCATTAAATGAGAAAAAGCCCAGCTGTGTACATTAAAGAGATGCGAAGAGGATTAAGCGAGATGATGAATAGAAGCACTCAGTCTGATCTGGTGTCCGGTCCCAACTTTTCCCCTTGGGCACTTGGCCAAGTTACCTAAACTTGTGCAGCTCAGGGTTCTAATGTACTAAACTGGATGGGCTGTGCCTGCTTGTTATGACACAGGGAAATAATGTATGTAAAAAGCCTAAATCAAACACGAGAATGTAAACACTTCCTGGATGGGGGTGGTTAGTACATTTTTATAATTTAAAACATGTTCCACAAGAATCCTAGGGGCCAAATCTATTCTTAACTCTTTGTAATTATAAAAAAAATTAAATGTAAAATTGGGACATTTTTGAACATATGGCAAAAATCAAAGTCTAAATTCTACCCTCTATTTTGTATATAAATTGTCAAAACAAGGCTTTTAAAAAATGTCTAAACATTAGAAACAGTTTATACACAATGCCCTCTTTTCTTAAACCCAACACATGGAAAGGTTGTAATAATTTGTTGTTGGGATGTGTCTCAACTTGTGGTAGGCTTGTATCCCCACCAGCCGGATAAAAGTACACTCTTCTAAGTTAAAATGCATTTCATAATTTAACCTGCAGAACACCAAACGTGGTGGCTTAGAAACACCACTCCGCCCGGAGCATCCTTTGTCAACCTTGTGATCACAAGACTCCTAAGAGTTGCAGCTGGCTTCCCCTGCCTAGCACCATAAGAAAAAGCATATTACCAGCTTGAGAAAAAAGTCACAATCCAAGCTTTTATTGACTGTGTACAACTTTCATGCCATTTGTCAAGTTAAAAAAGATCTTTAAGTAAGTCACTATAAGCAGAGAGCAATCTGTATTTGATTACAGATGCGCATGCATCCGTCTCTAAACTGAAAACGAACTATAGGCTGCAGGGCAGACCCAGCTGGTTGGAGAGGAACAGTTGTCCCTTAGATCCCCTTTCTTTGTTTTCTTTCTTAGTCTTTTCAGCTGGGTGTGCAGCTGCCCGGTCAGAACTCACATTCAATGGCTCTCCTGGTGGCCTAGCTCAGCCACGAGCTGGTGTCGATCCTTGAAATGTGTGAGTGTGCTCCTTTCTTCTTGTTTCATTTTTGAGATTATAAAATAATTACAGCATTTATTCTCTTCCCATCCTCCAAACTCCCTCACATAGCTCCCGCTCTCCTTCAAATGTATGGTCTCTCTTTCACTAATTGTTATCACGTGCATACATGGATAGCCATGTATATTTCTAAATATACATGTGTCGGTGCAGTGTTGTTTCCATGTTTGTTTCCAGGTCTGACCACTTAGCACTAGACAACCAGCCGGGCGCTCTAACGTGGAGCCCACCTCTCCTGCTCGTAGTTTTCCTCACTTGCTTATAGTTCTTTGTGTAGGGTTGAGGCTTTGTGGGCTTTTCCCCATGCAGTTCATGGTGTTCAGATTTGGAACTTGTGTCTTACGACAACACTGTTACTACTGAATTACTGACAAGATAGCTAAGAAGTGGAGCTGCTCCACAGATGCTGAGCACGGAAGAGGCCTCAGTGTTTCCGTCACTTAAGCAGTGGCATCTGGAAGCTTTCTGTTACGCAACTCTAAGTTTATACTAATATCACTGGAAGTCAAAATACAGGATGCAAATTTGGCAGTTTATCCCTTTCCTTTCTCTGAGAGGGATGGCTTCCATTAAAGACACATTTACAACGGAGAGGAAATAAGATAAATTACGCATTTAATAACAGTTTAACTTGCAGTAAGTAACAGGTAGAACCATTGTACTAATCACCTTACTGAACAACTTCTATTTTCTTCACATGATGACGAAGAGCTAAAACATACTGTTAATAATACCATATAGCTTTTCCATTATGGAAAAATGATATTTTTGTCATCTGTATGAGGTATCATTTAATCAGCAATATTTTGATGATACTGGCTTTTCCTTGATTGTAGAAGATATATAGGAAGTTGCTAAAAGGCGAACACTTTTGCTTTTATTATTTATCATTCTTTAACAATTTCGTAGGTGTAGCACTGACTTTGGGGCACGCCACAGTCACTTCTTCTCATCATTTTGATCAGCTGTGAATCTCTGTATTAAGTAGCTGCCAAAAGAGGCAGAGGATTAATTCTCAGAGAAGCACTGATCTGAGCGTGTAGACGGGAGTGCTGAGCAGGCCGTTTGGCGTGACACCGGGTAAGCACTCCTTTTCTTCCGCTCTCTTCTGCTTTAGTGATCTCCAAGCTTCTTCGACTTCAATGTCCTTTGTTTTTGTTTCTGACCCACTGAGTGTAATTGGGGTTTCTTACATAAACCTTAGTTTTTGGAACCTGGGGTAACCAGCCATTGAAGGAAATGCCCACTATCCCACTACCGGCAACCAGTAACTAACTGTCCACAGAATCTCCGTGAGAGTTGGTAAAATTATGGGGCACGAGGATGGATCACAAGACACACAGCAGAACCCACTAGAAGTCTCTATTAAGAGAGGGGGATAAGAGGGGAGGGTGCGCAGACCTGTCTCAAACGGGGTGGAGGAAGAGGGTGAGTGTCCAGCTTTTAAAGACTGTCCAGTGCATGTGCACAGAGACTTACACAGCTTCGTCACGCATAGATCAGGTGACCATACTGTACATGGGTCACGTAGGGCTTGAGGACCCTGGGTGGCTATGTAAGGTGCCTGAACGCTTGATGGTGCATGCTCAGCCATAGAACTGAAATTGCCAGCACCTGGGGTGGCTAAGCATTCTGCCAGAACTCTGCTGGCAAATTTAGGCGGTGGAAATGATGGCAGGGCGGCGCCTCATGAAGTCCTCTACCTGTGTAATAAAATAGTGACAGGCACAGTCATTTTCATCTCTAACGCAGGTGACCACAGCCTCTGTGAGTTAATGGGCTGGCGTCCAGAAGGCATTGAACTTCTCCTTACTCCAGCTTCTAGGTCTTTCTGCTTCCTCTTCTAGATTGAGGTCCCCAGAGCTTTGCGAAGGATGATGTAGATGACTCCTTTAGGGCTGAACACTCCACATCGCTTATTTTCATCCCTTGATTAGCTGGGGGTCTCTGTATCAATGCTGTCCATTGCAAAAAGAACCCTCCGTGATAAATGGAATTTTCAGGAAAATACCAGTGTTCTCTCTCATATGCAGATCCTACCTTCAGATTCTTAGACTAGCGTGGCTAAACTGGAGTGTCCACAAAGGGCAAGAATCTAGGGTCATGTGACTTACAATGGCGCTGGCTCTACAGAGGAAGGCCTGGGGTGCGATGGGATTGATGATCCCTAGGGATTTGTTAAATAAAGGTAATGTCTGTATGGTAGGAAAGGGATGAGGGGAGATAGTAGAATACAAATGCTAATGAAAGGAAGGAACTCTGAGGGCAGACAGGGTTAAACGGGGGGGGGGGGGGCAGGGGTTAGAGCAGAGGTTCTCAACCTTTCTAATGCTGTGACCCTATAATACAATTCTTCATGTTGTGGTGACCCCCAACCATTAAATTATTTTCATTGCTACTTCATTACTGTAATTTTGCTACTGTTATGAATCCTAATGTAAATATCTGTGCTTTCCAGTAGTCTTTGGCAACCCCAGTCAAATGCTCCTTCAGCCCCCCAAAGGAGTCACAAGGTTCAGAACCACTGGACTAGGGGATAAGAGAGAGGAGGGGGAGGATTGGTCAAATCTGAGGAACTATGAAAAAGCCCTCTGGGGATCTACTTTCATAAGTCTACAAATAAATAAATTTAAGAAGTGGATGGATAGTGCTTATTGTAAAAAGAAGTCAAAGGTTTCTAACCAAAAACTTTTCTGGTCTTTGAGACTGGGTTTCACATGGGGACTGAGGCTGTTCTAGGATCTCTATGTAGCTCAGACTGGCCTTAAACTCATGACAATTTCCCCACCACAAACTCTTAAGTGTTATGATCGTTAAGTGTGTATCTACTTCCTTAAGTATTTTACAGATTTGAACTTTCTCTTCTAAAAGATCATGGCAGAGATAGCACTTGACGAGAAGTATTTGCTCATAAATATTTTGAGAAACAGTAATTGAGTAAATATGAAGCCATTGGTAGTGACAGCTGTTTGTTTTGTGAGCTTCAAATAGAAAATAAATCGTATATTGTACTCTAAAAATGTCTTAATCTCACTTTCTCTTTCTACTCACACAAAAAAAATATTGACTGAAAACTGTTGCATGCTTTTAGAGACCAATTGGAGAAAAAATACAGAACAAGACAGAAAACTGCAGAGTCTGTCATAAACTCATGATCTCAGATGAGCAGGTCATAGTCTAATTAACAGCCAGTGTTGCTTCCCTGCCCAGGTCAGCTGGTAAGTCTTTGAGAGTGATGGAAATCGCTGAAGCAGTGATGTCCACATCTACAAGGGAAAGAAAGCATTGGATAATCATTTCTGTCCCAGATGCACTGATGTTCATCTACAGCTCACCCCACTATCTCTAGGGACCCATGACACACCTTTGATCACCACAACATTAAAGTCAACTGTAGCATGACAGTCCTACCTCTAGAAAGCCAGGCACATAAGCCATAGGATCCTTAATTCTGGGGATAGACTTAGAACCATCAGATGTGGGGTACAGCAAGGGAAGTGGAGACAAAATATGGATATCAGAATCAAATTTTATTTGAGCCAACAAGGGGGTTGGTTGCCAGCCATTATTCATGCTTTAAATAGTACTTATTATGAGCTTGGTGTATCATAAACCTAAGCATGATGTTTGGATTATGGTGGATTCTAATGAAATGGACACTGTGGTTACATGTCATGGAGGATTTTACATAATGAGAATATTGACTTTGAACTGTGTTTGATTATAGTTGATCACCTATATGATCCTATAGTTCTGGAGGGTCTGAAATGGGGTCCAAGGGCTTCACCACACCGCCAAAGAGTCCACAACACGAGTTGAAGAAGCACCGGTCTTGAGCTCCAGGGTCTAAGGGGGTTATATGGGGCTCAGCAGTCCCTTCAGCCAGGTTGAGAGCAGCACTGGATTCCCACCTACGGGAGGGTGGGCAGCCTTGTTAGAATCAAACAGATGCCCTCCCTCATCAACTGCCGGGATCAAGGGGTGTGCCAAACACTCCATCCCTCCCATTTTCTAATAGTGCACACCTGCCGTAGCTGGGAGACCATACTCAACTCCACGATAGACCTAAAAGCAAGATCACTTTGAATTTTTCATTAGTGAACTCAAAATGACCAGGGAAAGCCTCTCCATAAGTTAATTTTAAAAAATTATAAAGAAAAGTTTGCTTCAGAAGAAAATGTCAGCTAATTAATTGTTGATTCTATGTGAAGGACAAAATCTCCGTCCGCTACTGATCATTCCTCATCATTGCCTTGCTGTCTTCTGAGGACTCAATGCTGTTCTCCTCAGTTGTGTTGATGGGAACATATTTTTAGGCAAATAAACTGAAGGATCGTGTTTTTATATTCTTGGAGAACAGCCAGACTTCACTGAGCCTTTGTCTGTGAAGCTGTTTGTCAGGTCGAAACTCAAGTTTGAAAGAGTACCTTCACTTATACAGCCTGAAATGGTTTAGCCAAAATTTGTTCAAGGCAGAACTGCATATGTAAAGACATACACTTACACACACACACACACTCCCTTCCTCCTCCTCCTTTCCTCTCTCTCTCTCTCTCTCTCTCTCTCTCTCTCTCTCTTTCTCTCTCTCTCTCTCTCTGTAAAACACTGAGTTTACTGTCATAGTTTTCTCTTCTAAACCAGTGACAATTTGGAACTTTTAAGCCTGGCTTGAAATGACTCTGGAACTTAGCAGCTGGAGAGACTTAGCCATTTTCCTTAATCTCGTATTCTTCAACTAGGGACATATTAGAAACATCTGGACGCTCTCAGACATGACTATCCAGATCCTTTTCCCTGAAAGACTTAGGGTAAACAGATTGGTATGGGCTCTAGGCTGTCATGTTAAAGAGGTTCCTGAACAATCAAAAGGACAATGTGAGTGGATAGAACCTGGAGAGTTTCACATTCTGTCAGAGAAGAGAAGAGTATTCAGATTCTCTGTCTGCTGGGAGAAGCAGCAAGATAATATATGTGACGTTGAAAACACTTTAAAGACAGGAAATCATAGCAAAAGATGTGTGTCCCTTGGTTAGAAATGACAAGACCAGCTTCCACATGCTAACGAGGAGGCATTTCAAAATGAAGGGCAAAGGCTCATTTCTAATCATCATTATTGTTTTGTTTCTTCATGTTTTTTTTTATCAAAAGCTAACATTGTTTTTTCTCACAAGGTAAGTGATGCAAATATTTTTGCCATATTGCTAATACAAAAGATTCATTTTTCTCTGTTTATACTTGAGGAAACTGCATAATGCTTTACCTTGATTATGATATGTGAAGTTTTTATCATCCTATAAATATTTTTATAATGCATATCTTGGGCTTGTTAACGAACTATCTGATAATTTCACCACTGTGTTCTGCCCTTGCTGTTTGCTTTTATTAATCACTAGGCAAGAAGAGCATACAGCCTATGTAGGCTACAGGGTATGTGGTTATTTCAGAGCGTCTTGACTTTGAGTTCCTAGGAGGAGAGCTTGACGCCGGGACTGAGGTGGTGAGTTTTCTGGAGTCTCCTGTGAGGAAAGGAGAACTGAAGTCAGCCTGGGTGTGGACAAAGCTGAGCAGGGGTTGGAACCCTGGAGGATTCAGTTTCAGCTGGATCCACTGGGCACTCGCAGCAACAATGGGTCCCAACTTGAGGCAAGCAGCTGGGCTTTGGACCCTCTGATACTCTGATAGCAACGGTGCAGTAGAAGGCAAATCCCTGGAAAAGGCAGCCAGTGTGAGCCAGCGGGTGAGGATTCATAGCAATGGCGGAAGGGGTGCCCTGGCTCTCCAAGTGGAACACTGCAAGGTTCCCATTGCTTGGAAGCATAACCAACAGCCTTTGGTTTGGAAGCAGTTTCCTCTAGTCCAAATTATTTTCTTGCCTTTTGCCATTTCACGTGAATTGTTTCATTTCGAATAATATAAAAATAGCTACTGATTGGGTGGCACTAGGGTTCCTCTCTTAGCTATCAAGGAAAATAAGAGCGATATTTATTGAGTACCTGCTCATATACTCAGTTGTCACTCAGATGGCAAAGTGATGACACATAATTATCATCCATCAACATCTCCTTGTGCACTTGGAAGGATGGAGAGTAGAGAATCAAGAGAAATCTGGTAGTCTGAGAACAAAACATATTCACAGCGGGCATTTGCAGAGGAGGAATAGTTCAAAGGAGATAATATTATAAATACTTGGAGGAGATGCACAAATGCCAACTCTTTTGTGCACACCCCTGTGAAAAATAAAGGCTAATCAGGAAATCTAAGTTAAACACTTGAATAAATACACGCTTTAGAAAATAAAATGTAGACAAAGAACTCTAAATAGAAGGAATCCATTCCCAATCTTCCTAAAGTCAAACCTCCTCAGGAGGTGAGGGGATGCTAAGGAAGAAAAGATGAGATTTAGGGATTAGGATTAGATTTTACAAGATGCCCAGCCCCATGTCAAAATAATGCTGATACCACACAGGCAACAACTTGTTTTTCACTGCAAAATGGTCTGATGTTACCCTGGGATGTTTATATTGAAAGATGATTGACTTAATACAATATCCTATTAAATACCAATTGTATCAATACCCAGTGGACCTGTCTCTGCTAATCAGAGGTGCAGCTCTCTTGACCTGATAACCACAGTGGAAAACATTGGTTCATTTTCTTAGAATCTTCCCAGGCAGAATGCCCATCAGATTTCATCAACCTTGCAACACATTCTTCTGGCACGACACCAGATTTCATTAAATCGCACTGGAACATTCTCCAGGGTCACGGGAAGCAGTCTGCAGGTGTGAGTCAGGGTCTGTACACTCCTCTGGACTACAGACTCATCCTGATAAATTCCTGTCAGCTGCTGCCACATCAGAGGCCAGCAGAGTCCACCTTTTTACAGATTCACGTCTCTTTATCAACAAAGACAGCGGGCTGCCTCTGGGAATCCTGGGATTTTTTAATTTTAATCCTAGAATCACAGTTCCGGGAACATCAGCACTGCAGCAATCCTCGCTTCCAGGATCCTGCAGCTGTCCGAAAGCCTCAGTACTCTGCTATGACGCCCTTGAACTTTGCCCTGTTTTATGTGTTAGCACATGTGCAAGGGGCTTGCTTACTCAATGTAGTAATAGTCCATGTTGTAAATACCTTCTGACCATACACACACACATGCACACACTCACGTCCAGATGCACACACATGTATTATGTGCCTGTATCCAGTTATACTCAGTTTAAGTCCATCCCTTTCCTTCTCAAGAGTTCAAATGAAATGAAAAAGTCCATAAGATATGTCAGAAGGACAATTCCTAGTCTACTGCACTACACATAAGTCTCCTGAATATGTTGCTCTTTTATTCTAAGAGCAACATGATCTATGACATAATCTTCAGTGTGCACATAGCCAGATCAAGACAAAAAAAACACTTACATGAAGTGGTCAGGAGTTCACCCCCTAATTCCTACCTAGCGATGCCAGGGGGTTGGGGGAGAGAGTAAGTAAAGAGGGGTTGGAGAGGTGGTCCCACCTGTGTAGTGTAGTGTAGTGTGGTGTGGTGTGTGTGTGTGTGTGACACCAGAGAGTCGGGACAGCTGGAGGAGGGTTACTAGAGGGTTGAGCTAGAAGTGCTGGTTTCACCTGCATTGTGTCAGGAAAAGGTGTTAAGTGGGGGGGGGGGCAGGGGGGGGACTGACTCCACCTGTGTAGCCATGGATAAAACTTTCCAAGTGTTGCTTCCACATCATGAGACTTGGTTGATAATTTTCTAAAATCTTTCAAGATAATCTTGCAATCATATAGTCTTACATCTACACTTACCAGCCGAATGAACTTTGAATAAGCGAATATAACCCACTTTAACACACACATTTATGGGCCTAAAGGGGAGTGGTTAGTGGGAATGCACACAATGTGACCGACCTAGTGAGCATAGCTCTGCCTCCGACACCCAGGGACGGGTTTTGTTTGCCTGCGGGATCATTAATTTTTTCAGTACTTGTTAAGGGTAAGGAGTAATGTCATTTTACAGACCAGGGACAGATTTTAGAAGGTTAAGGAGCTCAGCCAGGGTCTCACATTCTGCTAGACAGAGAAGCCATCTGTCAGGAACAGCGATTTGCAATTACATCGCAGGTTTTGGCACATCAGAACCCGGGATCAGGCTCCTTTTGAGCTCCAGAAGTTCTATAAGGATTCTGACTGTACAGGACCGGCTACTGGGAACACATTAAAGCTACGTGGTACTGCTCCACCCCTACTTACAAATGAGGCGGGTCATTCCTGCATAGTGCTGAGTGAAAGGCAGTGTCAGCGACTTTGTCACCATGACAATGCCCAGGGAAGCAAGGGGGTGAGGATTTATTTAGACAGATGCTTCTGTCATACTCACTTGTGTTGCTTCTGGCCTGTGTGTGCAGAGGCAGAATGTGGTACCAGGGAACTTGTGTTAGAGCAGAGGTGCACACCTCCTGGCAACAGGAAGCAGGCAGAACCAGAGAGAAAGGGTCCAAGGGCATCCTGTGCCCTCCAGAGATCAGTTCATAGTGACCTACTTCCCCCCTAAAGCCATCCCCTTTCTAACAGTTCTTTCAGCTGTATATTTACCTACATATTAATCCATGTATGAAGTTGGCACTTAACATATAAAATGTAGGGGGATATTTCCCAGCCAGACTCTCCTCCAAGGGACATTTAGAAACATACACATATCAGTGTTCACGGTGGTGAGTTCAGGTGGTGATTTTACAGAAAATCCTACTTTTCTTCTTTATTCTTGTGATAATTGGTAAATCTTCTACAATAAACAGTTGTGACCTTGGAAAAGTTGCAGGATTGCACTGAGCCTTCTTGATCATCTTTGTAATGAGAATAATAATGGAATTTCAGATTGCATGGCCAAATCCTGGAAAAAAATTCAATCTACTTTTGACCCGACTAGTGCATTAGACAAATGTCAGCAATGAAAGCAAAGGAAGTTTAAGATGAGCTCGCTTTCCTCATTAATTGTTGTATAACATATATTGGCTTTAAAGTCAAACAAAAATTAATGCCTCAGTAATTATCATTTTGGACAGTAAATATACTCACTGGAGTGAGTCCAAAGCTGGGCTACAGACTGGCTCCAGGGAGCCCAGGCCTCTCTGTAAAGATGCTGTATCATCACAATATGGCTGTGTTGTCTCCCTGGGGAGCCGGTTGTATAGAACCTAAGTGATGTCTCAGCATGAGCTGGAATAACATCTCTATCATTGGTAGAAACTATATCTGATGTGTTAGTTTGCCTGAGAGACAACATCCAGGGGACCATAGGGAAGAAATTCAAGTTTGAATACAAGTCCCGGGGAGAGGTTTGCAGGAGATGGCTGACACTGATGTCACGTGCTAGACTTTGATGAAGCAGAGGGAATGAAGCCCTCCCGTGATTCAGTGGCACGTGATCCAGAGCTGGCATGAGGGCAGTTGGAGAATCATACGAGGACGCTGAATAAGAACTTGAAGCCTCTCGGGGCAAATAGTTTTTCAGAATCTGTGATCTTATGGATCTCCTGACCTGGAACATTTTAGAAAAAAAATATGACCTTCTTGTTAGATAAATTTCAAAACTAGCTAATATGACCTTCAGGATGGAGGGAAGACTGATTCCCTGCTAACAATGTGAACCAGCAGCCCCTTTCTTTCTTTAATCCACCTAGAAAATGGAGGGCTGTGTGGAATCCTCCTCTTGTATGGTCAGTTTTCTCTCTTTCAGGACGAGCTCTGACAGATAGTTGAATAGCCCTTTAGATGGTGGATGTAGATAGTCGAGCAAAAGGCAAAAAAATCCTGACATACAAATCAGATGACATTGATGTAGCTTAATTATTCTGGGTTCACTAACATTCTTTTATCTGTCAACAGCTCCATATTAAAATTTTATTATGCCTGAAATGTTTATTCCTGCAGTCAAAATCACTCTAGGTTGTAATTTTTCCTCCTCTCAAATAAACTGCTATTCCACTAGATGGTTGTTTTTCATCTTATCATCCATCATGATAAAAGCTGGCAGAACTTCAAGTAGAAATGTTGCCCATCAGCGCATCAGCGTTCCTTATGGTGACAAAACCATCTTATTCTGTACGGTTAAGAGCTGCAGCAGGCCGGAAGCTGTAACCTCCACTGGAAGGGGAAACGGAAAAAAAAAACCACAGGAGTACCTCAGTAGTCAGGGTTTCCTAGCCTCGGCACCGAGAGATCTTGTCATGATCACTACAGGTATCATCACAGTTTTAGAAGCCCCCTTCAGGAGGATGTGTGTCAGAGGGGCTTCTCCCTCTCACGCATGCCTGTGTATGCCCAGATTTTGTCTCCTACTTCTAAAGACAAGAAATATGTGCATAGCTGTACAAATGGAAGATTGTCTTCAGAAGGACCTGCGCACATAGCTGTAAAACCACAATGCCTTCCAGACCGGCTTAACTGTCATTCAAACAATCACAGAGCCGGAGGCTCTTCGCCCAGAGTGACTCTCTCTCTCCTGCCGTTCTTTAGAGAGACTGACATCTGTTGGTGACATCTTTCCACATGTTGGCTTCCCGAGGGAGGTACCAGGATGAATATTTTAAAAGTGGATTCTCTCTCTTTCAGCCTCCTTCGCTTGGATTTTCCTGTCTCTGCGTCTCTCTTGCACCATGGCAATTAAACTCTGAGTTTCCTTTTGAGCACACACTCTGCTCTCCTCCCATGTACTTATTACACCATTACCCCCTGATGGGCACGTCTGCTCTCCAGGTCTGGATCTGATGCCGGGATCTCCCCATCGTGTCAGGTCTCCTCTACTTGATTGTTTAAACCTAGCTTTTGCTTCAGTTTTCTTTGGCAAGTATCTTGAAAAAGCAACAACCCACCTCATTCTGTTCTCTTCTGGCATTTTAAGTTACTCTGGACACCCCACCCCCAAATCATCTTTGCATTTAGAAGTTCTGTCTTTCGGTTTAGGGGACAACCTTACTCTTTCTGTCTTAACTTAGGAACACTGTGATTCTGCCACAAAACTACATTGTTGCTAAGAACTGAATAGTGAACCATTTTTAGAGTTTAAAAAACAAATTACATTTTAATTTATTTATGAGTCTGATATGCATGCCATGGTGCATGTGTGGAGGTCAGATGAAAACTTGTGGGAGTTGGTTCCTTCCTTCATCTAGGTGAGTCTGGAAGACTAAACTCAGGTGGTCAGACTTAGTGACAAGTGTCTTTGCCTGTTGAACCATCTCTCCAACCCTCTGGTGTGGGAGGTCCTTCTGTATATGTGTTGCTTTTATTAGTTAATAAAGAAACTGCTTTGGGCCTATAGCAGGGCAGAACAGAGCTAGGTGGAAAAAGCTAAACTGAATGCTGGGAGAAAGAAGGCACAATCGGTGAGAAGCCATGTAGCCCCGCTAGAGACAAACTAGATGGAATCTTGCTGGTAAGCCACAGCCATGTGGCGATGCACAGATTAATAGAAATGGGTTAAATTAAGATGTAAGAGCTAGCCAATAAGAAGCTAGAGCTAATAGGTTAAGCAGTGATTTAATTAATATAGTTTCTGTTTGGTTATTTTGGGGCTGTGAGCTGGGAACAAACAAGCGACCTCCTCCAACAAATCTCTGTATTCTTTACAAGACAAACCCTTCCTAAACTTCTGACTGAAAAAAAGCAAAAATAGAGACCCGCAGAAGAATCCCAGGCACCAACAGCTTGATGTCATTACTGTGTGTCTTGTTGGTTTCTTTTCTGTTGCTGGGAACGACATCATGACCAAGACAACTGACCAAAAAAAAAAGTTAATCTGAGGCTTACAGTTTCAGAGGCACCAGGAGACACGGTGGTGGAGCAGTAGCTGAGAGCTTATATCTTTATCCACAACTAGGAGAAGAGAAAACTAACAGGGAAGGTCTTGGGCTTTTGAAACCTAAAAGCCTGTACCCAGTGATACACCTCCTCCAACAAGGCCACACCTGCTAACCCTT
Source organism: Neodon shergylaensis (assembly GCA_025134845.1). Classification (NCBI taxonomy): domain Eukaryota; kingdom Metazoa; phylum Chordata; class Mammalia; order Rodentia; family Cricetidae; genus Neodon; species Neodon shergylaensis. Next base: position 11,054,886 of record JABTXL010012493.1, read on the forward strand.
CCCCTGATGTGGGAGTGTCATATATCAATCTGTTGATTTCATTGGTTAAGTAATAAAGAAACTGCTTGGCCTCATAGCTTAGAACATAGGTGGGTGGAGTTAACAGAACAGACTGCTGGAAGGAAGAGGAAGTGAGCTCAGAGGCCATGCTCCCCTCTCCCAGGCAGACACAATGAAGCAAGCTGCCAGGTCAGACATGCTGAATCTTTCCCAGTAAGCGCACATTGGGGTGCTACACACATTATTAGAAATGGGCTAGTCCAGGTGCGAGAGTTAGCCGAGAAGAGGCTAGATATAATGGGCCAAGCAGTGTTTAAAAGAATACAGTTTGTGTGTTGTTATTTTGGGTAAAGCTAGCCGGTGGCGGGAGCTGGGTGGCGGAATGCAACCCGCAGCTCTCACAACATTCCCCCAGAGGTCTACAAACTGTGACCGAATATTCAAATATATGAGCCCATGAGAGACATTCTCGTTCAAATCTGTGCTGCAGAGTCTCCAGATACATGGTGTCTTCAGCCGTGCCCTGAAATAGGTTGTCCTTTTTCCTCTCTTGTCCTTTCTACTCTCTTGTTCTTTTGTTTTTTTTTTTTCCCCTTGATAGTGCATGCTTGTTTTCAGGGGGTCCATATGTCTACATATCCCAGTGACAAGTAAAAAATGCTTTGGCTGGAGGTTTTACCAGGACTCGGGGACTCAGCATTAGACGAGGGCTCAAATGTGTCCAGTTGATTTTGCTCAAAGGTGTAGTGTCCTGAGCATAGTCTCATACTGAAATAAAACCTACAAATGGAGGTAAAACCACACCACTGAAAGTTCTAGAACCCCAAGTTCCTTGGGTTTTATGGAGGAGGAAGCAAAGGTGCGATGCCAGAGCTCATCCAGGTTTCCGTCATACAGCACATAGCCCCGCCATCAGCCCTGCCATCATCCCCGCTGAAGTTCAGTGATAGCTCTGCATTTGCCTGCTTGCCATCAGACATTGTCTAACAGCATGAGTCTTATTTCCTTCTTCCAAAGTCTCAGCCCACTTTATTCATTTTTGGGCAGTTTTATGACTGCCTGATGGAAAATACTTTTTCTTTTGATGCCTAGATTTGAAATATTATAAAAAATCATATACAATCATACTGTTTAATTCAGATATATATTTTAAAGCTAATGTATATTTTAGAAACCATTTGGTATGACTATATGTGACAAATGTTTTATTTAGTAGTTAATGTTGTACTACTAATAAGCCAGAATTGGTAATAGTATGTATTTTTGCAATATTACAATTTATTAGATTACATACTAAATAATAGTGGTATTAATGTATATCATGCTTAATATTTAATTGTTTTTAGTCTTTGCCACCAAATCAGGCCCCAAGTTTTGGCTTCTTTTGCTTTTTCTCTTTCTCAAATACAGTTTTCGGGACTTTCTCTAAGCCATGAATCCTCGTTCCCTCCCCCTCTATCATACTTTTAGTTTACCCGTTCTAACTTCCTGTGTAGAGACTGATACTCAGGTAAATATCTCGTGTTGAGTAATGCTTGCCCAGACACTCAATGTGTGGTCAGGGTATAATAGAAGCTTTCAGGCTGGGGTGGCCTCTTTCTGTTGATTTTTAAAATCTGGCAACCATCCCAACTTTTCAAGAAAGTGGAGAGGAAGGCGTTCCCTGACTGAACACCACCCCCTCCGGGGTCGGGGTACCTTAGTCATGACTAGGAGCCCTTGCTGGCATAAGGTCTCCTGTCCAAATGTTATAACCCCCCCCCCTTATACTTAGAGTTCATACTTAGAGGCCTGAGCAAAACCAGAAACCCTACCCTTCAGAATATACTTTTGTTTGTTTCTGGATTCCGAATGCCTCTTTCTCTGCACCACCAAGCCCAAGGAATTGTTGCACTTTTAAACTGAATGAAAGGAGTTTGCTGGTTCAGAAGTGTGGCGGGAGGGCTGCTGAGAAGATCCAGACACTTGGTCTAGAGTTGTGGGAAGCACTTGGTCTCCGCAGGCCTTCCTGCTGGAACACAGATAGAAGGGGATGCCAGTGAAGGGCCGAGCAGACCCTTGGTGTGCAGTCCTGAGAGCCAGGAAGATGCACTTCCTGGATATCAGTGTCCTACAGATGAAGAAAGTCAGAGCGATTGCTGGCAGCGGTCCTTAGACAAACTACAGGCTTCTCAGGTAGGGAGAAGCGTCTGCTTTGTATTGATTTATTTTTGTAGATATTAGTTATTAGACAAAGTCAAGAGGAGAAGACATGAGCTGCAGTGATCTGACAGTGACGGATAGCTACGGGCAAAAATTCCAAACATTTAAAATAGCCAGAGCATAGCCACAGCTGGCCTGGCTCTGAGATCTTACGGCTACAGAGGACGGACTCCAAGAAGTCCATCCTCTCCCCTGTGATCTCTGTGTGTCAGTGCATGCAGTAGCCCCATCCCTGTCTGCTAAGATAGTAAAATATGAATTTCAAAGTGGAGTATCAGTGTTGTTAATGCTGGCTTTCTCGGGAGTCTCTCCCTCCTTACATAGTAACTCATATGTGAACAACTGACCTTGCATGCTCTGTGGATCATACCCTAGTCCAAATTTCTGTTTCTATTAATTTCGTTATGACATTATCTGATTGGCCTTTATTAGATCTTATGTGTCTGCTCTGGTCCGTTTTGTTATTACTGTAGTAATTTGGTTCTGTTTTGTTTTAATGTGATCAAGTTGTATCTTGGTATCTGAATAGACTGGACACAGAACCTGTATTTAGGCATTGTGACTTACAGGAACCTGAAGACACAGTGTGTCAGTATGATTGGTAAGGAAGAGGATGAATTGATGGAGTTATTATGATATTCCCAACTTATCTCCCTTATGAACAATATGTGATTGGTTAGTGATCCATGACCACCTTACTTTCTTCATATTTTTGCATTTCCATGGAGTTCATTGTCAGTCATTGTGCCCTTGTCTAAATAAACCGGTTTCAAAGATATGTTATGTGTCCTGTCCTCTTATCTCATTTTACTTCCTGATAATTCAATGGCCCCTGGTCAGCTACAGGTTGAAAATATTAAGTGGAAGATAACAGCGATGAATAGCAAGTTTCAAATTCAGCCTTCCATTTGAGTAGCATAATGAAATGTTAATAATCTTCTTTTTCCCTCCCACCAAGGACTCGACTCATCCGTATGCATGCTGGGTTTGCTACTTGCCTGTTCATCATCAAGTAGGCTTGTTGGTTATCGTGGTACCGTGGTGCTGAGTGCAGGGAGCCTTATTTGTTTATTCATGACTCCAAAGCACAAGAGTAGTGATGTGATTTTATTACAGCACTTTGATATAATTTTTGGATATTATTATCATTCGTTACCATCTATTTTTTACCTTGCCTAATTTGTAAATTAAACATTTTCATAGGCTTATATGTATGCATGTATGTATGTATATATGTGTGTGTGTGTATAATAGGTTGATATGTATGTCCTTAGGGGTGGGTACTATCTTCAATTTCAGGCATTTGCTGAACATTTTAAAGTCAACTTCCCAAGGCTAGGTAAAGTACTTAGACCACCTAGATCTATAGTCATGGCTCACACTGATGACAGAGGATCTCAGAGCCATTTTGGGAGGCTGGAGCCGAAGGACTCTCAGGACTTCTGACGGTGACTTTGTCACTGACACAGAATATTCTGTTGTACCTTACCCTGCTCCCCCACTCCACCAGGATGCTCTTATTGAGAAGAACACTGGTCGGAGGAAGAGCAATGACATTGTCAGAATAAACCCAGGGGTCAAGATAGGACGGAGACCAAGATTCCTGTCACTAACTGCAGAGTGTCAGAGCTGAGGCCAGCCTCGCAGAAACTGCAGCCACCTTAGTACACGGGAAAGTGACTCAAGCGTTGTCTCAAAGTGTGCTATGCACCAACCACTCTGTGCAGTTAGAACCTCACCAGAACCTCACCACAGGATGACCTCACCCAGTCATCTGACGGTGTTTACTCCTCTGAGTTTTGGCTCCATCCTCGCTTCTTGTTACTGAGCTATTCACCAAATTCCCACTGGTCTGACCCGCTCCAGTGTTTCTCAAACCCGCTGTCCTGCGAGGCTGTTGCTGGTCGGCTCATCACGGGCTTCCATGTCAGTTGACTTCATGGCCCAGGACTTTTCAACTCCGAACCTTCTACTGTTGAAAACGCTTCGCTTCTCAAAGAGGGAAGATATTCTCTTCATTCCCTGGGAGAAAACAGACAAATGTCCAGGCCTGGCCCTCTTTCAGAGGGTCACAAGCTAAAGCTCCTGCCAACCCTCCCCTAGTTGCATGGTGCAGCCTCCACAGTTTGATCACAATACCCTCTAAACGACGCACTGTCTTTTGAGGTCTTGCGTATTCCATGGAGTGTCATACGAATTACATATTTCCCTCTTTTAGTCACAGGCTCTAATATACGTATGCATGACGACAGCCAGCAAATGCCTGTTTAGAAATTATCCAACATGACTTTATGCTCTCATAACTACGGGTGCATTTGGAGGCTTACAGGATGAATAGCTCAGTGCTGCTGGCTTGAAGAAGCTTGTGGTAGGCTTGCTGAGACAGCGGCTATATTTGTGAGAATGGACTGGTCTTGTGAAAAACAAGCATTGCTCCACCCCAACAGTTGAGAAAAACTCCCAGGAGGAAAGAGAGAGAGAGAGAGAGAGAGAGAGAGAGAGAGAGAGAGAGAGAGAGAGAATGGTAGGGGTGGATTATGATTCAGCCAGAACTCCACGTGCTCACATGAAGTCATCTTCTTGAATATTGCCTCTCTTTTATTTTGTAACATAGTTCCATTCTCTCCAGGTCAAACAGCAGAATTCTTTTCTCATAGTTACTTTGGCATAGCATAATTATAGTCACAAAAATGTTATGTTAAATAGCAAATCAAATAAAATGTTACTAAATAACAAGAGACACCACAGTGTACTGAAGCCTGGTTGTCAGCCTATGGTGGTACCCAAGAGGGGTCAGGAAGGGAGGGGATCCACCTAGCTTATTGAGAATCTTACAAATCATGATAACATACAAACCCAGATCCTGCCTTTTGTTCTTATGGCCCCATACAGAGCAAAACTTACCTTAATGAAAGATATCAGAAAAATAAAAAGATATAAACTGAATTAAAATCATCTGTACACACGAGAGCAGCTTTTCTAATCCATCTTTAGTCTGGATGCTTGCAGAAGCATTCATCTCCGTCCCTCTCTCCCAGTCTCGCTCCCTACCTGCCTCTGACTGGGTCCATCCTAGATTTCAACCTTCCAGAACCTGTCGACATAAACATATCTTCATGGAGAGGGAGGCAGCACTGATAGAAATCAAGCCCCTCTTTACGTTAAGCCTTCTCAGCAGGTCCGGATCCAAAGGGACATTTCCTTCAAATTTCCCCGTGAAGGTCTTGCCGACTTTCATATGTATACATACATAGTAAGGATTAAATGTTCTTTATTATTTCCTGGGTTGAATTCTCTGTCCTGCCTCTCCAAACAACTTACAAAAGCTTAACAATATATACTTGAGGGATCTTAGTTATCACAATAATGTAATATATGATAAAAATGTCTGCTTGTTGCCATTTGTGTATGGCAACTATGATGCTGGAATTTTACGGCAAGCAACATAATTTCCACTGAAACCATTTTATTTGCTTTCTTAAGATGAGTTGCTGTGAATATCTTTCCATACAGACCGATAATGCCCCCAGCCTGATCAGAAAAACACCTCTGCCTCAATAGTCCTCCACCTTCAGGCAGCTTGTCTAAGCTCGCTCCGAGAGCTTCCCAGCAAAGAAGAGAGGATATCCTTGTCAGATGTCTGCAATGTGACAGTCATCTTGGCTCAGGGTTTCAGAGACCTCACTCCATGGCTCATGACCCCGCTGTCTCTCACTTGTGCTGAGGCAAAGCCTCTTGGCAGCTAGTGCACAGTAGAGCAAAGCTGCCCAGGTCATGGCAGCCAAAGAGCAAAGGGACTCTGAGGAAGGAGCCAGGGCAAGACAAGCCTTCCTAAAACAGGCTCCCAGTGGACCCTCTCCCCTGGCTAGGCTCCATGCTGTGAAACTACCATCAACACTCTGTAATGCCATCAAATTGAAAGTCTGTCCCAGGTCAGCCCAGGAATGAGGAGGTCACACCCCTCACGATCTAGATCTAGTCCCTTTGCTAATGCTCTACCTGGGAGTATTACACTGGGGACTGAGCCTCCAACACACAAGCTTTTGAGGTACATTTCAAATGCAAGTCCTAACAGAGACCTGTTCTTTCCTCTATAGCCAGTGTTAGATGTCTGTCCTGCCTTCTTATACCTTCATTATACGCTATCATATACCCCTTGGTACCTCGCTTTCTGGGGCACTTGTGCCTCGGGCATCTGGCTGTCAGGGCAGTTGTTAGACTCCGTTTGGTGCTGGCTATGCGTATGGACTTTGAGCCTCTTGCCACTTCTGCTCCCGGATGTTTGCTGTTTGCTTACCATGGTGTAGCCTCACAAGCGGCCTGCCTTCCTATTTACACAGAGGCTGCTTCCTGGTCCTAAAGCTCTGGTCCTTCATCTACTTTTGCTCACAAGCATAGTAAACAAGTTGTTTTCAGGTGACTGTGTGGCACAACCGCGTCCTCTCTGAGAGTCTCTTGTATATTTATAACTGTCTTTCTGTGATTTTTCTCTGTGGTACCTCATTGGATTCCTGATATGAATCTCAGATTTTATACATCCTCAAAGACCTTGAAGTGAGATGACCTTGATTTTTATCTGAAAAGAAACAACTGGCTGATGTTCCAAAGCTTAGTGGCAATGAAAAAAATAGTTTCAGAGACATTCCTGAAGACAGCGGGAGCAGAGCATGTGGTTGGTGCCCGTGGGCAGCTGGATCCCAAACAATGCCTGTTGGTAAAATACTTGTGAAGGTTAGGAAGAAGCCTGGACCAGCACACTTCGGGGAGTTAGGCTTAGATCCTCCTCCCGTGCTCTCTCTCTAGGAAACGTGGGATTTGACATTTAGCGTCTTTGAAAATTGTTTTTGCTAGCTTCATAACATTGGGAAAACAACAAAGATAATACATATGAAGGCCTTGAATAATCACGTTCACCAAAGAAGTTGTGCAGCAAACACAACCGATGTCCTCTGGAACCAGACCACATGTTCTGCCCATCACCACTCTCATTGTCCTGAGTACCAACTGGATTGCATCAAGCTTTTCAGCACTCAGGTAGGCTAAAAAGGAAGCAAAAGAAAGCCTCTTAGAAATGAAGATCAAGCTCTGTGCCGTGGATGGCACGATGATGTCTGACTTCATTCACCACGGCTGGCTCAGCCGTGCCACTATCTAGGATGTCCCGGAGACCATTTCCTTCTACTCCCCATTCATCTTTGGTTTTCCAGAACAGCATTTTGGATTCCCATGCCTATTTTCTAAGTGTGCAGTAGAAAAGATCTTTTCCAGGTGGAGAGGCAGAGTAAAGTCATGTAAGAGCTGAGTCGTGAATAGTGGGACATTTTTCATGCTGTGTGGGTAGAGGGTAGCGAACTGTCAGAAAATCACCAGGTCTCACAAGGCAAGAGCTAGTACACCCAGAACACACAAAATGTGTGGCTGATATTAGATCATTGGTGCTTGGGTTCTAAGCAGCTCCTGGGCTGGTCAGGCAGGCGTACACTTGCCTCAGGATCAGATATCACTGAGAGAGAGACGACATGACTTACGTATTGGAGCAGTTTCTCTCTTTCTTTTAGTTCCTCTTCTTCATCAGCTCTGTCTCTCCACATTAGGCAATTCTTTCTAGAGCAGAACAAGGAATTGTCTTTGGGTTTCATTTGCCCCTGATTACCCCTGAATCTTGAGTTATTTATCCTACTATCCAGTCTTGGGAACCTAGTTTCTGGTGCTTTGGTTATTGTTTTTCTTGTACCATCCTTGTCCTAAAGCAATTGAATATCTTAGAGTAGAGACAAAAAAGAAGAGGAAAGATATTTTAAAGGTGGCATTCTACCCTGTAAGTTTAATAAACTCAGTCATTTGTATTTGGGGGCCTCATCATCGCATGTCAGTATTAACAGAAAGGATTGCATTCACCCTTTCAAAGAAGGTAATCAAGGATGCATTGCTCTGTTGAGTGTTGTCCCCGGGTGGATGTGCTTATCTTCAGGGCAACGCCAACTGCAGGAATACTGCTCCTCTCCCAGGCTCTCTGTAGACATTGTTCCCTGCTGCCTCCTTTTCATTCCAGGCATGAACGATTTTTTCTTCCAACAGGTTTTATCTTCTCTTGTGTTGATAGTGAGAAAATGCAATCTCTGTGGTTTTGGCCTTCATCTTCTGTCACTGAAATTAGTTGATAGCTCTCTCTCTCTCTCTCTCTGTAAATTTTTAGAGAACATGAGAAATAGTAAGGAAAAGCTGTTTTTCAGGCTTCAGTCTCAGCCTTTCACTGGTCTCAGGGAAGAATGCTTGCTGTAGTCTTAATGAGTGACTTACCTCTGGAATTATAGTCTTCAGACTTAAATTGGCAGCTATGTTTCCTCCCATCGCTCACACCAGGATATGGATACATAAAAGACTATAATGAGCTTCATCTCCATTTAAAAGAGAATTAGAGCCATGATCTGTAAGGAAAGTCATCCTGGGCATTCTGTCCTGGTAGTCAGCAACAGTCCAGCATGAAGGCAGCAGTTCTTAGAGAGGCAACTGCCACCCCCAGACACCCGTCCCTCTCTGTGTCACATGGAGGTTAGACACCCGTCCCTCTCTGTGTCACATGGAGGTTAATTTTGGAGTAATGTATGAAGCAGGGCCGAGTGACAGGGAAAAGATAAAATGAAACTAAATGAGCCCTAAGGATAGGAAATTCAGTTAGTGATTTGTTTAGACGGCCATTAAAAAAAGTTGTATGAAAGTTGCTAGTGTGAATATATCAGGAAGTGCCTCTACAGCTAGGGATTGTGAGGGCGAGTTTTAATTGTCAACTTGACACAGAAGCACCTTAAAGAAAGTCACAATGAGGGGACTACACAGATCAGCTTGTTCTATGGGCATGTGTCTTGGTTGTTAATTGAGGTTGGAAGAATTGCCCACAATAGGCAGCACCATTCTCTATGCAGGGGATTCTGAACTGTGGAGCAGTGGGCAGAATGAAGTAAGCATAAGCAGGCATCCATCTGTTGCTCTTGGTTGTGAATACGGGTGTGATGTGGTCAGTTTCCTGCCCCTGCAGCTTCCCTGCTATGATGGATCAGAGCCTGGAACTGTGACTTAAATCTTTCTCTCCCCTAAATTGACTTTCGTCAGGGTGTGTTGCCATAGCAATAGGAAATGAAACTAATACCGCAGGGACGATTTTTGTTTCTTCAATTAAACAGAACTATCTCTGACTGAATATACAAGTTTCCTAAACAAAATCTTTAAGACTTTTGTCTTTTATGTTTGAAATCTGTTTTTGTAGCACTTGCCACAAATGTTTATATGGACTATATTGATCACGTTGGCCTTTGTATGATCAATGAAATTTTCCTTTTATAATATCATATGGTGTAAACTCAAGAAAGTCCAGTCTTCAGAGCGTCTTGAAAACAAACAAAATGGACACTTTCTATGAGTCAAGGTGGTAGGAACTATGGAAAATTCCCTATGGATTAATGATAGGAGTATGATAACTCTCTACTAAAATGTGTTCTATATGCCAGATGCAATGCTTCTCAGTTCACATGCAATTGAAAGTTCAAGTTCAAAGCAGTCTTCCATGGTAGCTTATGAGTCTAGTGGGTTTCGTCAACTGAAGAAACACCAATGTAGTTCGTGGAACACGGGAACATGGGCTTGAACATGTGGAGAGAAAATCTCTGGTAGGGAGAATACCAATGTATAAAAACTAAGAAAGATTAATCTTATGATTATTACCTATGGGCTGTTAAGCAGAAAACATATGTATATATATATATATATATATGTTTAGTCATACATTTCTCAGCACTAGATATATATTTTGAGAAATGTGTTATTATTTGATCATTGTGTGAATATCTTAGATGGGTTTACACCAAGCTACATAACTCAGTGTACTACATAATTAAGCTATGTGGTATATGTGAACCACATATATGGGTTCATATATGGTCTGCCTTTGATCAAAACATTGCTATGTCGGACAATAATGATGTGAAAAATGACTTCATTGTTGCAAAAAAATTAACAAAAATGAAGGACAAAAGAAATCCCCACAGTCTATCCATGATGTGTTTAGAAAAATGAGGCTGGAAACCATTTCTAGGAGATACTCTGTACTGATGACATTTTGGCTTTTGGTATACACAGTCTCAAAGTTTGATAGCGTTCATAGTAACATCCAGATTCTATCGTACATCGAACTGAGATCTTAGCTCTTCTGTTCCGAAGGAATGCAAATGCTTGCCATCCATGAATATAATACAAAATTCTTGACCCTATCTATTTGTATTATGTAAACAATGTATGCATTATTCATACCAGAGCTCTTGGTTGCTGTATTATAAAGCTGGTGGCAGCAGGAGGGTAGTTAAAACCCACTTGGAACATAAAAATATTGAAGGTTTCTAAGAAAAGACTAGTTAGCAAAAACAGTAATTACTTGAATTTAATAACATAATTTGTTCAGTATCATTATAACAATTTTAAAAATAGAGGAAGAAAGAGGTCTAAATCTCTAAATTCTGTGCTGAAAGAGCCAAGGTTAGACTAAGGGTGTAACGTAGCTTGTTTATTAGCATTGTTAAAAATAATGATCAAGTTAATTAAAACTGAATTATGGTGGAACCACCTAGAAAGACTAATGGCAGCCATTTTAATGAGTTCCATTAATGGCAACAATAATGATTAAGCTATTTTGAAACAAGCTCAATAGTGTTATTCTTCATAAGAAATCTCCTATGCACACTTCTCTCACGTCCCTGTTGGGAGATTAATAGTAAGAGGATATTTCAGCTGTAGAACTTGCTGTGACCATGACAGCTCCACAGTGAACCCTGTAATGAATTAATATTGGTCGTGCTTGTTGGAGAACAGTTAAAATCAAAGATGTTGCCCCCCACAAACACAGCATGCTTCTACCTTTGAGGCACATGCCAGCTCAAAAAAGTGATGGGTTATAAGACAAAAGCCCCAAGTCCTTCCTCAATTTTGGGGGACTCTTAAGTGTTTGATTCTTTGATTGTTTCTGGAAACTGAGCATTGCTGTGTAGTCTAGATTAGCCCCAACATCTCCATCCTTCTGCCTCAGTCTCTAGAGTGCTGGAAAGAGAACTGTTTTCATGTCAAAAAATGAATCCTTACATATGAGTTACATCAACCCTTCTGATTGATAAAACATAAAAGGACTCAAAAACTCGGTGAAATCAATAGCAATTTGCCTTTTCGTCATTCCATCGGAGAGGGGCAGTTTGAGTCAGTTTCTATTAGATCCTGATGTTTTTGTTCCCAGGCAAAGCTGCTGTGCGGTTCCTCCTCTTTCCTGTCTCCTCAGGCCAGGACCACAGGCATTGGACACAGGAGAAGGAAACATGGATCTTATGTGCAGCTTCTTCCTAGGGTGTCTGTCTGATAACTGGGAGATGACAGAGAGGGTCCCTCTGATATCATCAGTTCATCTGACAGCATTGTTCTCTTCCCATGAGAAAGACGGCATCCGTGCTGATTTATCTATACTACAGTTGCAATTGGAGCACAATAAAATAGAAGGAGGCATGGATCTGCGTATGTATTATTCCTCCAAGCTCTGATTACTGATGCCTTAGTAATGAATAATTCAAAAGCGCTTTCTATAGTAAATAACTTTTGACTTCTTTTAGCTCAGGGATGACCAATGGTGTTATAGCAAACACCACAAAATATAGACCACATGTAAATCTTTTTAACTGTAGTATTTTAAATAAATAATTTCATTTCATTTTAAAGTTTCATGATGACTGGAAAGCCACACAAAGTTCTTTAATTCACCCATTTTAGTGACTGAATGTAAATTTCATAAGGGGACAGATAACACGAGATTTGACTTCACACTGCAGACAGTCTTGCATTTCGGAGGTGACAAGAGATTTTTGACTGTATAAAGGAAATCATCCGTGTCCACAACAGCTAGCTACTTTCTGAATTTTCTTGCTCTTTCAATATTCTTTCTTTTGAAAGCAAATACACTGGCCTTAATTATACCCTCCTGAATTCTCAGTTCCTGTGGAACACTTGATCCTTGACTATCTACAACGGTTTCAAGGAATTTAGTCAGGGATTTATATGGAATTTATGTTAATCAGAGATGTTTATGAAGGCTTTTATTGCAGAGTGTAGGCGTGACTCTGGGTAACCAATAGCATCAGTGGAAATCACAATCCTTTGCGTATCTTCCCTAAGCTTTCAGAATTCGCAGCTCCTGTCTTTGGAGTTATTGATGTATTCCCAACACAGATTTTATTTCTGCTGCTCATCCTCTGACCTGATGGCTTTATTTTGCCCCAGACATGAACCTGTAAGTGACCGTCGGACCCCACCTCGCTGTTTCTGCTGATGCTGTTACAGTGCTGAGCTCTGCACCATTCTCCCCCCAGGGAGGAGAGTTTGCCCCACACCTATCTTAAATTATTTGATTGGGCTCTCTCTGTTTGCTTGTTTGTTTGGTTATTGCTTTCTTAATAGACTTGAAAAAATTCTTCCACAAGGTTGCCGCCAGAAAACACTGGAGTGTGTGAGAGAGTCGGGTCCAAAGCATCCTTCTTTCAAAGTTTCTTTTTATTTACTCTGTGTCTTTCACATCATGCTCCTGGATCCCATTCATTTCCCCCATCCCTTGGTATCTGCCCTCTGCCCTTCCAATGCCCCTCCCAAAATAAAATAGAATTTAAGAGAAAAAAAAAGAAAATTAAAAAAAATAGAAAAAAAATGTCATCATGGAAGCTACAGTGTGACACAATGAGTCACACAGTAAACCCTTTTATCCATATATCTTTACTTGCAAGTGTTCATTGCAATGAGTACTTGGTCTGGCTCAAGACCACTAATTTCTGCTACAATATTGATGCTGGGCTCCCACTGGAGCTCCTCTTAAACATCTGCTGTTACCTTGTGTCGTGGAGATCCTATAACTTTGGGTCTGCAGGACCCACCCCTTCACGTGCTCCTGCAGATCATAGTTGGGGTGGATGATGGGGTGGGCCAGCTCATAACCCTGGTTCTGGGCCTGGGTAGTTGCAGGGTTGGTTAGCCCACCAGCTCTGCTCTGTTCTTACCATCCAGGTGAGCTCTCCAGCATCATCCTGGCTAGTTTACCCCTTGTAGCAATGAGGAAGGGGCGGGGCCAGTTCTCCTTTCACATCCTCAGGATTGGCTCTCCCACACCTGGACCACAGGGTCATCTCTACTGTGCTGCCCATGGGAGGTTCAGGGGCCACTCTCCCGAGTCCTGCAGCCGAGCATCCCTTCCTAAACATTCATCAGTGTCTCCGGCTGAAGCCCTGGTGATTCGGTTTCCATCTCTTGGGATTCCATTACTGTCACTTACAAGGCTCTTTCCCTCCAATATTTCTTTCATATAAACACACAAGGACAAAAGCCTACCTTTGAGGACACCTAGGGCAGTCTACTTAGCATTTAGAAACTCTTCCACTTGTCACCTCAATTTGAATCCCAGTTTGTCAACACAGCCCTCCTTTTAGTCTTTCAACTTTGCAGGATAAGCATTTTCAACCACAAACTTCAGAACAGATGCAATAGCGCTGTGGCTCTCCTTCTGTTCCTGGTCCAGGAGCCCACATCTGGAGCCACCTCCTTTGATGATTGTCCTCTCTTGAAATATTCCTGGGAAATCTAGGAGGTGATTTTAAAAATGTACCAACATTTATATTTTTTTTTAAATCTGACTTTCCAGAATATTTGTTACAATAATTTAATTCAATAAATATTGAGGGGCTCATGACCCCCAGTTCTAGTCTTTAGATAGCCATCCTTTGTTAGAGGCCATTTGAGGGGACCAGCAGTGGGCAGCATTGGAACTCATGGAGCGCTCCTGGCCCATTGGCAAAGCCAGGCCTGAGTGAGCCTTGGAGAGGCAAAGCCCCTGGAATGAAGACTATGTCTCCTAAGGACCTCATGCTATTATGAAGCATATCTCTGAGTGTTGTCTTCATGGTACCACACACCTCATAATCTATAGATTGTATGAAAACTCTTAAGGAGTTTCCAGCCCCTCACTGGGCAGTGTTATAGGTACTTACAATAAGTGATTGATTTTTTTTCCCAAGCATTGCTGCTGGAGCAGATTAGTGATTGAACCACCACCCTTAGAAAGAATTTAAATACACAGATTGTGAGTAAGGTTTGGTTAAGGTGTTTTGTTAATGGCTTTAAAGTAGAAAATCTTGGGGGAAAAATTTAAAGTTTAGAAAGACACACTTTTGTGGAGGTTGCTGCCTCAGGCCTGAACCAATGCATTGGCACAGGAGACCACTTCCTAAATATAACCCCAGTAACACAGACACTGAGAGAAACAATTAATAAATGGGACCTCCTGAAACTGAAAAGCTTCTGTAAAGCAAAGCACACGATCAGCAAGACAAAACGGCAGCCTACAGAATGGAAAAAGATCTTCACCAACCCCACATCGGACAGACAGCTGATCTCCAAAATATACAAAGAACTCAAGAAATTGGTCATCAAAAGAACAAATAACTCATTAAAAATGGGGTACAGACCTAAACAGAGAACTCTCAACAGAGGAATCTAAAATGGCTGAAAGACACACATGTCAACATCCTTAGTCATCAGAGAGATGCAAATCAAACAACTCTGAGATTCCATCTCACACCTATAAGAATGGCCAAGATCAAAAATATTGATGACAACTTATGCTGGAGAGGATGTGGGGAAAGGGGAACACTTCTGCATTGCTGGTGAGAGTATAAACTGGTACAGCTGCTTTGGATGTCAGTATGACAATTTCTCAGAAAATTAGGAAACAACCTACCTCAAGATTCAGCAATACCACTTTTGGGTATATACCCAAAGGATGTTCAATCATACCACAAGGACATGTGCTCAACTATGTTCATAGCAGCATTGTTGTCATAGCCAGAACCTGGAAACAACCTAAATGCCCCTCCACCAAAGAATGGATAAGGAAAATGTGGTACATTTACACAATGGAGTACTACATAACAGAAAAAATGATGACATCTTGCAATTTTCGGGCAAATGGATGGATCTAGAAAACATTATATTGAATGAGGTAACCCAGACACAGAAAGACAAATATCATATGTACTTACTCTTAAGTGGCTTTTAAACATAAAGCAAAGAAAACCAGCCTACAATTCACAACCTCAACCTAGAAAACAATGAGGACCTTAAGAGAGACACACATGGATCTAATCTACATGGGAAGTAGAAGAAGACAAGATCTCCTGAGTAAACTGGGAGCATGGGGACCATGGGAAAGAGTTGAAAGGAAGAAGAGAGGAAGGGAGAGGAACAGAGAAAAATGAATAGCTCAATAGAATTAATAAAAAATTTAAGAAAAGAAAAGACACACCTTTAGCAGTTGAACAAAGGACTCACTGAGGTCAGGGAACAAAACAGCGTCAACCTGGATATTGCTGGCTGATGCGTCTTTCTTCCTAGGGTCAGTTGGTGATCAAAGGTTATGATTAATTCCTTGTAACCATTTCTGCTCTCATCTTATAAAAACTATTGATGAATTGGTATGCACCCTGAGGATTTAAAATAGAGCTTTAAGTCCCCCTCGGTTCCTGAGCTGCTGAAGGCTGGTCCTTACAGCAGCAATAATCTTGGATTATCTTTTCTGTTTTTAATAAACAAGCTTATTATTATTATTATTAATTATTATTATTATCTTTTTAGTTTCACTGCCAGATGTTAGTTTTAAGATCGAAAATGTAATACTCATTTTCCTGAATTTTCAAAACCACTACTGTTCCCTAGACTGATATCTCTGCTTTTTGACCAATTCATTGTTCATTAATCCTGCTAACAGAGGAAATGGAAGGCGATCCGTTCAACTTTGTGCAAAACTTGAATAAAAGATTGGTTAGGATAAGACATTCACATTAATACCTTTAATAAGATTTAAAATTGGTCTGTATGAGGACAATAATATCCCTCTTCATTAGAGAATAACAGTTGTTGTCAAGTACTTGGGTAATTCAAGTAACATATGAGAGGGACATGGTGCTGTCCTTTGCATAGGGAGCCATTGCCACTGCCTCCTTAGTGAAAAGAAGCCTGGACTGCTGCTTGGATAGCCTTAGCCCAAGACTTGCATCTGCCTTCATTAGCTTATGGGAGAAGGAACAATACAATGCCTTCCTTCTTTTGCAAAATGTAAACAAGAATTGACTTTTCCTTAGGTTTCCTTCACTGTGGAAAAGCAGTTTTAAAATTACAAGGAATGTTCTTAACATTTTATTATTTCCTTTACTTATGTGTTTGAATGAGCTACTCAGATCTGCTTACTTTTTATTTTTCTTAGCCCCTCTTAAAAAGTGTTTTGTTGGGCTGGAGAGATGGCTCAGAGGTTAGGAGCACTGGCTGTTCTTCCTGAGGTCCTGAGTTCAATTCCCAGCGACCACATTGTGGCTCACAACTGAGGTCTGGCGCCCTCCTCTGGTGTGTGGGCATACATTGAGGCAGAATGTTGTATACATAATAAATAAATAAATAAATCTTTAAAAAAAAGTGTTTTGTTTGCTGGGCAGTGGTGGCACACACCTTTAATCCCAGCACTCAGGAGGCAGAGGAAGGCGGATCTCTGTGAGTTCCAGGACAGCCAGAGCTACACAGAGAAACCCTGTCTCAAAAAACAACAACAAAAAGTGCTTTGTTTAAATGGCAGATAAATATGCAGCCTGTAACAATAAAAAAAGATGTCTCCTTGATAGTTTGGTTAATATGGTGTAAAGCAATGACCTTAGCCCAAAGTCTCATTTATAGCTGAAACCTGGGAGACAATGTTGCATCAAGTATTCAATCCATTAGGGCCAGCATCTGAGCCCTTAGCAGTCTGATCTTATTGCATTTGGCTTATTGTATCTTGACTCCATGAATCCACAATGAACTGTGGTTCATTCTTCTCACTAATTTTCAAGTTATCTGAGGATAGATAAAGCAGGCAATACAGAGGAATGGGGAAAAATTGGAGGTAGAAAGTGTATCCATTATTTATAAAGCTTAAATATGAAAGAAAGAGATGACTGAGGATTGTCTGGAGAGATTACAAGGATTAGAATATACTCAAATAAAACTGAGTTGCTAAATATTCTCAGTTTTATATTCATAGCTGAGACCACAAGAGAAAAGACACATGTCTAAGGAACTGTTTGACTTCATGGGTGTGCATGTGATTTGAATGTACATAGTGTGTGCATGCATGTGTGCATGTGCATCCATACATGTGTTTATGTGTGTGTAAACATGTATGTGCATTTGTTTGTGTGTGTGCATGCACTTACGTGTGTGTGTGTGCGCATGCACATGTGTGCATATATTTATGTCCACACCTGCCTTCACTCATGGGTAAGTACAGAAGAGAGGCTATATAAAGTCTGTCTTAGAAACTTTGCGACTGAACAAACACAAAGGAACTCTAGAATAATGAGATATTTAGAAACAACACACAAGTATAAAGCAGAACCATCAGGGACTGATCTAAAGGAAACATGCTGAACCTGAAAGGAAGGGATTATTTCTTTGACAGAATCTGGTGGGTTTCTGAATCTAGGGTTATTTATATATTATTTTACTTTACTTGTCTGTGTGATTGCATACCACAGGAGTGTGTGCCTATGGAGGGATCATAGGCGTTAGATGTCCCAGAGCTGGGATTACAGGTGGTAGTGAGCCACATGAGGGGTGCTGGGAGATGAACTCTAGTCCTCTGGAAGAGAAACAAGTGCCCTTAGCTGCTGAGCCATCTCCCCCTCCTGAATTTAGGATTTAAAAGCATCAAGAAAAACAGTTTTAACTGGAATTTAAAACTATGAGTGGAATTTGGAGCCTTCTTGATTTATAACATCACCCAGACAACTAGACAAGCTAGGCATACACTCGAGAGTTTTAAAAGATTATATACATTCAACACAGTAATATTTATGTATAAATGTGAAAGTCATGGATATTCTTTATTCTTTCTTTTATGCAGCTCTATACATTCCAAATCCCAAGGGTTAGACTAACTTTTAATTAGAATAAGTGTAGATTTTTTATCACTGAGGATTTCTTGTACTGTTTACTCTGGGGGTATGGGAGGAGGGGAAATATGACTTCTTCTGCCACCAAAGTTATGTCAATTTATGAGTGTGTGCCAATGGCTGACACTGTGCCACATTCAGGATCTAAATGACATTGAATTTTTCTTTACAGCCATCGACTATAGCTTATCTGATTGATAACCAATCTGATTGATAGCTACTCTGCTTGATAGCTGATCCGATTGATAGCCGATCTGATTGATAACTGAATTGATTTATAGTCAATCAGAGATGGAAAGGACACAACAGGAGATTTTCCTTCTGTGTTCTTTTTACTCCTTCTCTTCATTACTGTATTTCTACCAGAGATGTAGCTGGATTTATTCTGCCCATTGAGGCAACAGTACCCCCTCTCCCTGAATCATGTGACCCAATGTCTTCTGATATAGAGTGTGGTCCCACAATGTCATTCCATTGTTAGGTCTAAAGGAAATTCCAATTCTCCAAACTCAACAAGGCAGTTCATATATCCAGAAATGTGCTCAACCTGAACTCTAGGCTGATTTCAGGCCATTGGATAAAAGCCAGCAATCCTCAGGAACTTGTGAAGCTGCTTCTCCTCTATCAAAAGAAATCATTTTCCTTATCTCCAGCAGAAGGAACATATGGCTACCTGTAGCGACTATTACCATATCAAAGCTCATGCTGGCCTTCCAGATTCTCTCAGTAATGTAAGTACCTGTTACTCATTTCAAAGTCCTTGCTAATGTCCTATACCTTCTTACCTGCTCTGTACCCCAAACTCCTTCCAGTTCCCAGGGCTTCCCTCCCCAGCTACTCATTCTCCTAATAACCCTGCTATACTCGCTCTCTCCTTCTGTCCCTTGCTCTCCTCTTCTGTTTCTCTGTTCTCTGTCCCCTGCTATTCTCCCTTCTCTCACAGACAGCCTTGGCCATGTCCCATCTGCTGACCATGTTCTGTCCACTACTTTCTCTCTCTGCTATGGACTCTTCCAGATGCTTCTGGTTGTTCTTGGTCTCATCATCTACAGTAAAAACAAAATGTTTTGAGTTTATAGTTTATACACCGTTTCACTTAACTAAGACAAAGCTGTACTTTGGGATAGAATTTCCAATGGTAAACAAAAAGAAAAAAACCAAACCAGGCGTTCAGAAATGGCCATGCTTTAAAGTCCAGCTGCCTAGCTTCATCCCGACACTCGATCTTGGTGCACACAGCACCCACACAAGTTCTGCGCTGTTGGTGGGAGCCCATAGGAAATGCAAGGAGCTTGGCAACTCTTGACTGTTCTGTTTTGTTACTGTGTGTTTTGCCCTCTTAGGAATTTATGTTTTCCTAAAAGAAAATATAATTAAAGAACCCAGTCACTGGCATTAATGAAGAACTGGGCGGCCCCACAATGGCTGACTCTATGCTCAGGGCTCCGAGGAATCTGGCAGGGACTCTGCTGGGAAAGGGCAATCTTTAAATGAGTAGAAATCATTTAACATTTGACTCATATATTGAAACATCAGACCAATCGATTTTACGAATGGTTTTCAGTTTCTCTTAACTAAATTTCAAAAGAATGACCTAGCAGGAGTAGTGTCCAGGGGCTTTGTTTTCCTGACCTTGACTAACACCTGGGCAAGCTGATCAAGTGTGAGGCTCTTGTCTTCTTTCTTTTGCACTCTTTCTATTTGGTTTCTAGTCTCTCTCTGGAGAGCTCTCTGGTGGTGAAGGCATTCTACACCCTCCATGTATACAATGTATCCCTTCAAGTTCTTCCTGAGAGCTTGTGTTCTTTTCCTAGCTGTTCTTCAGAAGATATATTATAGGACCCAGGATTTTTAGAAAGTCAGTTTGTTCCTTTGAACCGATTCTGGCTCTTGTAGAGTTTGTTGAAAATGTGCTTCCCACCTGGAATTAAACTTGATTTGACACATTTAGTTCAAATGACCCTTTGGGCAAAGTCTCAGCAAAAAGCCTGGAGATGAAGGAGAGACATCTTTTTCCAGAGGTCTGTGGGAGCCGTGTTAACCTCCTGTTCTGGTGAGAATAAGGTGTCTCCCCACTGGCTTCAGAATTTATTACTTTCTTGAAGTTTTTACAGGGTATAGGAGAGTATCACTTTCTTAAAGTTTTTACAGGGTATAGGAAAGTTGTGTCCCGACTCAGCTGACCCTCAGGGGGAGAACAACCCAGCCAGAATCCAGTGAGCAACTCCTGTTTTCCAGTTCAACCTTCACTCCCTTGTCACAGACTTCTAAATCCCAGTAAGCTTCAGCAAGGCCCTTCTCTTTCTGCAGGAAAGCCTGTGGTCTGTGTTAGTGGATGCAAATCTTCCTTCATCCCAGCTGCCATTTCCATGACAACCTTCCCCTCTTGCTGTGTCTTCTCTAGCCTGAGACCCCTGTACATCACACTAGCTGGTGAGGTGGTGTCAAATGGAGAAGGTGAAGTCAGAGGTGTGAAGGCAGAAGGCCTTGACCACAAGGATGGGATGTGTCTTAATCTTTCAGGCTGGGACTGCCCAATAACCGCCCAGGTTCAATTTTGTATCACCTTGGGTCTAAATTGCTGTGGTAACATTTGTTATATCCCAAGGTAGGCGCCCAACATAATAGCCTTCTTGCCTTTTTGAAATGTCACAGTCTTGAATCATACCGGCTGACACTTCCGGAGGCTTCTAGGCCATGAAATGTGCACAGATTTCATTTTGGTTAATTTCATTGTTTTGCTGCTCCCATCTAAAACTGCCCATGGGCTGTCACTTGCCAGGGTGACAGTGTGGCATTACAACATGCCAGGCCATGTGAGTTGATGAAGGTCATTTGTTCCCACCAATTAGAACACAGGCCTCCTGAATTCTACGCACACTTTAAAGGAAATGGCAAAAGTGATTGTCCCCCCAACCTTCAGAACTTAATTTGATTCATCAAAGGGCTGAGGCTTCTCCGGCCAGAAAAATCAATTTTCTAGTGGGACCTCAGCCTGGGATGGAGTAGATTCACTATTTCCCATGGAAACCTGAGGGCAACCAAGAGGAAACACCTATTAGTGTCCATCCGTGCTTTCCTTTGAAGTGTTTGTCAACCGGAGAACGTACCTGGACACCCCTAATGACAAAAACCTGGTGAGAGCTCTAAACAATCGAAAACACGAGACTTTAATAAAGCGGAGAGTGAGCTCCCAGCTCCCAATCTGAATCGCCTTTGTGTGTGTGTGACAGTGGTTGAGGGGTGGGAAGGACTTTGGGGGTGGGGGACACAACATCAGGAACCTATTTGCTGCTGTGTTCTCTTTCTCGGGGCATGATTCTGAGACCTCTAAAAGCATGGCAGGGCCTTTCATTATACTTAGCATTTCTCTGAATGCCTGACTAGAGGACATTCGTGTAAATATGCATATCTTTGCATATCTAGGAATAAAGACTTAGGCTAAAGAAAGAAGAGCTTGCAGAGGCAAGACAGTAGCAGTGCCTGTAACCAGTATGCGGGTCTTGGTGAGGAAACCCGGGAGTGAGAGCCATGCATTCCTGATCCCCTCACTCACAGCCATCACCCACAGGATCTGTGACCAACACTCCTGTTGCACTTGGCTTGGCAGGAACGCTGCCAACTGCAGAGGGCCAGGGCAGGCGGGTGGTGGCTGGTGGGGCTCCCAGCAGGGCTCAGGAGGGGAGGTGAAGCTGGCGTGCAGGGCGGGGCTCCCGCCACCCCACCAGTGCCGCTCTGGTCCTCTGAAGCCGCCAGCTGCCAACTGAAACCCGAAACCCGGCTGCGTCTGCGGGCTGGCCCCACTCAGTTGTTCCAGCCTCTTGTACTGTATATTTACACATTCACACACAATCACTCTTTCTAACTTCTGGACTATTTGCGCAACTGCTAGGATTTCTCAAGTGCATGTGGCAACTCAGCCCGGGTGAAAGAAAGCCAGTGGGACTCGGGAGGAGATCGTAGGCCCGCGGGGCCGCAAGGCTACGGAGGGGACAGGATTAGAGCGAGAGAGCGACGGCTGGGGGTTCCCCCCAACTTTCCGCGCAGCTGCGGCTGGCACTGCGGCCACCCGGGGCTTCCTCCTGTGAGAGCAGCGGCGCGCAGACCGGGCGAATGGGGCTCTGCGCTTGCCCTGGCTGTGGGAAGTAAAGGGCACTCCGCTGGCCTGAACTCATCTTTTGGTCAGTCCTAGGAGCCTGGGACATCGAAGCTTTCGCCATCCCACATAGGCCCCTCGTCCCCAGCAGGGTAGGTGATGTGATTGCTGATGGGAGGTGGAGGAACCACCCGGTGGGTGGGTTGCCGCTTCAGGCTACAGGGACAGGGAGGGGGCTGCTGCGACCCACGCTGGTTCAGTGATTGTGCCTCTGTGTGTGAGCCTGTGTACATGAGTGTGTGCATGAGCATGTGTGTGCGTGTTGGCGCGCGCGCTCGTGTGTGTGTGTGTGTGACACAACAAGCGGACATCCTGTGTTTCTGACTTACAAAACAGATGCAATTAGTACAGCTCTGGCGATCCACCTTCGCCTTTCCTAGGGTGGTGTTTTAGCCAGTCGCCGAGTTACCTAGACAACTGGAATGTGGAAGTAGATTTCAATAAATATTGTGTTACCAGAAAGCGATAGAGAATCTTCAGTGACACATAGACAGCTTTAGACTTTTTGAACGAGTAGTCTTTCTTTCGTTCTTTCTTTCTTTCTTTCTTTCTTTCTTTCTTTCTTTCTTTTCTTTCTTTTTTTTGGAAGTATCCATCTACTTTTAAACAGAAGCACGCAGCATGTCCTCGTTTAAAAAACTAAGTTCAGTAGCGTTTCTTGTGTAAGCCCTCAAATAGAGATTGTTACTCGGGATTTCTTAGAGGCTCTCTGTTTTCCAGTATTAGTTAGTAATAGAGACCCTAGCTCCATTGTAATCTGTTCCAACTCATTTTAATAAGCCTCTCAATTCGTTGCTATTTTCATCATATCACTCTTCATATTTCATATTATTCCTGTTTTAGCCTTCCAAGACATCATTATTTCATCCCATTCTTCAAAAAGAAGATGAGTAAATCAGGCCAGGTACTTGAAATATAAGCAGTGTAAAAGATTTGTTTGTCTGTAAGTAAAAAGTTTTATGTTGTTGACTCTACTAAATAAGACAAATCAGTAAAATTCTGGGGATATTTTCAGTGACATTTAAAAGCTTTACTTGGTTTCTGGGAAGATGCACAGGCAGATTCAATATAATCTCTTCCCCATCTCTAATTAGACCTCAAAACTAGTCCTTGAGTGTAGAAGGGCTTTCTACATTTGAGGGCAAGACATGATATTGGTATTGAACTGGGCATCATACAGCGTACAGAATCGCTCACATTAGAAAAGAACTAGACAACGAGTGTAGAGCTACCCACGGCTTGTGAGGTTCTCAGCCTCCTTTTAAATTCCCGGGTTCTTAGTTCATCCTCTCTAGGGATATGTCTTAACTTCCAAGAGAACTTGGTAGTAAAACTCCCCTTTCCATCTCTCCTGAGTGCCCAACCTCCAGAAAACATCAGAATTCTTTTCTGTCTTGGAGCCATTGTAGATTTGTTGGAGACTTTGCCTTAGACAAGGTGGGAGGTGGAGCCATTGAAACATAACTCTATAATAGATATCATCCTATCACAGAGGGGAAGATGTGTTTTTGGTGGAAGATGTTTCTTAGGGAACAAGGGAGGACTGAAGCTTTGAGCTCCGGAATACTGTTTGAGGTACATGGAATAACACACTAAACAGGATACTGGTGTGTGTGTGTGTGTGTGTGTGTGTGTAATTCTCTCTGCATGAGAAACTCAGGTTCCTTGACTTTTAGCCACACTGCTATCGTTACTTTTATTTCAGCATCTGAGGACCCTGCATTTAAAATATGGTAGTTTCTCTCTAATACCTTTGGGTTTTATGTAAGGTGAGTATGAAGTATTTTTTTAAAACACCAGCTTAATTGTAAGTGGGATAAAATTCAGTTCTTGAGAACAAACCCAAATCCACTGTGGAAACCAATAGCGATGTATATATATATGTGTGTGTGTGTGTACATATATGTGTATGTGTATGTATACACACACACACACACACACACACATATATATATATATGACTTTGACTGTGAACTTTGCCCAGTTTATGCTCCAGATAATAATCTCCAAAGTTCTGATTGCTGTCCTGGATGGTAGATTCATTTCCCGTGTAACCCTGGACTCCCCTGGGTGGAGGGTGACGATGGGTTAGGCAGGGTGAGAACTGTACAGAGGATGGGATGAGCAGCCTGGTACTGTGAGAGTCTAGCCGTGCTTACCAACAGTGCTGGTAAGAGCCGCGCTGTGACCTACTGACCCACTGAGGAGGGTTTTCTTTCTGGCTTCTAGCATCCTGCTTGGCTTCTCTGGTGGCAAGCAAACAGTGCTGCTGTGA
Source organism: Neodon shergylaensis (assembly GCA_025134845.1). Lineage (NCBI taxonomy): Eukaryota > Metazoa > Chordata > Mammalia > Rodentia > Cricetidae > Neodon > Neodon shergylaensis. Next base: position 11,079,562 of record JABTXL010012493.1, read on the forward strand.
AATCTTGGCTATGCACCCTTGTTTCCTGTTCTGAGTATGCGCAGGGCTTAGACGCTCGGTCTTACCTAAAATCAGTTTCCTCTGGTATTTTGGCTGATTGCTTCTTTCTGCCTCATTTTTTAAAATTATGTTTTGTTAAAGGTAAATGTTTGTAAAACTGAGCTGGGCAGCGAGTGTCTGCTCAACCTGGATGTCGAGGGGGGGGGATTCTGCCATAGGATTTGTCACAAATGAATGAAGAAGAGAAGAACACTCTCAAGTCTCTCTTCTGCCCAATCAGATTACACTGAGAAGAAGGAGGAGGCAGGGAGAAGCAGGGAGAGGGAAGAGGCAGGAGAGAGGGGTTGAGGGAGAGGGGGAGGGGGAGGGAGACAGAGAGAGAGAGAAGGATTGAGAGAGAGAGAGAGAGAGAGAGGAGGGAGGGAGAGAGAGAACTTTTTCTTTTGAATAAAATAATATATGTTTACTCTTAATGCCATGGCTAAAGGGACTCAGATTTCTCCCAGATGGAGAAAGGTATCTTAGGAAACAATTGTAAATGAACAGCAAAGCCATGAAATCAGTGCTGAGCCTCATGTCCAATCTGACACGGGCAGCTAGCTCATCTACGCTCTGAGACTAAAACTTCACAATTGGGATAAACAGTCAAGTCAAAACATATTTGGAAGGAAAAGGATTGTGGTATTGAAGACTCAAAGAATATTCATTGTTTAGAGACTTGGGGCTCATGTGTCTTCGAAGTAGCTTGTGTCTTCTACTATAGTAACATTGCAATGAACATTTTTTGGGGGGTGGGGGAGTTTTAAGACAGGGTTTCTTTGTGCATCCCTGGCTGTCATGGAACTCACTCTGTAGACCAGGCAGCTTTGGAACTCACAGAGATCCACCTGCCTCTGCCTCCCTAGTGCTGGGTATTAAAAGGTATGTCTTACCACCATCCACAGTGAATCTTTTGACAAAACACAAAATTGATGTGCAAATATTTTGTCCTGCAGTCTTGGTTGGAGCACAGTGAGATATAGTAGTAACTTTAAGGTTTTTGTCTCCTTATGTGAGGTACTGGGATTGGAACTAAGCATTTTAACATATGCTAAGCATGTGCTCTATCAGTGAGCCATATAGATGTATATATGTAGTTAGATTTTTCTTTAGGTCAACAGCTCATAACTACACAGAGTCTTCTTATTCATTATAAAGCTTGGCCATTAGCTTAGGCTGGTTCCATTGCCTCTTACAACTTAAATTAACCCGTATCCTTTAATCTCTGTTCTTTTATATGACTCAGTTAAGTTTATTTTGTAATGCCCATGCTGCTTGCTCTATGTCTCCTGTCTGACGTCTTTGCCTTTCTTCTTCTCAACATCCTTTGTGCCTGAAAATCCTGCTTAGCTATTGGCCTTTCAGCTTTTTACTAAACCAACCAGAGTAACACATCTTCCCAGTGCCAGTGTATAAAGGATTATCCCACAACATATATATATATATATATATATGAATATACAATGTTTTATCAGTTCGTTGAGTATTTCATACAATGTAGTTTGATTATATTTACCCCTGTTATTCTCCCTGACTTGTCCCAGACATACTTACTCCTCTTTACCTATCCCTAACTTCCTGTCACAGAAAAAAATTAATAATCTGCTGGTTCCAATTTCTGCTGCCCTTAAATTCGTGAGTGTGGGGCCATCCATTGGATCTCACGAATTGTTGACTTACTAGGGATCACAGTCTTAAAGAAAATGTCTTCCCTCCACTCCAGAAGCCATAAATTGTCCATAGCAGCTTTTCAGTAAGCTGTGGGGCTTGTGAGACCCAGCCACCTCCATGCTGTAACATTGGCTGGTGGGATCTTGTGTAGAGAAGCCACAGCTGTGGTGAGTTCATGAGCATGGCAGTTTTTGATTGATATTTGCTTTAGAATTGCAAAAGGACATATACAACTTTTAAGAGAAATCATAAATGCTTGTGCATTAAAAGGTAATATAAAGAGTTTTAATGGATATATATTTGCACAATTATTTTTGTCCCATACTATAAAATCTGTGTTCTATCAAATCCTCATGGGAGGTCTGGGTTTAGCTGTGAAGAGTAATAATAAAGTTAAATTTGGATATGCTACCCGCGGGATGGGCAGTAGTCTTAATTAATCAAACAAAATTAAAATGCCAATTTTGGCTATTTAATAATTATCTTGAGTGTTAATGCTAGAGGGAAGTCAGAGCTAATTAAAGGGGAAAGCAGAAGTGGGCAGAGAAGAGGGAACATGGAAGGACGCTTCCTTTCATGTCACCAATTCCTCATTATCTTGGTTTTCTTTTCATCTCATTTGAGCACTAAAGCAAATCCAGTTTCTTCCTGGAAACCTCCGCCTTTGTCTCCTGTTATTACTGCTGCCTGGTGCATTCCATTTGATCTAAAATACAAATGGGCTCATTTTATTTTCAAAGCCATGTTACCTTTGTCTTTTGCCTCCCTGCCAGTTAGTTTGTAGGCAACATTTCAGTCAACTGGGCAAAATACTAATGAGGGACCGCGAACACATCACTTCTCCAGCCTCTCTGGGCGTATTGGAAGGAGGCTCACCAACTGTCTATTTGTCTACCTGTGTGAAAGGTGACTAGGAATTTGCCTCCTCTATTCACACGGACACTTGTCAGACAACAAGCCTCCGCTAAACAATTCTTTAATAAGCTATTGCCTTTTTTTCAGTTGAGAGTCAAGATAAAGACAAGGGTTGTATGGGTGACATTTTTGCTCTTCACATTACATAGTTTAGTATTTTTGTGCAAGAATTTTTATGGTAAATTCACCCTGGTCTTTATCCCCGGGAATTTAAAGAAGTGTGCTTCTCCCAGATAACCTGATGTGTTTTGCTTAAAGGAAGAATTGACAAAAGAGCCACAAGAAACCTTTTAGCTTGTAGTTCTGAAAGATGAGAACTAACTTTGATGCTTGCTGCACCCCAGTGAAGGCTTCTGGGACACACTGGTCTGCATGATTTTGTGACCCATTTCATCCACTTGTAACTAAGACACCTTTAACACCTTAACTTTCCACTGTGGAAGCACTTGAATTTATTTTGTACTGTTTAACTCTTTTGACATTATGGTTAAATATTTATAAAATTCTATTGTGTAACTTTAGTATTTTACAGCCACTATTTTCAAGTCACTAAATATAGTTCCCTGAAATATTCTAGGTCTGGTTTCTGTACCTCCTCAGAGAAGATACTCTTGTCACCAAATACTGTTTCCTAAAGATCTTGGAAAGGGAACGGAGATGGGAACTTTGAAAGTAGATACTTAGGGCCAAATGTGAGGGTTCTTATCAATGTGTTTCTCATGAATGTATAGAAGAATTCCCCTTGGGGGTGTCTTTGAGAAGGTGAAGTTAAAAACGTTCCTCTGAAAAGCAAAGTTTATTGGCGAGTGCAGGCTTATGGAGCTGTGGCGATAGCTACTTCCAGGGTTATGAAGCTGTGGTGATAGGGGTTTCCAGGGCTATGAAGCTGTGGCGATAGCTACTTCCAGGGTTATGGAGCTGTGGCGATAGGGGCTTCCAGGGTTATGGAGCTGTGGCGATAGGGGCTTCCAGGGTTATGGAGCTGTGGCGATAGCTGCTTGCAGGGTTATGGAGCTGTGGTGATAGTAGCTTCCGGAACATGAGATTGAGGCTTTAGGATAAGCAGTGTTCACGTTCAGCAATGATGGAATCATCTCTTGTATTATAGTGACTTTTTTCTCTTTCTACAAGCCTCTTAATGCCCATTGCTCTAATAAATTAAATACTTAGTAAGTATCAACCGCTCCATATGTTTTATAGATGTTATTTCTATTCATAGAAATAGTTAGAATTGACAGTTCTAGAAATGACTATGTTGCATCTACTTCAAAGGTCATTCTTATTGCAAGCAGAGAAGTAAGAGACAGTATCTAAGCTAACGTCCAAACACTTCATGTCCACTGTGTCTCTTTCTTCTTCGTGACTCTCACCAATGACCTCTAGAACCACAATCTCTGAGCTTCATGGGTTTGCTCTGACTGTGCGATTCCAGTCACAAAGCTACCAGAATAGAGTATTTGGAGTTATCTCACAGGTCCTTCAGAAGATGGCGTTCTTGTGGCTAGTATGCCACTATTAAAACTCTCTTTCAAGAACCGAGGCTCCCCTCACCAGATCAACAACTGAGTAACTCTGCAGGGGCCCATCTGAGCAGCTATCTGCTCTTGGGGAAAGGTAAACTGGAATATCTGTTTCCTGAAGATCCAGTCATCTATATCCAGCCCAGATCCAAGGACCAGAGAAGGAGGGGACATGGTTTAGAGAGACACAATGTGAGAGACTTCACAGAAATGAAAAAGCAATGAAAAGGATCGTTTATTTTAGGATTACAACTGAAAGTAAAAGGGGAAAGATTTAATATATGTTGTGGTAGTTAGGGATTCAGCCACTACCTCTAGTCAGGGAACCTGGAGATTCTACCCAGCACTTACTGTGGGTTACCATAGCACCAGATAGACCCTATCATATCTGTTTCATAGCTGAGAAAGCAAGTCCAGAGGGCTTAGTCACCTGTCACAAATCACGCCGTCACTAGGAGTGAATCTCCTTGAAGTGCTCTGGCTTTAGAGCTCATTCCAGACTGGGTGAGCCTTGTACCCACGGGCAGGTTGCCCTCGCCAGCCTGCAGCACTGCTTTCTTCTTTGTCAAAACAGGTGCTTGTTGATCCCTACATCCCAGTGTCATCTTTCACCTTAAGTTTACGAAGTGAGCAGTGTGTGGAAAATGGAAGGAAGTCCCCACCATGTGACCATCAATAGAAATCAATAGTTATTATCATTAAATAATGACCAGAGAGTCATAATCAATATTTTTCAAGTTGTAAGATTTGCTCTATCAATGACAATCAAATTTGTAATTTTTAAAAAAGATTTTCTTTATTTTTAATTGCTGTGCATGAGTGTTTTGCCTGCATGATGGAGGTGGGTCTTGTATCTTATCTGTTGCTTTCATTGGTTAACTAATAAAGAAACTGCTTGGCCTTTGATAGGACAGAAAATTAGGTAGGCAGAGTAGACAGAACAAAATGCTGGGAGAAAGAAAGCCGAGTCAGGCAGTTGCCATGATTCTCCTACTCCAGACAGACACAGGTTAAGATCTTTCCTGGTAACCCAGCTCGTGGTGCTACACAGAATATTAGAAATGGGTTAGAAATGTAAGAGCTAGCCAATAAGAGGTTAAAACTAATGGGCCAAGCAGTGTTTAAAAGAATACAGTTTCTGTGTAATTATTTCGGTATAAAGCTCACCTGCATGTATGTACTACCTGTGTACAGTCCCTGAAGACTCCAAAGGAAGACATTGGGTCCACCGGAACTGCTGTGTGGGTGCTGGGAAATGAAACAGGGTCTCCTAGAACAACAAGTGCTCTTAACTGCTGAGCCATTTATCTAACACCCCCCCCCATTAGTGATTTTTGATCAACATTTCTTTTTTTTTAAGGGGGAGTACATTGAAACAGAATAGAACTGAATATAAAGGTCAGGGTTCATTATGTGTTTAAAAAGTAAAATATATCTCACATACTTCAATTCCAGCCGCATGTACTTATGACATTGTGTAGAAATGAAAAACGCACTTGGGTTTTGACAATACTGAACAGAGTGTACTCGAAGAACCTTTAGGGTGGCAGCTCACACGTAGCCTTGGTGCATGAGTTTGACACTGGGTGTGTTTCTCTCGCACTCTCCACAGTTTTAGTTTTGGAGACAAGGTCTCTCCCTGAACCTGGACCTGGTGTTGGCTAATTCAGATAGACTAGCTGATCAGCAGACCCCAGAGGTTCGCTGCCTGGGCAGCTCTGGTCTCTCTCTCTCTCTCTCTCTCTCTCTCTCTCTCTCTCTCTCTCTCTCTCTCACACACACACACACACACACCTGGCTTTTCCATGTGTGTTGGGGATTCAAGCTTAGTTCCTCATGCTTACCCAGCAAGAACTTTACTGATTGAGCAGCAGCCAGAAATATTTATTTTGAAAAGTTCATGTAGATGTTGACATTGGCAATCCAGCCGATATGGTAAAAATGCTAATAAGAAAATAGTTTGATAATGTGGGAGTGATATGAATTTATATGCCAAGAGAACTTTTACTCTCAATAAGAATAACAGGTGTATTGATTATATGTTGTTAGTTCAGGCAGAACATGTAGCATTGTGTTTGCTTTCCTTGCTTTGCCGTGTGTGTGGTCTTGCATTCTTGCATTTGGTTAATGGTCGGAAGGTATGTTCACTTTCAGATGTAGCAAATATCCTTTTAGGTTTTTTATTTTATTAAAACGATTATCTTGGGTCTGGAGATGTAGTTGAGTTGGTAGCATGCTTGCTAACAATATACAAAGCATTGTATAGATTGGGGTGGTGAAAGCCCATAATCTCAGCCCTTGGAAAACAGAGGTGGGAGGATCAGACGTTCAGGGTCAGCTTCAGCTATATAGGGAGTCCTAGAGCAGCAATGAGGTGTATGTGACCCTGTCTCAAAATTAAATAAATAAACAAATCCTTTTAAAAGTAGCTTTCAAGAGGTAATTACTATTTTTATGAAAAACTAGAACTTAGTGGTACGTGATATGTGTTTAAGGACAGACATTTCAGAAGGACACATTTGTAGGGCTCACCAAAGGCTACATTTCATATTTAAACAGTTGCTTGAGACATGTTTCCGATGGTATCATATTTCACATTTCCTGGCTATGGAAAAGCGAGAAGGGCCTAGGGGAAGGGTTGTTGGGATGTGGACCTGACTTGCAGCTTTCACTGGCTTCTGCAAACCCAGCCAGACCTTCTCATTTCTCTGGACTTCTGGCTCCTTATCTGTGAAAAGAGCTGGAGCAGTGACTTTCCCATGTGGCTTTAGCTGAAACGGTCTCTTGCTAAATGGCAGGACGTTCCTTAGGAGCTGCTTTGGAGACTGTGACTGTGCGTGTTTGGCAGGGCTCTGAAGTGTGGGTGTTTGATTTCCCCGGGGAGTGAGTCCTAGATGGTTGTATATTACGGTGTAATGGTTAGCATGGCCTTCCCTTGATGGATGTCCTGAGCCCATGGGGTTGTTTGTCTGGAGGGATAGGTGATGCCCCTCCCAAAGAGGAAGGTAAGGTGGATTCAGGCAGTTCATTCATCTTGGGGACCGTGCTGACAGAGTGGTGCTTCATGCTCAGGAGTGAAGAAAGCCTTTCCCACTGAGAATCTGAGTAAATCGGAAGATGCATTTTAGCTTCAAATTGAACTAAATCATCCGGGGTATTGGAAACAATGTCATTTGCTCTGCACTATTTTAGCAGCACAAACGCAACCAATGCCTATTCTTAGATGGTAGCGTATTAATGGTGCCTGGGGGACCAGTCTCCAGTTCTCCTCGCTATACATTGACTATGCCATGAGGAAGTGGGGGATATCTTGGCTCTATTAGTCCAGTGAGTGAATGCATCTTAAAGATATGCTTTGGAAAGTTACTTGTTTCTGGATGAAAGCTGGATTTTTAGTGTTGCCGTTTGCAGAGGTTTTCTTCCAGGACAACCGGCATTCCATGTGTGCAGGTCGGTGCTGATTAAGACATACTATGCTTTGATTTTCCTAGTTATGGTTAGAGATACCACTTGCTTGACAGCTCTGTACAGTGTGCTGTTAACACCAGAACTTCATGCCCCTCCTCTCTCTAGTGCTTTGCACATGTGTAGCTTTGTGTAGAATGAATCCAGCAGACTGAGAGTGCCCATTCAACAGAGTGAAGTTACCAAGCTGTTTCTTTTCAAGAGCCTTTTGTAGGTGCGGGCAAGTTCTGTCTTGGACTCAGTTAAATCACAAATTCATTTGCCCCCTCCTTTTGTGTGCTCATTAGTGTAATTTTGGAGGATGACTTTTTATGCGTCTTTCAGATACAAGTGTGCAAAGATGTTGGATTGTGGAGACTACTGCTTATCAAAGGAGCGAGAATGGTGGGGGATTTAACCTAGCCACATTTCTCTCAGTGAATGGATGGATTTCTGAATAGAAGTTTCTCTAGAAACCACCTCACTTCAAATTTCCCGGTAAGGAAGATAGGTCTGGAATGGCAGGGTTTGTTCTAGGACAGACATTCAGAAAACAAGCAGAGTAAGTAGGGTGGTCGTGTTTGTTCTATTCCTTGGAGCCTTTCTCTCCTGGGCTTCTCTGAGAGAAGTGAACCGAGAGATCTGGAGACATCCAGTATTAATCACCAATGACTCTGTTATGACACTGGTCCTCATGGAGAAACTGTCCCGTGACTCCTATGATGCTGGGCCTCCATACATCTTAGATGCTCATCAGGAAAGTGACACCTGACTCCAACCTAAGCCTCTGTCACCTAACCCACTTCTGGGGAATCACATTTTCCCCCTTCATCCCTCCTTTCCTCCCTCCTTTCCTCCCTCCTTTCCTCCCTCCTTTCCTCCCTCCTTTCCTCCCTCCTTTCCTCCCTTCTTTCTTTCTTCCCTTTCTCTATCCTTCCTCCCTTCCTTCTTTTTTTCTTCCATGTCTGTCTCCCTACCTCCCTTCCCAAATGGATTTTATATTCTTTAAATTTAAATAATAGGAGATCTACCATTTTCCGAGGACAATTAGCTTAATCATACCTAGCTTTACGATTGCTCTTGTTAGAAGATTGTCCTTTTTTTGTTGTTTCTTTCTTCATTTCTTCCTTCTTAAAATTTTTTTGAGCACTTATGGCCTTACAAGTGCTGGGCAAGCCCTCTACCACCGAGCTGTGTCACCAACTCTCTTTTCATTTCTATTTATGTTTCAAATAGTTTATTTTACTTATACATACACACATGTGTATGTGTGTGCTGTGTGTTTCAGGTGTGCATGTGCACATGGGTGTGAGAGGCTAGGAAAGGTTGCTATATCATCTAAAGGTGTGGCTTTTAACAGTGTTTTTAATGGACATAATAATTTTATCATTTGAATGGTAAAAAGAATAATTTTTAAAAAGATCAAGAGAAAATTTAATATATTTATTTTATATTTTTATGGAAAATATATAAATTTCTTACATATTTGAGGGATGGGAGTATCAGACTCCACCAATATCTTTGGAAACTTTTTACCAAGCTTAGATTAACTGTACAGAAACTAATGAATATACTGTATTAATATCAAGCAAGATACAACTTACAATGTTTTCTCGTTTAGATTATAATTTCTTCAGTATTCCTTGTAATGGTACCAATTTCATCACATCTGCTTGACATAAATTGTTCTTAATGCAGTGTGTATTTTTATGCAGTTAAAATCTTAACTTCAACATAAGCATACATTGTCCTCACGTATTCTTCCCTTCATATTCTGGGAAATAAATACTGCCAAGGTAACACACCAGTGCTTTCACACAAGGAAAGCAAAGACAAAAGTAATGATACCCTACAAACTCCGCTCTCGTACAGTCAAATATCTTTGGAGGCAGGAGAAGGTATTCTGTTTCTGGCGCTGCCATGTGAATCCCAGACCCATGTGTGGGTGTTATATTCACCCTCTGTGGTCCCATCCGCTGTTTGATTCAAGGAACATTCCAGGCTGTATGCTTAGCTTCCCTGACCTGAGCCAGGGACTGGAGCTGGAGGACTCCCAGGGATTCCTTTCTCAAACAGTGCAAGACAGACGTAGCTCGTCGGCTGGACAGTGCATGGCTCAGGTGCAGACACGGGGCTTCATTTCAGGAAGGTGAGATCTCTGTGTCTCTGGGGGCTCCACCGTTCTGTGCTGCGATCCTGTGCGGGCAGCCCCGAGAGGTGGAGGATGGGTGGCAGAAGCACGGGGTGGCTTCTGTCTCTCCAAACAGCAAGAATACCGAATAAACATTCATTATTCTCTTGTGATGTTTGCTCATGGCTCAATGGTGTCGCAGCTGGGGCTCCAACTTGGGAATTTTCAAGCCAAAGCAGTGTGCTAGGTGCTCCTGGGTGTTAATGCTTACGTATGGGCAAATAATCTCCAGATCAAATGCATCGCAATAGCAAGCGTGCATTTTTACTGTTTTTTTTTTGTTGTTGTTCATTTGTTGTAACAAAGATTTTTCTCAATCTCTTATAAATAGCCAGTAGATAAAATAAAATTTACTGGACAAGTTTGCGGAAATGCCAAGCAATTAGGTTATGGGATGTATTATTAATGTATTAATAATAATTATTGTTTATGAGATGTATTATTAATGATAAATGTTAAAATAAAGCTCTTATTACCATCAGTCAGGAGGGAGTGGGCATGGAAGGGAGCTGGAGAGAGGAGAGAATGGATAAATGTCTCATATTAAGGTGGAGTGTGAAGAAGTTACTGATGATATTTTGTGTTAGTCTAGGACATGGTGAATTACAGTTGGAGATGCTGTTTCTCAGGGCTGTGACCACCTGAGAAACCAGAGACTGCTTCCCAATCCCAGTGTTGTGAATCCTCAAAGGCAGTGTTTACAGACCTGGGCACAGGCAGCATCAGGAGAAACGTTTGCTTGTATTTCAGCTTTGCTTAAAAATGAGAGTGTCAGGCCCTCTCCCTGAGCCGGTAGTTTCTTTGCTGCATTGCCCAAGGATTCTCTTGAGAGGGGAGTCATCCTTGCACCAACCTACCTGTGTACTGAAAATCTGGCAGGGACGATGGTATTTCTGCTGGTAAGAGCTGTTTGAATAATCTAACCATGAGGCACTTGCTGGCTGGCTTTGAGGAAGTTACTAATGGGGTGGGTGGTCCTGCCAGAACTATATGCTCTGTATACAGTGGTCAAAGAGCAACCTTGAGTGCCGGGCTTCCTCTTCCTCCTCATTTAACACAGCATCTCTGGTCTCTCAGTAGCCAGGCCTTTTTGTTGGCTGTCATTCTGGCATGTTTCCATGTAGGAGTGGTGGGTTCTGGGAATCCAAACTCAGCCCCCACCTACCTTGTTTTGGCAAGCCCTTTCTCCATTGAGCTGTCTCCCCAACTCCCAACTTGTAAATCTAAGACTATGACGATTTTTGTTTGCAGTAAATGGACGCTAATTAGAATTTGACAGCTTGTTTGAAAAAGTTGTCTTTTTTCTGAAGCAGAGCTTGCATGGCGTTCTAAAAGCTTTGAAAATTGTATGATGTATTAATAAATTGTGCTCAGAAACCATGCAGTCCAATTTGAAGACTTTCAGATCTTTCCAATTTTCCTTCTATTACTAGATTTGTTGAGTTTAGCCCTTTCCTATTATGAAGCGACACTGACTCCCGTGGATGGTGAGTGGTGCTTGTAAGAATTAATGTAAAACTTGGAATTCTAGGTTGGCCAATTATTTTACTATCTTGCTTCATTTTCTTCAAATTTGATTGAATGTCTTGTAAATTAATACACAAAATAAACTTTCTTAGAAAAGTCTTGAATTGATAACTTCTCATAATGGCTAGTTTTAGATTATAACAGCTTTTCACCTCATCACTGGACAGGGTAATGCCTTTTTCCATTTCAAGTAAATGCTGAGGAAACAGGTTTTATTCTGTCAGATTCTCCGGTGGCTTTGTTTGACTTTAAATATAGATTTCAGAAGTGTTAACTACGAAGCGAGTAACGGAAACCAGCATTATTTGTCGTTAATTGGAACTTACTGTTCTGTGACTTGTTATTAATAAGTCTGCTAATCCCTGTTTCAAAGCAGATGTGATCTAGAAATTGCTTGCACTCGTGGGACTGGTGTTCATATCCAGTGTAGTCATGTGGGATGCAGGCTGAAGAGAAAGATGGCTCTGATTTGGGGTCTGAAAGAGGTGCAGGGTTGACTAGACCACTGAAGTCTGGAAAACGTTTTCATTTGTTTTTCTCCTTGAATCTGTATTTATTTCTTGGGCCAAGGAAGACTATGGACAAAGTATCTCAGCCGGAAGAGTCAGGTCTTTGGTGATGTCTTCTGTTGCCGGCGAGTGTCTGTGACGCTGTACAGTAGGAATTGCCTCAAGTTCCCCTGCAAGTGCAGCTTCTAGGGTTCTGAATGCCAATGAGGTTGGTTGGCCCTGGGCTGAGCAGGTGACAGCTGTGAGAGCCGCTGCTCATTTGCTTCCCCCCTCCTTCAGAGAGCAGTGGCCCTTTCTCTTCGAAGGTTAGATCTTGTTTCTTTTCCCCCTTGTCTTTACTTCTTCCTTTCACTTCTTTTTCTGTCTCTTTTTCTTACTGGACCATCATATTTGTTTCCTGTGAGCCTGTGAGCACCAAATCTTAGTGATTCCTTTTTCCATAGTCCTTCTGGCTATTAGACTTGGTATTTATCTATCCCACCCCATTATTTTTTTTTAAGCTGAGCATTTCTGGGATGTACTAGTGATTATTAATTTTGTTCCTTTTGGGACCTATAAAAGTGTGGACCTAGTGTTCTGTTTTAACTGCCCCAAACATTTGACTGACCTGTTGAATAATTGTTTTTATTAAAGCCTCCTTTCTGTTCACATCCTCAGAGAGCCCTTGTGGAAACGTACTGTAAGGCAAGCAGCTGAGCCACCAATATTTCAGTCGTTAGAGATTCCAAGGAGACCTCTAACTGGAGAAGTCTTCCACGTTCGTGAATGCCACCAAGTTTCTTAGATCTTTTGTAAAGTGGGGATAGTTTCAACTAGAAACATTTTGCAGTGTAAATGTCAGCTGTTTTTGCTGGGACATTGTTAGGGCAGTTCTTTGTAAGTATCATTGGACGTCAAGACTTCACATTTTACTTTTGAACATTTTGAAATAGTGTGAGATACAACATGCTAGATTTTTTATCCCTATGAAACTTTTCTAGATGTTATCAGGAGAAGCTAATTAACTTTGATATGGTTCTGTTAACTATTTAAGAGCTGTCATTCGACGTTCATCCCTCATTATGCCAATGTCTCCCTTACTGGATGAGTTGCAAACAAGAAGCAACATTGCAGTCATTTGTCACGTGTGTGTATTTCTTCTTGAAGGTGTCTGCTCTCTCCTTTGTCACGTTCTTGGCATCGATGAAGAATGCAGGCGGCTATTGTGGAGAACGTCTGTCGCATTGGTTTTCTCATGCCTAAGATCAGGTTGTGTTTTTTGGACCAGAGGACCACAGAGCTCTGCCCATCTTAGCACAAGGAAAGGGAAGTGCGCTCGGTTAGTGCTTGTCTGCTGGTGGGAAGTTCAGTTCCTCATTGAGGTTGGCCAGGCTCTCTCAGTCTGGAGTTGCTCATTTCCCTTTTGTACTAAGCAAGCATCATGTAACAAGGCACTCTGAGACTGAACAAAGAAGCAGTTTTTGTTTTTAATTTCCCAAAATATTTTTTAAGTAAATGAAGAGAATCATTAGTGACTAGTGAATATCACTATGGAGTAGAAGAGATCATATTCCCTCCAAAAACAATAATAAAAATAATAGATGTCTTTCTGTCAATGTATTTGCAAACTGAAGAGAACTCAGCTTGGAAGTTCTTAATTAAACCATTATAGCAATTGGATTTGGTTTTTAATCCCAACACAATCAGCTTTTATAAAATCATACTTGCACCCATAAATTTTAGTGCTCATGCATCATATTTGCCTGTATCACCTGTTATTACCTGGTTGCCAATGGTCACATGGTTCATTGTTCTTCCTACATCTGGTGGATGTTCTTCCTTAAACTGGACTCTTCCACCATCTGCCACTTGCTTACACAATCTACTGCAATTACACTTGGTGTACATCTTATTGCTCAGGTTGTCTACATTTGATGACTTATGGCCTCTTGAATTTGTCTCCTGTGTCCTTTTCTTATATCTCCATAATTTCTAGGATACTTCTTACTTTCTAATGCTATAGAATATTCCGGGTTCTTCTTACACTTCTTTTTAACTCAGTCCTGGATCAATTTTTTTCTAAAGCAACTAAATTTCTTTTATTTAATTTTGGTATTTAGAAACCAAGCTCTGGAGCTAGCAACATGGTCCAGTGGATACAGAAGCTTGCTGTCACGCTGTCAAACGTGACCTAAGTTTGATTCCCAGGACCTACATGGTGAAAGGAGAGAACTAACTTCCAAATATCTTTACGTGCAAGCACATCCACAGACACATGTGTGTGTTTATGCAATGCACACATGCACACATGCTAAATGTAAATTTAAGAACACAAAATATGGGTTTTATATGTGACTATTCATAAAATAACATATTTCATTTCTTCCTACAATGTATTTACTTATTTTCTTAAATGTTTGTCAGAAATAAAATCTCAATTACTAATCCAAATGACTAAATAGTGTATAAGATTTATACTTACACCCAGAGCCAAAGTATTTTATATGTTTTTGTTCCTTAGACTATTAAACCAAGTTCTTCAATTGTAAGGTTACTATTCTCATGAAAAGCTTTGGCCAATGAATAACATGGTGGTGTCATCTTGACCTGTGTATTTGCGTACCTGAACAAGTCACTTACAAGCCAAAACTTCTTGTCAACAGACCAATTTTGGTAACTTATTTGTTAAAATATGAAAACAAAGCCCTATGTTTGTCTTGTGTTTTCAGGCTCTTGTAGAATCTGGGCAAGAATGCTGCCTACTTAGAAAGTGTAAAACCTCACAGAAACTGTACAGGACTCTGCGTGAAAAGCTCAGCTGATTATTTATAAAGATTATTTTAATAATTTGCTTAAAATACTATAGATAATAGTGAGCTGATACTTTCTCAAACCTCCATGTATCGCTCACTCTTACTGGCTTGGGTTAGACTCCAACTTTTCCTACATTGTGTTCCCAATTGTTTCCTTTCAAGTCAACAGTGAGAACTAATCAGTCTCGGGTTGTAGGGTGGGCGTTGTGTACTGACTGCTTCGTTTGCTCACTCTGTATTTATACTGTGGCTAAAAATATGATATTTGAACCAATCTTATCTCAAGAGACAAGGGGAAGCCTTTTCTGTCACTGTATCTGCTGTCATTACAGGGATGTTCCACAGGCATTTGATAAAGGAGCTAAACAGACAAGTTCCAAATAAACAGTACTTGACCAGGGCCCTGGGTCATTTGTTGATTCACAAGCCTGAATGGTAGAGGACCACTGAGGTACCATTAAAACCTGACAGTCAATCTCCTTACCCTAAGCTTCAAAACCAGGCAATTTGATAGGAATAGGGATCATAAATTTCACTCTTTTGTGGTACTCAAAGAAATTTTGTTTCATTTTCTTTGAGAATGTGGCATTTTTACATTTTCTCTCAGTTGAACTTCATTCAACACTTAGTAAGTTCTTTGTCTTTGGGAAATTGTGTGTTAAATTTCTCCAGCGCACAGTAGGCTCTCAGTGGACAGCTCACATTGTGTGTTAAATTCCTCCAGCGCACACTAGGCTCTCGGTGGACAGCTCACATTGTGTGTCAGATTCCTCCAGCGCACAGTAGGCTCTCGGTGGACGGCTCACATTGTGTGTCAGATTCCTCCAGCGCACAGTAGG
>JABTXL010012493.1:11101255-11116176 GCA_025134845.1 Neodon shergylaensis
GTGTGTGTGCCTTGTCTGTGTGCGTGTGTGCCTGTTCATGTGTGAGCTAGTTGGTGCGATGCACATGTGTGTACGTGAGTGTGGCAGCCAGAGGGCAAACTGTGGTGTCAGCCAGACTCCAGCTACCTTTTTCTCTGAAGTAGTGTCTCTTATTGGCATCACCAAGTAGGCTAGGCTGCTGTCCAAGCCCCAGAGATCTTCCAGTCCCCACTTCCAAAATGCTGGCATTATAAGGGTGTACCACAACTCCCAGCTTTTTGCTTGAGGTTCTTGTGTTTGCAAGATGAGCACTTTGCTCAGTAACCTCCTCCAACTCTCTGTCACTTTTGAGTGTGTCCCTTTTTTCTTCTAGTTCTTCCCTTTGATAGACAGTTAGTATCTAGAAAATGCTGGCTCCCTTGCGATTGTGTATCGTGTAGACTAGTGGCATTTGGCAGTCCTATGGCTAGCCTGCTTTGTCTAGGTGAGTTTCTAAAATTCATAGATTCAGGTGGAAACAGTTTCCAGCTACCCACAACACAGACATCCTTTTGAACATGGAAATTGCTTCAGGGTGCTCATTGTCGGACTTAATCATTTAAAGGGGTAAAGTTGTTTTATTTTATAAAATACTTAAAAATAATTATAAAATGAATTACCATAACAGGCAGAATAAGGGAATTTTTACTTTAAAACATCTATATAAAATGAGTTCTCCTATAGCTAGAATGTAATACCATTGGAAAACTCCATTTTGCGTGTAACCAAATGTTTCTTTAATAATCCAGGGAAGATAACTGGTGTAGGGTGGACAGGAAGCAACCTATTCTGGGGTCTTAGAGTTAGATGCTGTTTGGGCTTCCCAGAGCTACTGTAAGGAAGGGTTACACAAAACAGGGCTTTGAAGATCTGGAAATTGACTGCCTCATTCTGGAGTTTAAAACCATGAGCATGGCGGGGGGGTGCCCTCTCTGTGAAGTCTGCAGGGGCATCCTTGCTCACCCCCTCCCCCGTGCTTCTGCTGGCTGGTTAGCCGTGTTTGAGATTCTTGGACCTGGAGTCACATAGCTCCAGTCTCTGCCTCTGTCTTTACGTTGAATTCTTCCTGCCCCATCCTCTCTCTTCTCACGACTGCTTCGTAAGGTCATGGGTCATATCGGCATATCGGATAGGAAAGTGTTCTATCTCACTGTGGCTTCACCATAACTAATTATATAAGCAACAACCGTTTCCAAAGAAGTTGACATCCTGAGGTTGCAGGGCTTATGGCTTCAGTGTTTTTTTTTTATCAGGGAATGCATTTATCCCAAACAGGTAGTCTGTGTTTGATTCTCATTTTCTCCACCGTGTAGTGATATGACCGACGGGAAATGACCTAAACTCACTGCGGCCTCAGCTGTACCACAGTGATAACTGTGATTTTTGTCTCCTGCACTGTGAAAATTAAATGAGATGCTGTGTAGCAGAACTCCCAGCACATAGTCAGTTCATGTATATATCAGCTGTTGTTTGGTGACTGTTCAGGTTGTTATTCTTATTCCTGTTGTAGTTGTTGCAGGAACCTAAGCTCAGTGTTTGGCTCATTACAGGTGCTCAGTATATTTCTAATTTCAATTACTGGGGGTTCTTGTACTGTTTGTGGGTGGGTACTGACAGTTCTCCACCGAGTTGGAATGTAGTTACTCTGTTTTACTAATGGGTTAACAGCTGAATAGTAAGGAATATTTAATGTATCAAACTTTCATAACTTGTTGGTAATTCCAGTAAAAACTCATTGGTTGGTTAGATTGGATTTTGGTGCAATCCTTACTTCAGCCTGTAGTGGGCTCCCGTTCTGTAGTGAGGTCCGCGCACGCGCACGGGTGTGTGTGTGTGTGTGTGTGTGTGTGTGTGTGTTTTAGTTACACCTCCATTCTCTGTCATCCCTCAGACACCAGAAAAATCCCTCTTTCAATTTATATAGGCAAATGTTCTTCTTTTTTTAAAATATTTTTTATCCTTCTCATATATATTGCATCCTGACCACATTTCCTTCCCCCAAGTCTCTCTCCCACCTTCTCTCTCACCCAGATCCAACCCCCACTCCATCTTCCCTCAGAAAAGAGAAGTTTCCTAGGTCCAAACATAGCATAATATGTTACAATAATACCAGGCACATACTATAATATCATGGCTGGACGAGGTGACACAGTAGGAGGAAAAGGGTCCTGCAAGCAGGCAAAAGAGTCAGAGACAGCCCCTGCTCCCACTGTTAGGAGTTCCACAAGAAAATCAAGATACTCAGCCCTAGCATGCATGCAGAGGATCTAGGTCAGATTCCTCCAGGCTCCCTTTGATCTCTGTGAACCCACATGAGTCACGGTCAGTTGATTCCGTAGACTGTGTTCTCATGATGTCCCTGTCCCCTCTGGTTCCTCTGGAACTTCCTCCCCATCCTCTTCAGAACTTCACCTAATATTTGGCTGTGGGACTCCCACATCTTCTGTCGGTTGATGGGTGAAGTCTCTCTGGTCTCTTTTATGGCTCTGTCCTACTCTGCAGGCAGGAGAAGCTGTAGGTTGAAGGTTTTGTGGCTGGGCTGGCTGGTGTGGCTAGGCTGGTGTCTCAATCCCAATAGCCAGGCTTTGCCTAGTTACAGAAGGTGGCCAGTTCAGGCTCTGTGCCCTTCATTACTGGGAGTCTTTTCTAGGGTTACTCTCATAGATTCCATTGCGCTAGGTTTCCACCTTGCCTCCCAAGTGCCCCCAATTCCCATCATTTCTCCCAGTATCCCGCTTGATCCCTCCTGTTTCCAACCCATACATCCCAGTTCACCCTCAGAATCTATTCTATTACCCCTTGCCTTTGGATTTTAAAAAATAAACTAAACTTTATCTGTAGGTGCTTGCACATGCGCGCACATGCACGCACGCGCGTGCGCACATGCACACACACACACACACACACACACACACACTCTTTCTGTGAGAGAACCACAAAAGGTGAGATAGTGTACACAGACACTTCTGTTCCTCTTCCTTTCCATTCAACAGTGTGCCCTGATTGCACCCACCCGATATTATCAAAACACTTTCTTGTTCTCTTGTAGCCTCAAATGATTGTGTGTCAGACAGAGTGTAGTTTGCCATTCTCCAATGGATGAGCATTTAGCTTGTGTCTGTAGATTGTTACTACAACAGCACTCGGGAGACAGAGGGTGAGTTTGGGGCCAGCCTGATCTACAAGAGCTAGTTCCAGGACAGGCTCCAAAGCTACAGAGAAACCCTGTCTCATAAAGCAAAAACCAAAAAAAAAAAAAAAAATCAAGGAATAACAATGAATATATGTTATCACATACCTTTAGAGACAAACTTTCAAAGTAAAATTCAAGAAATTATATTGCTTTGTCAAATAGCCACATTGTTTTTCAGTAAAGGCAGATTCATACACACGGGCTCTGTAATACGGCATGCCACCTCCATGATGAAAGCATTTTTCCAACCCTGCCCACAGAGAATGCTGTGAAACATAAGCATTTTTTTTCTGTCTAATCTGTGTTCTTATAGTTTTGATTTCTCTTATTTTAAGAATTCCTGTTTTTATTTATATTTAAGGGCTAGGAGTTTGTATATCTTTTATAAACACCATATTTTGTCAATTATTTCGGTTGGACTTTTGATTCTTGGATAGGTAAGTGTCTATGTATCACACAAGAATATTTAGTCCCATGTTTTCAGGAATTATTGAAAATATTTTCTCTCTCATTATGTTATTACTTTGTTTTTATTTAGCATGTAGAAGTCTTTCCCCACTCCTTAAGTTTGTGGTATTGAATTTATTACACTTATATTAGATCTGGACTATATAAATCATGATTGGAAAAAGTCTTGGTGTCTGTGTTTGCTTTCAAAGTTTTAGAATTTCATTTAGAATATTAACTATCCTGATTGCTTTATTGGAGTTTGTTCTGGTGTATGGTATAAAGTATGGATCTACATTGGAGTTTCCCAAATGGTTGTTCTGCCTCTTAACTTAAATTTTGTGATCTATGACAGCATTTTTGTTTGTAACAGGTTTGCCCAGCTTTCGCTCTTTTGCAATTTTCCTTTCTCGTTAAGTGTTGGTCTATCTGCCTATTCCTGCATTCCCAGATCACCGTCTTAAAACACATCAGTTTCATGTCTTGAGGCCGAGCTGGGAGGGTTAGGTCATTCACCGCCACACTACTGCACCTGGCCCCAGGAAACATTTTCTCCATCTCCCCTTGCTTGCAGGCATCCGGGGTTTCTTCCCCAATCTCCACAACACATACGTTACCCACTCTGCCCATGCAGATATCTGCAGATTTGCGGATTGGTTTATCATCTGGAGCATTTTCATACTGAACAGCCAATTTATTTATTTTGACTAAATAAATAACAGATGTGACTGTTTAAAATGCCTAAACCTCTTTTGGTCTTCTCATTCACTGGTAATTTCTATGTCTATGACTTTCTTTCTGTGTCAGGTTTATTTAGTGTTTTCAGCAATTTACAAGAACTTGAACATAAAATCCCTTTATCAATCCCATTTTTGTCATGTTTTTCCAGTTTACCAAATTGTTCTCTCTCTCTCTCTCTCTCTCTCTCTCTCTCTCTCTCTCTCTCTCTCTCTCTGTGTGTGTGTGTGTTTGTTTTTTCTAGACAAATTTTCTCTATGTAGCCTTGACCATGCTGGAACATTTTGAAGAGCAGGTTGGCCTTAAACTCAGAGAGATCCTCCTGCTTCTGCCTCCCAAATTCTGGGATTAAAGGTATGTGCCATCACCACCAGGCTGTGCCACCACTGCCTGGCTGCAACTTTTAGGTAGAAAAACTATGACTATATATTTTTTATTAACTTTTTAGTTCTTTGTAAAATAATTTAGTATTTACAGGCTTCATATGTGTTCACAAGTGATGAATACACTTTGTTCAAGACACAGGAATATTCCCATTTACCTGATGAGTTTCTCCCCTCATGGCTTTGAAAGCGGAGGAATGACACAGATAGGTACAATGGCAGCTTGAGGAAATGCAAGTTCATAAGGGACAAGTCTTTCTGAAAACATCACACAGAAATCTCAAAAGTAGGCCATCTAAGGCTGTAGAAAGTACAACCAACTCCCTTTCATGCCTAAAACTCCCTAATGTCCCTAAGCAGCGACTACAGCTTTATCATGAAAATATTAAATGATATTCAGAAAATCATGAAGAAAAAGCACATAAAAACATATTTTTAGAGGTGTTTCTAACTCAGATAATTACATATGAAAAGGAATAATTGGAGCACAAAGATAAAATCCTTCACTAACTGGAAAAATTGACCGTGAAGAGTGGCTTGTTCCCTGGGGTTTCCCAGCAATGTGACACTTCATGAAAATTATTTGTTACCTGTTTTATATGGCTTTCCAGATGATAAAGTCTTTGGGAACAGTACCCATGATTTATTTCCCAATTCCTTCATTGCCTTGTATTAAAAGCACTGAATGCTCACTGGGAGCCATTATTCTCCATATTTGCTTTTAATTCATAATCTGATCTTCTAAGAGAGGAAACAGAGGACCAGAGGGAAAGAAGGTGTTAGTGGGGCTGATTTTGACCCTGGGATAGTCTGGCAGGTCTGTATAGCTAACTGCCTGTCATAGTGACTTTCATGGTGTCATATCTTGACAGAGTTCCCTGTCAGGTAAATGGGCAAACAAATGACCCTATATTTCTTCTTATGAATGGCAGCCTGGGGAGCAGGCAATATGGTTTATTATTTTGTAGGAGGGATGGGTTTTATTGCACATAAGATTTCAGTGAAATTGTGGAATTCATTACCTTAGCAATTTGCTCAGATCTACTCTGTTCAGTAACTCTTAGAAAGCAGCAGCTTGCTTCTTCTGGGGTCATGATGTGTTTGTTACTAGGGGGAATATAGTCTGTATAGTGGATTGCTGTGGACTGATTCTCTTGTCAGTGTTACATGGTCCTTCGCCCCTCCCTCCAAGGGATTGTTGCTGGGCCTGTGTATCTCTCGGTGTTGACAAATTTGAAAGGGATATGAAGGAGAAAACACTTTATCTGTTCTCCAAATGTCCCCGCCTGTGGCTTGGTTGTCCTTTTCTACCACACGACTCTGCACATTCCTTCTTATAAGAATGTTCGTGTAGGAGAACAGCTTCTGCAAGTCGCTTTGTCCTCACTTACTGGGCTGTGGTATTGCTCTTCTCCCAGCTTTGGCAGTGGCTCTGGTGAGCATCCAAAAGCAAACCTACCTGATGGAGCAAAGCTCTTCACATCCTTTGCCTTTCTGCTTGATAAATGGCCGCTTTGCAAACATCTTTGGCCCCTTTCTCACCATCAGCCAGCTACAGAAAACAAATAGTGTGTGTGAAAAAGGTGGTTTCCCATATTTGGTATAAGCAAACATACAGGGTTTATGTATTTTTTTTTTGTGCAAAAAGTCCTAGCGGTCAGGAAGTTGTTCTTAGTGGCCCATGATCGAGTGCTCAAAAAGGAGAAACTGAGTGACTAGAGCCCCTGGTGGCCTCCTTCTTGGGGTACAACACCATTCTCTCAGAGAGTATTGCAAGTGTCCAAGTCAAATCTCTTTTGACTTCATTTAATCCTGTTGAAAACCTTGGATCTGCTGCACGGCCCTCTGAATCTCTCAGGAGGCACACATGTCATATGCAATGATACTTTACAAATATGGCAGGAGTGGGGGAGAGGACATGGCCCAGCTTCCTCTCCACAGTTGGCATTCTGATGTATACTGCAGTAAATCCTTGTCTTTTCTTTTACCCGTGGTGCATTGAACCTTCATTCAGCTGCCAATTCAAAGGGTATTCATTCATTCAAACAGGTACAATGATTGGTGAAGGGAATTTTGAGGATTAAAAAAAAAGGAAACTAGAATCCACTGGGCTTTGATAAATGAATTTTCATGAAAAGAAAATGTCCTAAGAGAAGAACTTAGAGTGTGCAGTGTGCTTTGTATAGACAGGGGTGACTCTAACATATTATGTATTAGAAGAGCAAGAGAGCGAATGTAGGGTGACGGTCAGGCTCATGCTGAGTAAGAGCAACCTTTAAATTTATGGTTTACACACTCATAGGGAAGCAGCTTGACTTTGGGAACAAACAGGATCACACCTTCATGTTAGGAAGGTAACTCACTGTAACGTCCAGACTGGGTTGGGAAAATGAGTCTCATTAGACGGTCAATTTATAACTTCCTCACTTAAATGGTTCTTCTCCCAGGTACTCACAGTAGCCCCAGAACACCTACTCTCCAGACGACTTGCTGCTACACATGTAAGCAACAATAACATTATTTCACATGCTGGTGCTCCGACCGGCAAGCCCTCTCCAGCATTGTTTAAAAGTGCTGAAAATTGCCGAGTGGCTTGAGAGAGACATAACGTGAGTGGAGGTGGGCCAACTGCCAAATGGTCCTAGGAACAACTTGAAATGGCAACATATAGGTGTAAGCGTTCGCTTACTATATACACATCATATCTTTATATCACACAGTTCTTCCCTGCCCTTCATTACCTACCTCCATTCAGGCATCTGTGCGTTCATTTACCACCACCCTCTAAGTATATTGCTACTTTGCTCCCAATGCACCATCGCCTGTCATCCACCTGGAAACCTCGCAGCCACACATTGTCACTGTCATCGTATGTAATCCCCAGACCGTATGCTCTTCTTTGTCACGATTTCAACCGTCACTCCTTTTCCCCTTGGGCTCAGTGCCTACTGCTGGTTCTCACGTAGCAATTCAGTAAGTTACAGCCACCCTCAGCGTTCCTCTGAAGCAGTTGCCACCTGTCTACAATTCTATTAGTGCACATACATCGGCCCAGAGTAAGGAAGCCAATATATCTATCACTTGCTATTGACAAGCAGGAGCACTAAGCCGGGCTAATGATGAGCTCTTGTTTTAGAAAGAAATGACTTTTATTGGAATGTCGATGGCAAAGCTAAATCTTCTAAATTGTTAAAATCTGCCTTTACATCATTGAGTGTTTGAGGCCTGTCATGTAGAAATTTTGGGGACGTTTAAAGAAAACAGGAAACAGTGCATGTCTACATGTAAGGCAGTATCAGTTTTCAAGGAGACTTTTGATGCATTTTAGATGATTGTAGTGGTTTGAATGAGAATGGTCCCCATAGACTCATATGTTTGATTTCTTAGTCCCTAGTTCGTGGAAGTGTTTAGGAGGTGTGTGGTCTTTTTGGAGGAAATGTGTAGGGCTTTGAGCTTTCAAACACCTATGCCAGGCCCAGTCTCTTTCTGTCTCTGTGTCTCTCTCCTCTCTCACTCTCTCTCTCTGTTGCTGGAGGCTGCTCATACTTTCCCCACTGCTCAGACCTAAAATAACAACCCAGAAACTATTTTAATTGCAATACTGTTTGGCCAATAGCTTAAGCATATTTCTAACTCTTACATCTTAAATTAACCCATTTCTATTATTTTGTATTTTACCACGAGGCTCGTGGTTTACCAGCAAGGTTCTGGTGCGTCTGTCTTCTGGGGCAGCTACATGGGTTCCCCTTGACCCTGCCTTCTTTCTCCCTGCATTCGGTTTACTTTTCCTACCTAACTCTGTTCTGCTAAGCCACTGGCTGAAACAGTTTTATTCATTAACCAATAAAAGCAACACATATACAGAAGGAAATCCACACCATCTCTCCTTCTGATGCCTGTGGATCTGGATGTAAATCTCTCAGCTCCTGCTCAGCACCATGCTGTCTGCTTCCTGCCATGATGATCACAATGGCCTAACCCTCTGAAACTGTAAGCAAGCCCCCAATAAAATGCTTAATTTTATAAGGGCTGCCTTAGTCATGATGTCTCTTCACAGCAGTAGAACACTAGCTGAGACAGCAGGTAAGCTTTGTATGAGGCCTCTTGAAAATATTCAGTTACTACTTCATAGTATCAGTTGAAAACCACCAGAGTTTAGAGCCTTTGTTTTTCCGCCACCGAAGGATAGCCTAAACCTAAGAAAGACGATAAAGGAGCTTAGGTTAATTTTGACTCCTATAAAACCTTGGTGCAGATGCATTATATTTTAGACACGCACATTTAAAGTGCCCAAAGCCCCAAACTTGAGTTTTATTACTTTGTTTGTGGTTTTGATTTTTAACTGCAGCAACAATCTCAGCTGATTAAGCCTCACAATAGTGATAATTGCTGATAGCTTTCCCGAGCCTCCTTATTCCCCAGGGAAAGGTGAATGTGCTATCTACCCATTCCTGCAACTCCACAATGCAGGACAATCAGACACTATAGGGAGTCAAGTTAAAGCAAGAACCCATTTTTTTTTTCTGTGAGCATCCACTTATAAAAAGTAAGCAACATCCCATGATGTAAGGGCACCTCCAGCCAATGAAAGGCAGCCAAACCCTCCCCCTGGCTGGAGGGGCATTTACCTAGTTTTTGCTGTCTCATCCTTACTCAAACTCAAGCCAGGCTTTTCTCTGTCCTACACCCGAAGTATAGGCCTTGAACTCGAGCCAGGCTTTTTTCTGTCCTACAGACCTTGGGGTACAAGCCCTGAGATAATTTTGGCCCAACAAATTTTTAGGATGTATGCTCCTCATATCAGTTGGGAGCAGTGGTGTTGGCAGCAGTTTTGCTTGTATGACCTCAGAATTCCTGTTAACATGTTCTGCTACGTTATCCCAGGTTATTCTCATGATATTTACCAGCTGACTTATGCATGATTCTTCCCACTTTAAACCTGAGGAGAGGTGTATACAAGATCTACAGCCTTTCCTTGTATCATCCTTTCTTCTTCCTGCTTATCCAAGTAACTGTCTGCTTTAATATGCTTTCTGACTCAGACGGGTATGTAAATAGCCCGCTGGTCCCATGACCACATGCCTGATGGCGGCTGCCAGTCTTTGACACGGTAGAATGGCATCTAACACATTCAAATAATGTCAGCTATTTACTACCGGGGACAAAGCCTAGGCAGAAATGGCAACCACATTCTTTTCAAAGATAGCAAAGAAGGCTTCTTCTACAGCACCTTCCCCAAGTCGTCCACTTTCAAGGGAACACTGAAAGAAAAACAATATACTAGTTAACTTGAATTTCCTTTGAAAATTCAAATACACACGTGACAGCGGGCTGTGTGTGACCCTGAGATGCCCCAGCAGGAAAAGCAGCTTATTGTTGTAGGTTATATGCACACATCCTTTGAACACCTCCTCGTGTGCATCCATTCTTCAATCTGAGGGCAGTCTAGCTTAGATATTATGTGACCAAAGGACAGCTGTCTTGCAAGAAGGAAACACATGTGCTTGTTAGGCCTGCAATTGCTTGTTATTTACACCCTAAGAGGCTCATTACCATAAGCTGGGCTTTTATTAATAATGCTAAAATTTATATCTTCTCTCCCATTCCTTTCTCATAATGTGAGTATGGTCAGGCTACCTGGATGAGATCTTATTGCCCTGTAGCTGTCACATGAGGACACTGATAGAAGCCAGACATCCGCTCCTAACACTGGCTGTGTAACATGTTGGGTGCTGGTTTTTAGAACACTGCAGGAGTCACTAAGCTCAGATCCAGTGTGTGCTGTTTCTTTCTTGGGGTTCAGTGAAGTGGGAACTAAAAATAAAACCCTGTTTCCAAAGGTCCTTGGCTTGGACCCTACTCCATAAGGGTTTTCAGATATGGAACTTATGTGAATGAGGACTGTGGAAAAGCGCTATTGGCACAACTGACCTTTGAAATAGGACGTTTTCATACCGAGCTGAAAAGCATTACTTTCTATGTCATCTCGAGAGACTCCTCTTTACCTTTCAGGATTCTTAAGTGGCTTTAAAAACCAAAGTGCAAAACAACTCAGGGATACTGTTTCCCTCTGAGGTTAAATGGTGAGATTAAATTTAATTAATAAAATTTGACACTTAACCAAAAATAATTGCCAACTTAAAGGCATAAAATTGAAAATCTTATTTTGGGGATTGTTATTATGTTTAAAGGAACACATTAAACTTCTGAGTGTAATTCTCAACTTTATGGAAAATACTTAGCTGCAGATACTTAGCTTAAAAATGAATAAATGCCTTATAGATGATTTCACAGAATGAAAGCTTACTTTCTGCCCTGTGGAGAAAAGTTACACTGTGAGAAAATGAAGAGAAAATAGGTGAATAGTTGACTCCAGTGACTTTATTATAACAGTTAAAATTTGATTAAAAAAAAAAAAGGACGTTGACTCCAGAACTGCCACTCGTGACCCCATGACACAGCAGTTGATCATTCCGTGGGTCCGTTGTTCCTACAGAGGAGGTGCTGGCCATCTCAGCTCTATGCCTTTGCTTTGCATGTGTATCTCCAGCCAGTGTCCAGAGGCTCATGTGCAGATGACCTAATTCTCTACAGTGCTGTATTTGCTTCACCTTTGTCAAAGTTACCTGGGATCTCTGCTCCTGAATTTGGCCATACCCTGCCAAACCGGACAGCTAACTCAGAATTCTAGGATGGGGTACATACTTATTGAATTCCCTGGGTACTCTTAGGCACTCAATAATTGATAACTATGGTTTTGGCCTAGCAGTCCGCCCCCCCCCCCGTGTGTGTGTGTGTGTGTATGTGTGTGTGTGTGTGTGTGTGTGAGAGAGAGAGAGAGAGAGAGAGCTCTGTCAGTGAGTGATAACCTCACCTTTCCACAGCTCAGACAAGTCTTGAACTTGAGATACTCCTTCTGTGTCTTGAATAGCTGTGATTGTTTGCCTGCACTACCAAGCCTGGCTACCAATATTGTTTATATTGCTAATATTGGTGTACAGCCAGTAAATTCTGAATATATTCTATCTAAAGGTTTTGCTATAGAACTGTGAGGCTGGTAGTAATAATAATACTATCTACTAAATATATAAACATAGGATAATGATCTGTGGCCATGTACTTCTCACAGCAGCTCTGCTGAGTGGGTGGTGCTCCTGTTTTATAGTTGGGAAACATGTGGGAGGGGAAAAACAACCTGGAGGAAGGCACATATAGAATGAGGATGCAGTTTGGTTTCAAATACAGATGATATTAGGTGACAGACTAAAATCCAGTGTTGCAGTGTGTGTGTGTGTGAGAGAGAGAGAGAGAGAGAGAGAGAGAGAGAGGTGCATGTGCACACACACACCATGGTTCCATGTGTGGAGGTCAAAGGACAACTTGCAGGACCCAGTTCTCTCCTGTCACGAGGGACTGAAGGGTGGAACACAAGTGGTCAGGCATGGTAGCAAGCACTTTTACACACTGAGCCGTCTCCCTGGCCCTCCAGAGGCATTTTTGTTAGTAGTCTCATATACCCATGTATTTGGAAGACAACGTTTTTATTTTTGCTGTGTTCATGTTTTTAGCTTAGTGAATGATGTCACCATAGGCAGTCTTTGGAGATAGATTTCCAGGGAAATATAGGGTTAATAGGTCTGCCTCAGAACAGACCTGTTGTCAGTTCTAGAACTGAGGGCTCCCAGGACACATTGTAGGTGTAGCAGCCACAGGACGGTCTACAGTATATACCACACCCCGTGTTCTGGAGGGCTGTAGTGGATGTTCCCGGGATTCACCTTTCTTAGAAGGTGACCCTTGAATTTGTCTCATCTATTATGTTAGGCAGACTCATGCTTCCAAGAAGTTTATACGCTCCAGGCCTGTTCTCAGAGGAGTGTGCTTTCAATTCTTTTGTCAAATTTACTCCTTTGACACAGAGATTATGGGCTTAATGAAGTCTGCTTGTTCACACACCTGTGTTGATGAACTCTAACTCCATTGGACAGAGCATAAAATACATTTTGAAGATTTTTTTTCCACACCTCAACAGAACTTTTTTTCAGTCAGATTATGAAGTAAAACGTAGGCCTGGGGAAGCCGTAGCTATTTCAAGCATTGTGCATTAACCATGGAGCCTGTCTGGAAGCCACTGTAGCAGATGGGAGGGCTTCTGAGGAGAAGGGCGGTCGTGGGCTCTATTCTCCTGTTTACATGGAGGCCCATAGGTGCCGCTAATTGTTGGATCACTTCTACATCTTTCTTGGGATCAGATTCTGCTGGAGTTAGCTTTGGCCATTCACTGAAATCCTGAAAGCAAACTCCACTTCATTGTTGAATGCTTTAGTTTCAGAATTGCTTTATTGGAATTCTGAAAATAAGAAAAAAATATCATTTTGTTTCTTATATCTCATCAATAAAGATGAATATATTCAGGTGTATTCTGCTTGATAAGACACTCTCAAAGCAATTCTATTATGGTATTAGCATCATCATTTAAGACAGTCACTTCTGGTCTGTGCAAGTCCTGAATGTGTTTCCTTTTTAGGAGGTTAGTTTTTTGTTTTGTCTTTTTTTTTTTTTTGTCATCGGTTTTAATTAAAGTTTAACAAATGGCATTGCTTATGCTGAGCCAGCAATGTTTTACTCACATTTCTCTCTGGGATGTGAGAAAGATTCGGGGTGTCAACAGATGTCATGAGGTCAAAGAAAAGTAAGGTAAGTACCAGGTGGAGCTATGGGGTGAGTCCATGCAAGGATGTATTTCTAGGTCTTTACCAGTGACACTAAAAGCAACTGTGGATTTCTTACATTCAGTGTAATTTCAGTGTCTTTTTCCCCCTCTTTGTAAGCTAAGTTTGGATGTCAGTTTCATGTCAAACACGGGCAAAGAACACACTGATATAATGATTGTGCACTGCCTATATCAGAAGATAAGGCGTATGTATTAATAAAAAGGCAAATCAATTGTGTGCTGTATATTTTTATTAAAGATAAATAGAAATCTAGGTACCTAAAGTCACTTATGATGTAGGGAGCCTTTCCCCCCTGATTTCTCCCCATTGCTTGTCCTATTCTTCCAGAGGGCTTTATTTTATACTGGGCTTTTCTTTTTGTCTGTACACTGAGCTGTCTCCTTTGTGTCTTCCCTTCCTTTGCTTCTGTGAATCATTCCACCTCTCTGTGGGAACTGGAGGACAACTTATGTAGTAATAGGAGCGGCAGGGCTGCATCCCCAGCACCCTGGCCGCCTGGCTAGCTTATGCCCCGAAATAATAACATACAAACCGTATTCATTTAAACACTGCTTGGCCCATTAGTTTCAACCTCTTAACCCATTTCTTATAATCTATGTAGCACCACGAGGTGCGCTTACCAGGAAGATTCTAGCCTACATCCATCCTGGGTCAGAGTTCATTGCGCCTGCCTCAGAAAACAGAGCTATCGCGTCTGCCAGGGAGAGCGGAGCATGGCTTCTCTGCTCCAGAGAGCAGAGCTGTCGAGTCTGAGCTCACTTCCTCTTCCTCCCAGCATTCTGTTCTGTTTACTCCTCCCACCTATGTTTTAACCTATGAGGGCCAAGCAGTTCCTTTATTACTTAACCAATGAAATCAACAGATTGATATGACACTCCCACATCAAACTTAAGGACTTCTTTTGCCTTCGTTTTATTGTTTACCCAACACTTCTCTCTTTCAAGCCTGCCAAATATTTTTTCTTTCACATTTTAAGTAACTCCTGATATTTCCCCTCATGCACGAAGGCTTCTGACTTGATCAGAGGCAGGCACAGATTTTTCTTTCCAATCAACATTTACATAAACACTCAATTTCTTCTTCCCCTGATTTCCTGAGACATAGGTTCAAAAGATCCGAGTCATTCATTTTGTGTTCTGGGAACATAAATGAAGGTGGAATTTGTTTCTCAAGCTCTGACAGAAGAGACAGGTTGTAATAGGTGATCATTCAGTGGGTGCTTGGCTAGCACAGGCATATTGTGACTAGGTGACAATGCAGTGTGGCCAGAGCTTGGATAGCCCAGGCGTATTATGACTAGGTGACAATATAGTGTGGTCAGTGCTTGGCTAGCATAGGCATATTGTGACTAGGTGACAAGATTGTGTGGTCAGTGATTGGCTAGCACAGGCATATTGTGACTAGGTG